>OU015491.1:160478417-161008417 GCA_907164885.2 Dolomedes plantarius | reverse complement strand
AAATCATTGGCATTGAAGAATGTGTTTAGAGTAGGCTTGGTTTGTTCTTCTGATTTGAGGATTACAGATATTTCGTGATTGTACATCCATACAAAGCAGTATACTTTCTTTTCTTTGTGCAACTTATAAGATTTGAAGACGAGATAAAATAGATTTAACAGCTGAATATTTTGTTCCTAGTGGATCTTATTATTGATAACTACTAACTATTTAGCAATAATTAGTGATTTATAAAGTTATTTTGTAATTTTTCTAAAGCTAATTTTTCTAATTTTTAATAATTTAAAAAAAGTTTTGAATGAAAAGCATTTTTGAAACAATGAAAGAGAGTAATAGATGACAATGAAAAAGATGCATGAAGAAAAAATGAATGAGAACAATGAAAGAAAGTAATAGAGAGAAAAGAATTAGAATTTTATTGATTTATAAAAGTAAAACGAATCAATTGTTTCTTATAAAAATAACTGAGACACAAACTAACGATATAAATTATTGACTTACTTTAATCGAATAAGCCATATTGTACGATCGTGTAATAAAGAACATCAGTATCAACACATTATAAAATAAGAACTTTCGCTTGAACATGCTGAAACATTTAAGTATATGCAAATAATCTTGGAGTAAAATTCGGGTAGTTTAAAATAAAATTATCGTTTTCACTTATATAATTTGTTTATCTGTTTTACACGAAGGAAAGTAATCAAAATATAAAGAATGCACCATAGAAGTAAACAAAAAACGGGAAATTAAATTAAATTTAATTCAAAATATTTAAATTATAACAACATTCATCCAAACAAGTGTGGAGATATTTTTTCGCTTTGAATAATGTCACATTCATCTGTATCCTAACAAATTAGATTTTGCGAGCACTTAAAGAATATTTACATTTGAAAAGATTCTGACGTGTTAATGTGACGCAAATCCTCAACCCGCGATTTAGTTGTCAAGACAAAGTGAATACTAAATTTCGCTGAAAGACTGATGGCACACAAAACATCGTATAATTACATTTTTGAACAAAAAAATAAATGTATTAAACAAGATAAATTGTGAAGTGTCACACAAATGCAAGATAATGCAATTTTTGTCTAAACGAATTTTCTTCTTAAATCTAAAAGTGATTTAATTTTATGTCATATTTTAAAATTTGAAAATTATTACTTTGTTTTGTTTCAATATGTGTCAGTAAGTCTTTACTTTATGGAATATTTAATAAACGATATTTATGAGATATTGAGAAGCCTTATTCTTTTAAACCATCAATTAAGTAGGTAGATTTTACATGAATAGATGTAAAGTAATCTGATGCCTGTTCTGAATTGCAGTTATTTCATTCAAGTTTGAGTGTGTCAATAGTGTGTCATCCAAATTTATCTGTAATTCCAGATGTCTTTGCTTCTTTCGTCTTTTAAGATGCCAGAGTTTCTCAACCACTGTGCTGCGGCACTTTGGTATGCCGCGAGAATCTTGAAGTGTACCGACAGTGCGAATACCAATACTTAAGCGACGTCAGACAAGTAGTCCAATCAGTTCTACCTTCCTAGCGGGGAGTGGCTAAACGAATTCACATGACAATGATAGTTCTGGACTGGTAACTGCTAAGTCTAGACTATTAAATTTCGCATTGAATGTAATTTTTAGTAAAATAAACATTCTGTTTACTTTGTAATGCAATTTCATTTTATATTTCAATGACAACTATTTCTTAGGCTATTTTTACAAAATATCTTATAGGTACATCAATCAATTACCCAAGTAAAATTCATTAAAAAAGCATGCCATTGCTATTTATTTTGGGCCGCTGATCTTGCACAATAGTCAGTTCAACAATCTGAAAAAAAAAACAGTCAAAACTGTCGCAGAGAGTAACTTCCAACCTTTCTTTAGATGTTCTTGTGCTTTCCTCTAATAATAACGCTGGTGTGTCAGTTGGACTCTATGGTTGTAAATAAGCCAATAAAAACCATAAAACGCTAGTATAAAATATAAGGGAATATAAGGGATCATATATTATAAAATATAAAACATATATTATAAGATATAAGGATTTATTATAATACATAAGGAATATATTATAATATGTAAGGAGAGGTCACTCCATAAAGCTCTGCCGCATTCAGAAGACACTGATTTTAAGATGAAAAAAACATTGAATTTCAGGTGAATTTAAAGAAAACTTTTTAATGGGGGATTTTTCTACGATATCTAAGTTTGAAATGGAGTTCTTAATCTTAGAATGTGTTACAAAATTAAAGAAGTTTGGGTTGAAAATTTTGGGTAAAGGTGTATTAGGTAACAGTAATTGCGTTATTGGTTTGAAACATTATATACACGGAAGTGCCACTGAATTAGGGATACCTACCTAATAACGAGTTGGGCCTCCCCTGGCCTTGATAACGGCTGCCACACGACGAGGCATAGACTCAACAAGTTTCTGGAAACGTTCCACGGGAATGGCTTGCCAAATATTGGCTAAAGCTGTCCATAATTCAGTAAGGTTCTTTGGTGCTGTGTGATGGACTTTCACGCCTTGTTCCAAAACATTCCAAAGATGCTCAATAGGATTTAAGTCTGGGCATCTAGGTGGCCAATTCATGACAGAGAAGTCAGAGGAATGCTCATCCAACCAGCCAGTAGCCAACCGGGACTTGTGAGAGGTACAGGTGTCTTGCTGAAAAATCCATTACCGTGCGGATAACCGAATAGCATAAACGTATGGAGGTGATCACCCAGCAACTCTACGTACCGAATTGCATTGAGGGAGGTTGGTACACGCACCAAAGATCCCAAACTGTGCCACGAAAAAACACCCCAGACCATGATTGAGCCACCATGCCCTTGTACAGTTCCAGCCAGGCATGTAGGATACATGGCTTCATGAGCCTGACGCCATATTCTCAGCCTTTCGTCGGCGTTAAGTAGTCTGAATCGAGACTCATCACTCCATGCTACTCGTTTCCAGTCCTCTACACTCCAGACTCTGTGCTCTCTTGCCCAGGCAAGACGTGCAGCCCGATGGCGAGTATAGAGCAATGGTACTCTCGTAGGTCGACGGCTCCCGAATCCCATACGTTGAAGCGAGCGTTGCACAGTCCGTTTACTGACTGTACGACTGGCACCGTCATTTAACTGGGTGGTAATTTGAGCTAATGTTTGGCTTCGCTGGCTACGTACAATACGCCTGAGCCGTCTCTCCCCACGCACTGTCAAGGCTAATTGTCCTTTGCAGTTTGCCCGATCGCTAGTTTTTTTTCCCACCATCCATGTATTCTTGGTATACTCTTGACACTGTCGACCTTGAAAATCCTAGCTTTCTGACGATTTCGGAAATTGAATGGCCCATGCGTCGCGCACCTACGATTTGTCCGCTATCGAATTCGTCTAAATCAGGCAGTTTACCCATACTGGCAATTCCAACAACTAATTCAGAACAACCACAGTACGCGCTATATATGCAGTTACCACAGCGCTACGCAATTTGCATAGGCTTTGCTATCCCTAATTAAGTGGCACTTTAGTGTATATATATATATATATATATATATATATATATATATATATATATATATATATATATATATATATATATATCAAGAAATTAGTAGGGAAAGGAATAATTAAATTAAATTTAAAGGGTGCTTCGGGATTAATCATTTTCGTGGTGAGAAAAAGCCACTATAATTCATATTTCCAGACGCGCGGGTAGGAAAGTAGGTTATTTTTCCCCGTTTTGAGATTGACCTTGGATTCGCGGTAGAAGGGAGTCTCGTAGGGTGAATTTATTTTTAGATCATGTTCAAGATTTGGGCGCGAAAAGAACTTCGAGAAAATTCTAAATTGGATGCTGCGCATGTGCCGGGAGAGTGGACGCGTGGGTTTGACCTCGAAATCGGCAGAGAGTGGGATAGAAGTCAATGCTGGCGGACGTGTGTTTCGCCGCGTCTCTAAATACAAAATGGCGAATAGTAAGCCTGCTGCTTTGGAGCTTTGGTTCATATGAAAAGGAATAAACTACGTTAACTCAAGTATGGACTGATCTTATTTATTTCTACCACTCGCCACCAATACTAAAGATGATGACTGCAATTTAAAGGTGAGAGCAGGCAAACCAAACGCCTGTCATATATAAGTATATGTATAAATATTTTAACATGACTACCTTGTCTAGTTACTTAATTACAAAATTACTCAGTATATTTTTTCTTTTTCATCTGAACTAGAAGGACTATTAGGTCAAATGTATATAAAATACAATGGTAAGGAAGGCTGAGTATTATCAAGTGCCATTATTATTTTTGTCAGAAAAGCATAGCTAGAGTTAACGAATCAATTATCAACTTGTACTTTGTGATACAACTCGTTCCTTTAGTTCTATTAGTAACTAAGAAAATATCGTCCTTTTAAAAATATTAACACGAAAGAGTCAAACTTTTACAAGACTTGATAAAGTAAGCCAACAATCACTTTAAAGTGGATTGTAACCTGACAACTATTTTAAGACGTGCGAAAAGAAATAATCCTCAAAACATAACTCTTTAAATCAGGGTTACTTTACTTAAGCTTTCTTCTATGTGTATCATCTTCTATTTTAAAATTATCGTTGACACTACGGTCAAATAACTCAATTTCCAAATGTCAACTATTTGCAAACTGCATTTGAGGTGGATAAACATTAACACCTTGCATTAACCATTTTTTTTTTACCTTAGAAAAGATAAATGGCCTTATTTAATGGGTTTTCCAACATTGTAAAGTAATTAGAAAACGAAACCGTTCTGTGTAACTAACTCACTGAGTAACCCTCTGCAAATGCCTCATTATTTAAGCTTCTCCTCATTTATCTATTTTTTTGGTAAATGTTTATTTACTCTTCGTTAAACGAATACTTTATTTATCATGAGGGAATTTTTAAATCGAGAGTTAGAAGCTCTGTATTCCTATGCACATGGTCTAAGAAGCGAAATGAAACAGTTTTGTAATGTAACTGGCAGGTAAGTAATACAATTGAGTAAGAAAGTTTCTCTTTCGATAATTCGCAAAAGGACATGTAGATAAACATTTATGTAACTTTCTTGAAAACTGATATTTAAAATAAAAGTCCCTTCAGTTAAAAATAGTAATTAAACTGAATCCTTCTCTTACATTTTCTTTTTATTTTTATTAATATATTCACTCTTATCGATTGATGTTAAATCGTGAAAATATGTTGAAAAATATATTCCCCGTGTATAGCAGAACTATTTAATCCTTCGAGATTGAAAATAATACAGGCAGATCTATGAACATACTATAAAATGGTACACAGTTTATACACTATCTGGCCAAAAGTATCTGGACGCCCAGTGGTATGGACTCGGAGAGTCCTGAGGCATATATTGATATGATGTTGGTGCACCCCCATACCATGATGCTGCCACAACCAAATTTAACAGTCGGCACAATGCAGTCACGTAAGAAGCGCTCGCCGGGCATCCGCCAAACCGCGACACGTCCATTGGACTGCCAGATTGTAAAGCGAGATTCATCACTCCAAAGAACATGTTTCCACATGTCCACAGTCCAAGGTTTCAATAACGGTGAGCTTTCCACCATAGCAATCGACGCTTCGCATTCTGGGGAGTGATGGTCGGCTTGTGAGCGGCTTAAACGACCATTGAATCCCAGGTATTTTAACTCTCTACGAAAAGTGCTGCTGCTGGCACTAACGCCTGATGAACTTTGGAACTCCTGAGTGATTTCAATCAACGAGGACTTGTGATTTTGTTTCACTACCCTTTTCAGAGTTCTACGGCTGCGTTCACTAATTTTTTTCGGCTTGCCACTTCGTTTTTCTGCAGTTTCACTGCCACGACGTTTCCACTTCACAATTGCATCACTCACAGTGGATTTTGTCTTCTGTAGAATGTCCGAAATTTCACGAACTGATTTCCCACAAAGATGGCATCCCACTATAATGCCACGATCAAAGTCACAAAACTCCTTTGACTTACTCATTGTCTCACAAACGCATAAATATGGCCTGACAAACCACTACCTGCCAGGCACCTGAAAGATACAATTATTTAGGGGGGTGTCCGGATACCTTTGGCCAGATAGTGTATGTGGGACATGAGACACCCTAGTCGTTAGTACGACGGAATTCGATACAGAGGATACTCAGTTAAATTCACAAGAGCCATTGAATGTTGTCATATCTAAGCTGGGTATTTACATTTTTGATGTAATAAATCTTGTAAGGAAGCAGATGTATTATCATATAATGGGTACTTATATGACGCTCTTTCTGGCTATAGATTTATATATTTTTTGATTAATCTTTGATATCTGTAGAACTGTTATGGTCCCGACAACTTAACATTAACCAAGAATCAATAGAAGGGGATTGCATGTTTTCCACGGAAAGGTTTGAATGATTGTTTTATAATATATTGCAAGAGAAAGTGTCACTGATTTGTTGAAGTTTTTATTTGTGCTATTTTCTAGCAGTAGCCCTTCTGAAAAAGTAATATTCTTTTAAAAAAAATGCCGATCGGAATGGCCTGACGACGACTGGATGTTATTAAAGTACAGTGAAACTGCTCTATGGTGACCAATCATGGTCCTGTAAAAAAGTGACCGTTTTAAGGGGCGGACGTCTAAAAGACGTTTCTTATATCACATTTGCTCTATGGAGCCTTTTATCAGTTCAGGTCATATTTGGCATGGTTAGGGGGATGACCGTCGAATAGGGGTGGACGGCTAAAGGAGTTTCACTGTACCCCTTATCTAGTATTTTCTCAGCATCCCAACCATTAACGATTTTACTAGTTAAGTTTCCAAACGTTTCATGTTATATTTTTCGTGGAATTACGGTTTCTAAACCGTGTAGTAATTTTTTACCAAAGATTTTTTTACCATGTCCAGACATGTAATATCATTTCACTAAAAAGTTATATTTTCATTGCTTTCGCTCCTTGTTTTAATGACCTTGAATGCAGCTATCATTAAACTGGACTTACTTCAATGAAATTAATTCACTGTACCCCTTATCTGGTATTTTTTTTCAGCATCCCATCCGTTAATGACTGTACTAGTTAAGTTTCCAAACGTTTCATCTCACATTTTTCTTGGAATTACAGTTTCTAAACCAAGAAATAATTTTTTTACCAACGACAAGACAGGACCAGACATATGCAATATCATTTCACTAAAAAACGATATTTTCATTGCTTCAGATTCTTGTCACAGAAATATTTATGACCTTGAATGCAGCTATCATTATGCTGGACTTATTTCAATGAAAGACGTTCACTGTACCTCTTATCTGGTATTTTTTCAGCATCCCATTCGTTAATAACTGTACTAGTTAAGTTTCCAAACGGTGCATCTCATATTTTTCGTGGAATTAGTTTCTATACCAAGTAATAATTTTTTTACCAAGGACAAGACATTAACAGACATATGCACTATCATTTCACTAAAAAAAGATATTTTCATTGCTTCAGATCCTTGTCACAGAAATATTAATGACCTTGAATGCAGCTATCATTATACTGGACTTATTTCAATGAAAGACATAGTTCCCACGAAATATTTTATAAATGTCTGAAGCTAAATAACAGGCGGGCGTCCACGGCGGTTAAACTTTTATTGCGCATAGGTAAATGTTATAACTTAGATATCTTCAATTTTGAAAATATTATAAACAATTTTTTCTTTCACAATTTTTTCCCGCAAAGTACTGAAACTTTTTTTCTGAAAACCAACTTGATAAAATATTGAATATTTGAGTTTTCCCATATCATAAAACTGTTATATCTACACTCGATAGCAAAGAAGGCTGTTACAAAATAATTTCGTTAAGGATTCTTATCAAAAAGTACATGAACATAACTATACATATATATTTCTGGAACACATTCCATCAAAAAATATCAACTATGAAATGAAGTAATGTGCTTAATTTAAAAGGATTTCGACACTACTTAAAAAGGGACATTTTGCTGTAACACTATTTTTTACAATATGTTTTAGCCAAAAAAAATTGGAATTTTCATTTTCAATCGATCACTCCTCTATCAGATATTTAAAATATTTTGTGATTATTCACAAAGGATTTGCGGGAAATCAGGGACTAACACTTGAAGAAAAACTGAATTTTTCTAATACACCAGTGGTTGCAGTGATTGATAGCAGGAAACTTTGACACTTTTTATGGATTGAATAAGTCATCTCTTTCTTTTAAAAAGTATTTAAATCAAGTCTAGTGAAAGTCTGTTTGTAAACCAAAATAAAAATGGACATGGAGAAAAATGGAGGAAATTTAGGCTTGATGATTGCAACATATTTTCTTTGAAGATGTTTTCCTCTTAGCATATGAATGGTTAAATCTAATTTAAAGTTCTTTATATTTATTAAGTTACAACAGCAGAATAAGATTCATTGAATGCGAGGAATAGTTTGCAGTCGTTTTATAGAAACGTATAAATTTTAGTTATGGGAATTTTTGAAATAGAAATATTAAAGCACACTTTAAATTTCTTTAAATTTCTCTAAAATTCCTACATCCCTGCAAAATTCCTATTAAAAAGGCAAATGAAATGTGAAGGTGTCAAAAGGTATTAACTATTTCTTTAAAATCATTATAAGCAAAATGTTTGTGAAAAAAAAATTATAATAAAGTGATTATGGAAGTGTCTTGCAAATTTATCTTTAAAGTAATCTTGGAAAATAAATCTACTGTTTACTTGTAGTTTATAAATACATTTTTATAGTTAAGTATTTTATGTTTAAATTTTGGTAACTTCTCTCAATTCATAAATGCTTTTAACGTGTCAATGTTGATAGTACCACACATTTTCAAACAATGTAATAAGAAGAAAAAAATAAAATAACCGAAAATTTTAACAAAACGAAAATACAAAATTTTTAGAGGTTTTATAGCGTTTACATGAACTTAAAATGAAGTCGCAAAAAATTTCATTCTGAGGAAACAAGAGTTGAGTTGACCAAATGACTTAGAGTATCGTACTTTGTGACGGATTTTAAGTTTTTTTCTGTGCCAGCTGTTCAGTTTTAAAAGCAGTCCAAAACAAACAATTGCAAAACATTGGTACATCCTTTCCTTACGTAGTAATGTATGGCTCTTACCCGGATCTTTAATTAACATTGAGGCATTGACTACCTGGAATGGTCAAAGTCAAAATGTGTCACAAAGTTGCCCCGCCGAGTGGGGCTACTTTGTGACATCTGTGTTTTCGCCTTGAAATCCAACAGGAAAAATTACTTGACACAAAATTAGAAAGTAAAACACTTATCAAAGCTTGATACACAATTATATATACCTATTACAAGTATTGGATAGCTTTATCTATAACTGTGACATCAAAGAGACCTCCGGTGCTCAAGGCAGCCATCAGTTTTTTGAGAAGATAATTAAATTCAACATTCGGCCCATCCTGCTCCTTCAGGTAGTTTTTTTCCAGGTAGTCAATACTTCTTTCTTTCCAGGGGTACTTTAGAGGACGGAAAAATGCAACATCGAGCGAATGAGGAGGTGGGTCGATTTTGTGTGTTATTTTGTGACAATGTCAATGTGTCACAAAGTAACCCCGTCACCTTTCGATATTTAGGTTCTATTCTCATATCTCTTGGAAATATTACTACACAAAAGTTATATTGCTCCACAATCTAACCAACATATTGACAATAGAAAATAATTACCTGTGGTAGCTAGTTGTATAAGGTATTAGCCTTCAGCACACAAAGTTTGCGAGGTTTTAGTCCACAGCTTGACACCAGGTTTGACACAAGATGCTAGCGCTGTTCTTTGCCTACCCGGTATCACGGGTGCGGCGCAAGATCCGAAATACGAAAAAATTACTATGTGTTACAAAGTAACCTCTGCAGTCACAAAGTAATCTTACGGTATGCAAAAATTGTAAACCGTATGTTATTGCTGGATTAATAAAGATATTTTAAAAAAAGGAATTCTGTCTTCGGTAGACTTGTAACAGCACAACACATCGTTGACGAGCAATTTTACTCAAATATATACTCAAGTCACCGGTAAAGACTAAAATTTTGGAATAAAGTACGGCAATTTCATTTTCTGAAATCAGATTTTTATAGAAGATTAATTCTCAAACATAACATTATTTTAAAAAACAATTTTGATTTATTTTATTACAGCTTTCAAGCATGTGTATGTGTATCTATATAGTGTACCTTACCGTTTTGTAAAAGCAATCATAAAATATCTATTAGTTTTTTTTCGGAGTAAACTTGCTCATTTACTTTTAAAATATTTTCTTACATTATATTTTGGCTTTTAAGTACGTGGAAATATTCATGCAAAATAATATTTAAAAAAGAGTATTTTCTGTTGTTATAAAGCTATAACTTATTTATTTTTTAGTATAATGTTCCAATTCAGTTTATGAAAAAAAGATGCATTGAGACTGTATCTTAACTCTATTAATGATCAAAAATATTCTAATGCATAATAAATTGCACAGGGAAGAAATTATTCAGGAAAATACTGGTATATATGACTATCTAATAACTACCCGAGTGCAATTTTAAATATTTGAATGAGGAAATTAATGTTCTTTGTTTTAATGAATTATGAAAATAACGTTTTGCTAGTTTGAAGTCGCTTTGAATTTAACTTTAAAGCAACTTCTTGCGCATTTATTATGTATAATTTAAGCACTTATTTGAGCGCTTTAGCCATGAAAATTAAGAATTTCCTTGATTATAATAGAAAAACAACTTAGATAAATTTTTTATTAGAATAATTATTTATCTTTAAAATTTTATATGTGGAAAATAGCACTTAATTAAATATCAAGTTAACTGTTAATGCAGTAGGAAATCTCAGAATGTTCCCAGAACTATATTAATTAGTTGAGAACGCTATTATTTTTTATTATGGGTTTTGAAAAGCTGTGTTCCTGTTATATTTTCAGAATGGTTAGTATTTTTTACAAAAAAAGGTGACAAAAAATAGTTTTTAAAAATAGATATTTCAGGTATTTTATTGTATTTTACATATAGATACAAACAACAAGATTTTTCAAGTGAAATAAGCAGTTAATGGACAGTAAGAGAGGAAGAAGAAAAAAGACTGAGCCATTGTTCGCGAAAAGAAACATGTTGATGATAAAACATGTTAAAGATATCTTGACAAGCTTTAGGTCTCAAACCACGAATCTCCCGATCTGGTAATCAGGGGATTATCCCCTTATGCTAGTTGGACAATGCGAGAAGCCTCCTTTTGATAGCTATTCTCGCGTTTTCCTTTTTTATTTCGAGACTATCGGCTGAGGATCCCCTCTTTCCCCCACCCCCAACAGCAATGGTAATTTTTTTAATGGATATTCGTACCGGCACGAACGCATTTGTAGGGGAAGGCAGAGTTAATGTGCCGAAGTACCTCCTTATGTTGGGACATAACTTTTACAATTCTATTTACAATGGTATTCTGAAAAATCTAGCAGACTATGATCATGCAGACCCCGTTAACAGGAAAAGGCCAAGAAGCGTCCTGAGTTTTCCTTCTTGAGAGTCGTGTTTCTTTATTGATATTTAAAAAACATGAAAAATAATACATAGCTTTGCCAAGACAAAATGCAATTGAAAACCATAAAATGTAGATAAAAATATGTATGTTCTATCCTTAAAATTACTTCTCGCATTTTTATTCCTTCCACTATAGGTCTAGTCTTAACGCCCTCGTAATTGCGGAGCGGATCCATTCGTAGCGAAGCTCCCAGCTATAGTGATTGAAATCACGGATCTGAATCTATTGTCTCTTTATTAACTAATCACTTTCTTCACGTTTTTTCTTCGTTGCCAATTTTATTCCAGCTTCACAGCCAGCCAAAGTCTTTCATCCTCCCAAAATCTGTCCTCACTGAATGCTAATTCACTTTGGTGAAGTAAACCAGAGGATCCTGGAGCCGACCAATCAGCTTACTCCATTTCTCTCTTCACTGAATACTGGTTTCCCGATATCACAACCTGGAATATCTGCGATACAGGGCATGACCCAGGGAACGCAGATAAACCACATTTTCCTATTGTCCGGACATCAATAGGACCATATATGTCGGGACATTTACAGGGAGCAACATGGACGTATCGTTAAGGTCTTTAGTCGCTGATCAACCGGCAATAGAGCCCAGTCCCACGCAGTACTATCATTGGACACTAAACACCTTGGACCTAGGTTCCTACCTTGATATGGTTCTTTCCGAAGTGGTCTTAATGACTGCATGTTGTCAGTCACTTATTAAAATTTCCAGAAATTCCGAATTTAGAATTCCTTTCCCTCATTGGCCCTAAGTACGCTAGATTTGATAAGGAGGACTGGAGGGCTCATTTAGTTAGAAGTCCGTAACAGAGGGGGAATCTAGGTCTAAGGGCCTGTTCCCATAGCGTCAGTCAGCGTCAGTGTTACTCGTATTGAAATATATTTAACCAATTTCAAATCTCCAAATAATTAAACAAGAAGTTTTTAAGGTTTGTGATTGGTTTAAATTATGTCAATACGAGTAGCTCTGACAATGACGGATTGTATGTGAACAGACCCTAAGGGCCTGTTCACATAGGAGTCCGTTGCGGAGCGTTAAAGTACTGAAATATATTTAACCAATGACAAACCTCCAAACGATTAGCAATGAAATTTTTATCGCCTATGATTATTTTATTTTCGTCTCAACGTCATCTTTCCCTTAACGCTACGCAACGGACTCCTATGTGAACACGCCCTAAGGCTGCCGGGTACTCTGGAGATGAATATATTTGCATATGGATCAACCCAGCAGGGGATGGATTGTGTACAGTTTGTGTAGTGGCGTGATTGATTAGATAACCAAACTAGTTAAGAGAGTTAGCTGGAATTTTAAGCTGTTTTCCTTTGTGATTCTCTGTATGTTCTATTCTAAAACACATTTGCGGATAAGCCTTCTATTTGTTAGATCCTAAACCTTAATTTTACTCTTAACCTTCGACGGCAAATTTGGCAGCTGCTATATATTGAGTATGGTTAAAAAATAAAGAATATCTTTTTTCAAAAGGTTATTTGATAAATCAATGTACAGTAAAGAAGTTATTTTAATTTGACTCAGAAGAATCTGGTACATTCAGTTCTTTCATAGGAAAAAACTAAAAATTGCTTACCTCAGTTATGCTAGATTCCTTCAAATTGTTGACTTTTCTGTTTTCAAATTCTGATCATTTTCGATCTCCTGGGGAAGACATATCTCTTCTGCTAATCAAATCTATCCTTTGGTGTATAGTTGAACGCTAGAATATCATTCAACTAAATTGTACATTTTAAATAAGGATGTTTGTAACTATATAAATATGTAACTATATAACAGTATATATATATATATATACGTAGTTATAAACATACCAAAAAAACTCTCTTTTTACAAAATATCAAAGATAATTTATAAATTATAATGTAATTTTGACATTTGCTACCGATTTAAAAATTTTATTCTATATAAAAACTTATTCTAGAACCCGCAATATTCTAGAAAATTAATTTTTTAAGTAGTAAATATAAGATATAGTAAGTAAAACAGATTACCATTCTTTAAAATTTCGATCAAATCATTTTAAACAGCCTCTCGGAACTATCTGTAGCTTTATTCATTTAATGAAGGAAAATTAAATGTTATGAAAATCGGAAGTTTATGTAGTATATATATATATATATATATATATATATATATATATATATATATATATATATATATATATATATGTGTGTGTGTGTGTGTGTGTGTGTAACAAGAAAACGCGCCTTCCTAAATTACTTTACTTTAAAGCGTATTCTCTTGTTAATAAAGCACGACCCCTTTTCCAAAAATTGCAACCTAAAAGTAAAATAAGATAATTTATTGTAGCCCTGCAGATCATTAAGCAGGCATGCGAACTATCTGAACTCAATAACATCCCCAGATATGCGTGTTAAAAGTTTACGGGATTCCGAATGTCAGTATAATGTCAAAATTCTTGAAGATCCTTCGAACCACTCTGGATTTATGCCTTTATAATGTCGAAACCACACTTTACAAGAACTTTAAGGCCACTTATCCTACACCCAGGTCAATAGGTCGCAGCTCTAACAAGCAAGTAGTTTAGGCCCTTTGGCGTAAATATCGCAAAGACTTTTCTCTCTCTGCGTGTCTAACTATCGTTGCTGTCGGATCGGGTGTCCACAGTCCGGTCGTTACAACGCTCTTCTCTTAACTCTGGCATGTAAAAACTACTGTTAACACGTCCCATCCTGGCATGGACGCCGGACAAGTCCAGTGGCCGCTGCAGCCTTCGCGATGCTTCATAATTGAATAAAGGTGATTTCCTGGATATCGTCTGAAATCTGTGTTCCTCTTCTATGGCTCCGGGTGTGTTTCTCTCCTAAATTTCGTAAGTGTTTTCCTGGATGAACACTTCGCCCGACTGCATCACTCTTCGTAACGACTGCATATCCCATAAGTTCTACGCGTTCCAAATGTGATTATTATCACATTTATAAAGCCGACAGGATTATATTCCTGACCGGAGTGCAATACGATTTGCGAGTGATTAATTATCATTGTGATTTACTATGAGAATTTTACGTATGCAACGTATTCACTTCAGTGGAAATCTTCCATAAAAAGAAAATTTTCAAGTATCTTTACGTCATGTGATCTAATCCTGAAAAATTTGTGCAGTTTCTTCCTGTTGTCATTTGTATTAACCCCGCTGGCTTTTGAGTGCTTAATTCCATACAAGAATTTCCAATGCTGTTTTAGAATCTTCAAATGATAATAAACTCATGGACAAAAAAATTAGCGCACCAAGAAGGAGTCGTCAAAAGGAAACGACATTTTACATACGTAATGACTACTTTGATATAAGTAAATGATAAGAAAATCAAAGAAAAAGGATAATTTATTTCAGAGAAAAAAGCAAAAGAACGGAGGAGTTAATACTCCGTTGGACCCCCTCTAGCGCGAATGCACGATGCGATACGATCGGGCATTAAGTCATACAAGTTCTGTATGATGTCTTGAGACATTTCGTTCCATATTTGCTGTAACCTTGCCTCTAGTTCGTTCAAACTCGTGGGATGCCCAACTCGTCGTCCCAAATGATCCCAGATATGCTCGATTGGAGACAAATCTGGGGATCGGGCAGGCCAAGGAAGGGTAGTAACAGTGCGCAGACGGTCTTGTGACACCCTTGTCGTATGAGGCCGAGCATTGTCTTGTTGAAAAATGGCTCCTGGGAGCCGTTGCATGAGTGGCAACACATGTGGTTGCAGGATTTCATGAACATACCGCTGGACTGTCATGGTGCCACGGAACAAAACTAGGGGTGACCGTGTATTGTAGGTAATGGCACCCCATACCATCACACCAGCTGTGGGAGCGATGTGTCGCTGTACAGCAAATGCAGGATTGAAGCGTTCCCCACTGGCTATCCACACACGAACACAATTGTCATAACTTCCGATATTGAATCTGGATTCGTCGCTAAAGACGACCTGGTTCCATTCCGCTGCAGTCCAGTTTCCTCGTCCGCGGCAAAACTCCAAACGGAGGCGTCGATGGGTGGGCGTCAAGGGCAGCACACGTAATGGGCGCCGCGATACCAACTGTCCTTCAGCCAGGCGCCTTCGTATGGTTCGAGAAGACACAGAGGCCCCTAGTGAAGGTGCTACATGTGCCTGGAGGGCGGCCGATGAAGCAGTTGGCTGTACGCGTGCATTTCTTACGATGTGGCGGTCTTCTCGACGACTGGTCTGTCGAGGGCGTCCTGAGACTGGTCTTCGTGTACATGACATCTCTCGGGTCCACTGGTCCCAACACCTCCTCACAACACAATCAGAGCGGCCTAATTGACGAGCTACTCACCTAGCTGACCACCCAGCTTCCATCATCCCGACGATTGTCTCCCTCTCAAACTGCGGCAACTGCTTATATTGTCTTCGAACACGGCGTAATGGCAAGTCTATCTCAGCTCTTCCTTTGTAAATGATTCAGCACACTCAAACAAGCTTTGGTTACCTGTTTTATACTCCACAGAGTACGATGTTGAACGCTCTCTACCGGCTATACGTAACGAGCAATCACGCTGCATTTCTAATCATTTGCATATCTTCCCGACATGTACCTTCATTGCAAGTTTCGTTACGATCCCGAAATTATTTCTTGGTGCGCTAATATTTTTGTCCATGAGTGTATTACGTACAAGAAAATGTACAAGAAATTTATGCCACGTATTCATCTCGACGGATCATCCTTTTTTTAATATGAGTACTCAAGTCAATTATTACGGCATAAAATTGTTCTGTTCCCTTCACCTTCCCACAACGCCTCAGTGTGTTTTGAATTAATTCTCCTAATCGTGAAAATTATACCACGCCAGCAACTTCCGCCAGCAACAGTTCATTCCCAAGAACTTTTGCCTTGTTAAAAAATTTGTAATCATCTGTTAAATGACTAAATTAAAATTAATTTACCCCGACGAGGAAATAAAATAATGATAATAAATAAATAAATAAATAAATAAATAAATGAACAGAAATTAAAGGTAAGACAAATTGTGTATCAAATTACTTTTTTCATATGTGTTTTTCATGATTAAGTGGTGAAATCGAATGTTGTTAAAGTATAAATTAAATTTATTTTGAAAGTGTATAAAATTTTTTTGTAAAATTGCATTTAATGTTTATATATTGTGTTCTTAATAATATTGATGCTCTAAAGACAATTTGATTTAATTTAATCATATGTTGCTAAATATAAATTCAATATTAGTTTTACCCGCAAAAGAGAATCTTTCTGTAACGTTATCTACGCGAAAAGGGGGGAATGAAAAAAGTAGGTCATTCCGAACTTACCGTGCCGCGCTGTGCTATCAACATATGGAGGGTCAAAGGTAACTTTTCACCCAGAGGAGAGTAATAAATTTAGTCCTCGTCGCTTTGGATGTACTCGAATCGCGTAGAAGCTGAAGCTTTTATTTTGATGTTTTGATCATTAGATACTTTTTATCTCTCCTTGCCTATGGTGTAAGATTGGTTTTGGTTTCTAAATTTTCGGGTTGGATAGGGATGCGGATAAAGATGTATAAATATTAATTAAAATAATGAATAGTTAAAAATTTAAATTTATCCACAAAAATATTTATCAATTTATATAAACAATTTGTAATCTATTTTAAGAAATTTTAAGTGTTTAAAAAATTGTTTTATGTTATTGAAGTACAAACTTTGCTAACTTAGTATTCTTCACAAGTTACCTAAACATTGTACTTTTTTACATCGTAAATTGAAAAAGGCATATGGTTTTGAATCCTCATGTGTGCATTATGTCGTTGAAGGTTAATTAAAGGTAGGAGAGTAATATGTTTTTCAGGAGATTTTCTGGTACAGTTGAAATTTCAAGGAACAGGTTATCTATTCACTAGAAACGGAGTTCCTTCTAATCTGCTAATCGTCCCATATGGCACTGTTGAATATTAACATCCGTCTGCTATAGAGGAAGTGCCCATTCCAGAAAATTCTCAAAATAATGAAGAATAAATAAATTGAAACAAAAAAAGCAATGTTTCATTTATGATAAAAAGAGATGTATGTTTTTAAGATGTAAGGGTTATATAACAGGAGGATTCATACCAAAATGCTAGTAGTAAGATTAATTAAAAATATCGCGTTACATATGGAAGTTATAGTGTTTATATAAGAAATTAAATATGATAAATATTGAGAGAGGATTTAGTACATTTATTTGACTTATTATTTTAGAGGTTATTATTTTTGTGGATATAATATTATTTTGGATAGTGAATATTGAATATTGAAATTAAATTATTGCAATTAACATGGAATATTGAAATTGAATTTGCACATGGAGATTCTTATTCTGTCAATGATATAATGTTTGTTTACCTTTGCTACATACAGTGTACTTAAAATTTTTGTAAAATTTTATGTCAACGGAAAAGTCTTCCTTTCAGCTAGAACTTTTCTTATTTGGATGGGGGGGGGGGAATTGTAACAAGAAAACGCGTATTCCTAAATTACTTTACTTTAAAGCATATTCTCTTGTTAATAAAGCACGACCCCTTTTCCAAAAATTGCAACCTCAAAGTAAAATAATATAATTCATCGTAACCCTGCAGATCATTAAGCAGGCATGTGAACTATCTGAACTCAATAACATCCCCAGATATGAGTGTTAAAAGTTTATGACATTCCGAATGTCAGTATAATGTGAAAATTCTTGAAGAGCCCTCGAATCAATCTGGATTTATGCCTTTTATAATGTCGAATTAACCACACTTTACAAGAACTTTATGGCCACTTATTCTACACCCAGGTCAATAGGTCGCAGCTCTAACAAGCGCGGGATCTATCAATCCCCGGGAAACTGAAGTGGACACGTAAACTCCACAAACCTAAAGACGCCCAATTGAAATATAAAATAGTTTAGTCCCTCTGGCATAAATATAGCAAAAGATCCGTTTAATATTGCATGAACAGAAGACTTTTCTCTCTCTGCGTGTCTAACTGTCGTTGCTGTCGGATCGGCTGTCCACAGTCCGGTCGTTACAACGCTCTTTACTTAACTCTGGCTTGTAAACACTGCTGTTAACACGTCCCGTCCTGGCATGGACGCCGGACAAGTCCAGTGGCCGCTGCAGCCTTCGCGATGCTTCATAAATGAATAAAGGTGATTTCCTGGATATCGTCTGAAATCTGTGTTCCTCTTCTATGACTCCGCGTGTGTTACTCTCCTAAATTTCGTAAGTGTTTTCCTGGATGAACACTTCGCCCGACTGCATCACTCCTCGTACCGACTGCATATCCCATAAGTTCTACGCGTTCCAAATGTGATTATTATCACATTTATAAATAAATAAATAAATAAATAAATAAATAAATAAATAAATATATATATATATTCTATCAATAAGTGTTTGGACACCCATGCAAATGACTATATCTGTGGTCCTGATATAGGTCATGCCCTCTAGCGTTAAATATCGTGTAGGATACAACATTGGCATTAGTCGCATGCAAGATTCCACGAAGTACAGAGTTATCTGATTTCGAGAAAGGTGTAATTGTCGGGTATCGCAGGTATGAGAGGTACTGATTAGTAAATGCTAGATATGGCCGATCCTTACGGGACATATCTAGCGACCCAAAAGCGACAGAGACCGACGGTTGCATTTCAGAAAAATTAGGATGAACCGCACCACAACCGATGGCCCACATACTCCAGGAGTTTCAACAGGCATCTGGGAGTGTTGTTTCGATGAATACCTTCCGTAAGGAAGCACATCTGCTTGGTTTTCATGGTCGTGCTGCCGCCCATAAGCCTTTGATCACAACGTCCAACCGCGGTTCTGTGTTAATGTGGTGCAAAACATGTCTCAAGTGCATAAAGTCTCAAGTGCGGACCATACATCAGTGACAATGGGTTCTCTGGATCGACGATTCAAGGTTCAGCCTCTACCGTTTGGATGGCAGGGTCTAGGTCTGGTGTCTGCCTGGAGTACCCCTCTTACCAGAATGCATTGTTCCCAGTTCGGCGGAGTGGAATTATGGTCAGGGGGTGTTTCTCCTGGTATGGACTGGGACCCTTGGACCCAATTGGTAAGCTCAACGCCGACCCCTACTGCACTATTTTGGAGGATATTGTTCTTCCTACGTTGTGGCACTTTAACCGGTTGGACCCGTGTTACTTCTATGACGACAACGCCAGCTGTCATGTTTAGAGGTCCTCCATGGATTGGTATGACAATGGGGTTAACCTAATGGACTGGCCTGGCCACAACCCAGACCTGAACTATCGAGAACCTTTAGGACGAGTTGTATCGCCGAATTAAGGGTTTCAACAACCGTTCAAAATAGGTTAAGGAACTTACATGTTTTCTCCAAACCGAGTGGAAGAAAACACCACTAGCCGCCATACAATCTCTTGTGGAAAGCAGGCCCCGGAGGGTTGATGCTGTATAGTTGCCTCTCGTGGAGGCTCTACCAACTATTGAATAAGGAGTAATAATTGAGGAAGAAAATGCTTGAAAATAAAAACAGCAAAAGGGAAAATTCCCGAGAATGTGACAAACATTTGTTTTAAAATCTGGGAAATTATAAAATACCGTAAGGAAACCTAAATGAGTACATAAGGATAAGATAAGAAATAAAAAATTCATAATTTGAGATTTTTATTTTACCCAAATTTGTGTAGAAATTTGTATATTTATCTTTAAATAAATTATGGTAAGATAAGTGATAAAACTGCAGTAAAAAACATACGATTTTTCTAGTGTTATTGCAAAGAAAGTATTTATGTGTTTGTTGTGTAAAGGGTGTTAAGTCCAAAATGGGGTAAAATGAGTGACCAAATCAGGCATGTTTGAAAAATCAAGGGCTACTGAAGGGTACAGAAAGCCAAATCAAATTCCACTCCTAAATATATTTATTCATCAGTGAATATTTGGGATGTTAAGTCCACAATGGGCTAAAATGAGTTATCAAACCAGGCATGTTTGAAAAATCAAGGGCTACTGCAGGGTACAGAAAGCTAAGTCCGATTAAACTCCTAAATATTTTTATTCATCAGTGACAAATAGGATGTTAAGTCCAAAGTGGGCTAAAATGAGTTATCAAACCAGGCATGTATAAAAAGTTAAGGGCTACTGCAGGGTACAAAAAGGTAAGTCCGATTCGATTCCTAAATATTTTTATTCATCAGTGAACATTTGGGATTTGTAAAACGAAACACAAGTATGTTAGTTTTCAATATCATTTTTCTCAAAACTACGATTTTGGACTTGACACTCTTTACAGAACAAACGCAAAATTGTTAAGAAGTGAAATGTGAGCACCTTGTAGATATCCTCCTTTTAGGATAGAGAAATATTACGACTAAGGCGCACATGGCTATTCAGTTTCAAACCCCCTGTCTACCCCCCAAAAAAAGAAAACCAAAACAAACAAACAAACACATTCTCAGTAGAAGACTTACTTATGTTTTACCAAATATGACTGCAAAAAAGAGTGATATGCGAGAAAAAGGGCAAATTTTCAAAACGTTGCCCATGGCAACCTATTGAAGGTTCAAAATGGTATTTTCTACAAATTTAATAAAAATGCAGAAGAAAATGAACTTCTTAAAAGCGATTTGCAACATGGTTGTTTCAAACTAATATGAAAAAAGCGTTCGCTCTGCGTTCTGTGAAAATATGTCACATTTAAGTACCTTTCCTTGCTCTGATAGAGTTATATTGCATTTTGCGTGTTTTTTAGAACAGCTAAACAAAAACTTTCTCAATAGTGTCATATCATAGAAAAATATATTTTATTTTGGGTGTTTTGGAGCATATAAACAGAATCTTTTTCACCTGTGTTATAAAAGAGAAAAGTAATTTCTCAATGAAAGGTTTCAATTTTTTAAATCTGGCAGCTTAGCGTGATTTGTTTTTAAGTGCTGTCATAAATGTTCTATTATTTGTCACCTTTCTTTAGATTTCTCATAAAACGATGATGACAAGAGATTTTTTTTCCCTCTAAAGCAAAGGATGAACATAAAAGAATTTATTTATTGGATTCCTTGTAAAAGTTATCACATTTTAAAACATAAAAGATGATGTTTTACTTTCGGAAATTCTATTAAATGATAAAGCTCAAATATACTAATTAAAAATGACAAAATGCTAGACATAAGCACACACTCAGAAAAGGCATCAACACATGTATTCATTGTTCCACAGCTGTTCTCATGACGTGTTTAACCATAAAACCCTATGATATTTAGAAAATTATATCTTGCATCCATCAAATATTGTAAAAAAAAAACTGTAACGCCTGCGACAATAGCGAATATTTTCGCGCGTTGAAATTCCAGGAAGACCACCCAACGCGCAACCTGTGTGCATAATTTAGTTAGATTACCTTTGCTGAGGGTCGCAAACAGACATTCGCCTAACAACATAACAGGCCGGAAGTGCCAACGACGGCTCGCGGAGCAGTACGCCAGCTACAAATTGAAGTTGCCGACCGGAGGCGCCTAGCCGGATAGGAATGTAACTAAATAAATAAAGAAAAAGCCATTACCCAGACCTTCCTCGAATGCTCCGCGGAGTTATATAAAGTCACCGATCGCGAATGGAGTTGGTTAGTCAGTTAGTTAGAGATGAAGATAGAGTGAAACTGGAGCAGGATGCAAGGAGATTCTCCGGGGCCAAGAAAGACTTGTATGAGCGCAACGACAACTCAAGTCTGACCTTCCCCGTTGACGTCGTGAACCCACGAATTTAATTTGTTTTATTTTGTAAATTTGTAAATAGCTTGTATTTAATCGAGAAGCAATTAAAGCATGTAAATACAAAAGGCTGGTAGTCTTTTATTTCAGGCAAAGTCCTTACAAAACGAAATATCTTATTCCTGTCATCAAGTTTTGATGAAATATGTTACATATTTTAGAGTATAAAATGTATTCCTTGGGTATAATTTATATTAATGAGGTTCAATCTTATTTTGCTCTCTTAAAAATGACACACGAGGGGAAAATCCCGGTTTTGATTATACAAATGTTTTTAAAAATCTCATTTTAGCAGTGTTAAAGATCTCGTTTCATGACATTGGAATGTATGTGGATGTTATTTTGATTTCAGTAGGCCATTAATATGACCAGCAAACATATCCTTCGAGATTTTAAGTCCACTGGAATGCGTGAAAATGCGGTATAAAAAATTTTGTTGTTGTTGTTCCTAATATCCCCTGGCCAGAAGTTCTATACCAGGTCCATATAGACTTTGCGGACTGAGAAGGGCGGCTCCGGTTTTTAATCGCACCACAAGGGTAGGAGTTCGACTTGGCTTGGTGCCATCACAATTTTGACCGAGCACCCCCAGGGTCGACATCTGGGGGGATCGTACCTTCGTAACTAACTGACCTTATAGATATAGATGGACGGAAAAATGTTAAAGAGGCCATATACCTTTGTTCTAAAATCTACGATTTGTTCATACCGATGTACTCTGCATGGTAATATCGATGAAAAGAGTCGGATGGATGACTCTATGAAAACTACTATTAGATCATTATTTAATGTAGAAAATAAACTCGTCACTAGGATATCAATTGATTCAAGTCATAACTTGCATCATGTGATAGTAAGAACTTACAGAACAACATTAAGGACATTATAAGAATTAGACACAATATCCGTATGAAAGACAATTGAATGTTGGTATGGAGTGGATACCAGCTTATGTTGGTATAGAGTGAATGAAACTGCTGATGGATTAGCCAAGGAGGACAGGTGATTAAATAATAACTCTTCCAGACCTCTTTATTGTCAAGACACAAAAGCGTTGGTGAGAATCAGACTGAAGGAAAAATCCCTCCCAACACTTGATCAAATGTGTGAAATCAATGCAATAGATGGATCCCTAAAATCATTGTAAAAGTATAAGAATTCAGTAAATTCAATCCGGAGGATATAAACACTTTCCTAACTTGCAGAAATTGTCCCGAAATAGAACAAACACCAAAACAAACTTTCACTTGCCCTTCAATATGGGTTGTATTGCAAGATTTGACTATAACCAACAAAGTAATTTATAGCTATACAGTATTCTTCCGATCGCTAGAGCTGTCTTGGAATCTCACAGATCTATTTGAGTCCAGAGTGGAAGCGACACCAACCAACCAATCAATCAATAACAAGGTATCGGTGTATATTACCTTCAAATGTGGAATGATGTGAATGTAAATTATACTGACCTTTTATTTTTAAATGATTCTTTGATAAATATGTAAAAATAGAAATTTCTTTAATTTTAGTGTTAGTACATAGTTTTTTTACAACCAACATTTTGATTTCGTTTTCAAAAATTACTCTTTCGTTGTGGTACAATATATGTTACATGATGTCACCGTATGTTAAAATATTACTTACAAGTCTCAAAGGAATAGTCTCAAGCATATTGAAAAATGGTTATTTGAACATATAAGATAAGTTCATTGAATGCATTATTTTAAAGTCTTACTTACTTTAAAATCGTTAAAGGAAAAGATTGTTTTCAGTAAATTTCTAAATAGACTAAACGTTAAAATATTGTTGACTATTATAGAATAACATAAAATATAAATGTTAACGAGAGAGATAATTATCAATGTCTCAAGTGTTTTCTACAGGTTATTTTAAAAGCCTTAGTTTAAAGAAAAGTGCAACAGCAATAATGAACATCTATGAAAGCTAGTAGAAAATCATATTTAAATATCATTCGTAAGACCTCATCGTCTCAACTAAAATTTATACACTTAATTCGCATTTTCCGGGGGCCTATAACCAATCATAGAGATTATCCATGCATCCCGAAAAAGATTTCAATGACATTTAAATTTTTTTAAAGGATGTGTATATGGTTCGACGACATAGGAATGCAACAAACATTTTAGAAAAAAAGGAAAATCTAAGTAGCTTTTATTATTATTTTAATAAAAATATATATAAATAATTGAATATAGTCCCTTTAATATTTTAAAATAGAATAGTTTTATAATAAACAAATTTTGTTTTAATTATGTGCGTTTTTCGGCTTTTTGTGCAAACCCTCCCGTTAATTAGCTTAGAATACTAGTAGTTACTTAATTACCAGAACAAATATAACACTGTACAACAAATTAGAACTTTGTTTCAGTCCTTTAGAAGAAACTATGTGATTATGCATAAATAAAAGGTGCTTGATTCATATAACAAAACCAAAATGGTCCACCACTTACCTTTTTTGTAGGAGACCCACTTCTGATATTTATACAAAATGGTTACAGAAAAATATAACAGCGGCTTGATTATAGAAAACACAAACACTAAAATGATTTTTTGGTCGTTTCCTCTTGTAGACATCTACTGGTGTGTTCCTGATAACAGACCAGCAATATTCAGCTAGCATATATCCATTCCATCGTCCACTGAAACGCTTTTCAAACATAGAGATGTCCTGATGAAACCTTTCCTCCATGATCATCACTAATTGAGCCAAGGTTTTGAGGAAAGAAGTCCAGATGTGAGTCCAAAAAGTGTAGTTTTAAAGATCATTTCACCATGTCACCAACAAGAAGTTGATAGTTTTCAGCTTTCTCATTTCCAGGGAAACGTGAGCACACTAATTTGAATGCTAGCTAGGCTTCTTTTTCTGCTTCTGACAGTTTCTTCAAACTCTTCATCATGAACGATTGCTTTAATTTGTGCGCCAATAAAAACCCCTTCTTTTACCTTTGCCTCACTTATTTTTTTAATTTGTCTCTGGCATGCAAGAAAGCCACTCCTTCTCTGTCCAGAGCTTTTACAAATATTTTCATCAAACTGAGTTTAATGTGCAATGGTGGAAGAAAGACACATTGCGGATTCACAAGTGGTTCATGTGATACGTTTTTGGTTTTGAAATGAAGTTTTTGGTTCAGAAATGAAGTTTTTCTTAGAGATCACTGTTTACGAATGTAGTGATTTTTTCTGTTACGGCTGTTCCATTCGCAAAGAAAGCAGCAAAATTTAGTGTATCCCTGTTGCATGCCTGTTAATATCCCAATGACTTTCAAATCTCCACAAATGTGCCATTTGAATATAGTGTACTTAATTAACTTCAGTACAGCACTCATAACCTCGTAAGTTTTCTTTGTATTTGTAGAATATGCTACAGGAACAGACGGACAAACATTGCCTGTATGGAGGAGCACTGCTTTGAGACTACGTTTGGACGAGTCAATAAACAGGCGCTACTCTGATGGATTATGTTCATGTCCTAATGCCTGAAATAGGCCATTCACATTACTGCAATATACGAAGTCTTCTTTCTCCGCAAAATAGTCAACAAAATGGATTTGTCGTCTTCTTTTTATATGTATCTGAGAATAGGGGTATTTTAGTCTTAATTTTCGTTTTCATTAAACGAAAAGCAAATACTTATTACGCATACGTGTGGGTATATTAATATTCAAATTGTTTTTTAAAAAAAATTAATTATTTTGATACTTTCCCTTCGTTACAAAAATTTTTTTTGAATATTTTAATTAAGTAATTTATCTAGTTATAGTAAAACATTTACTTAATTGAAATCAGATTTAATATTTTTTGCTAACATCATTATTTAATAATTGTATATAATACACGTGAATAAATAATTTATTCAATATATTCAATACGAAAAGTAATTGATGAAAGTTTTTGTATGGTACAATAATTAACTTTTTGTAATAATCTTTTAAGTGTTATTTTTTAGATACATTAATAAATCTTTATTTGGAACTACATTAATGCAAAAGTGGAATACATTTCTTTATAATATTCCTTAATTTTATATCCGAAACCTAGTTTAATATTTCATTAAACTTAAGGGTACGCTTTTAATGATTCTTTTGCAGTCGCTTAATGAATTAGAGCCTTTCAAAATATCTAATAATTATGAATATTCAAGCATATGTGACTTAATAATTTTGATATCGAATAAGAATTTAAATATGTGAGGGAAGCAAAAAATAAGTAATAGAGTAGTTATTAAGCATGAAGGGAAAATATTTTTCAGTTTTTTCCCTTTCGCATCAAGCCAGAAAATCATTCTTCCATAAATTTCCATTTTTATCGCAAAAATAAATCGTGCGGACATAGTTTATGAAACATGGTACTTTGAACGTTTCCTATTTTTAAAAGCTGTTGCTTAATAAAGGGGGGTTCTGAAGCATTATTTCTTTTGCTATTTAGACAATCTAAAAATTTCTCAGTTTAATTTAATAGGTTTAAGTAAAAAAAAAATCAACATAGGACTTTTTGCTAAATTATTTTCTTTTAAATGAGTTAAAACTTAAGAAAAGCCGTTCAAGAGTGGATTTCTAATTTTTATTTGAAGGCGTGCTTAATGAATATTCTCGAATTTTATTTCATTTTCTAGTATAATGTGATTAAGCTTCATGTGTTAAAGAAGCCTTAAAGGAAATACGCCTGCGAAATGCGTCTAGACAGGCAAATATATAAATGAGTAGAAGAGCTTAATTAAATAAATCTACTCTTGTTAAAGAAAAGCGGAAAATTTTCTTAGTAATTCACTTTTAATTTAGAACTTCCTTGTTTAATAATGACATTATTTAAACGACATGTGATATAAAAATAAAATTGAAAATTTTTGAACACATTAAAAGTGCATTCTTTTTTTGTGTAAACTTACAGTTATGAATGCGAAGAACTTAAAATTTAAATGTTCATAATCGAATTTATTTTCTTTTAATAGTAATCAAATATTAGAATAAAATAATTGCCAGAAATTTATGCAAAGTTTCTAAATTTCGGGTTGTGATTTTGATGTGTATCATTTTTTAGTTCAATCAGATGTCTTATTACTCTGTAGCCGTAAAATAACACAAGAATTGTAATCTGTAAAAATTGTTTCTTTCAACTACATTATTCTGACAGAATGCATGAATCCGAGTTTTAATTAGAATTCTTATATATATATATATATATATATATATATATATATATATATGATGTCTTAGTTATACACAGTATCCAATACAGAAAAAAACATCATTTAATAATTAACGGCATTTATTGAAAAGTTATTACTATAAACAGCATTATTTAAGATGATAGAAAAGTCCTTTATTGTAAGTAAATAACAATTGTTTCATTTATTTGAAATTAGGCCTGTTTTGAAAGAAGAAATTTAATGCCTTGGCACTTACGAGTAAATGAAAAGCAGTTTTCTATATTTTTAATAATTTCAGAGATTGGCAGATTCTCCAATATTGAGGCGAAATATATACTTTAAATTTTTACTAAACTGAAAGATGTAAATGTAGATTATGCAGTGAGGGGAAAGGTAATAAGGTTCTTTGAATTCTGTTCACACTTTATTCGGAGCGTTGCGTTGAGTTATTTCGTTGGCGCCAAAATTTTTAATATGATTTGTGACTGTTTTGACGAATTACGTAATAAATGAATTGAGCTCCGTGATTGGTTGAAATTTTTAACGCTGACGTTATGTAACGCTTCGGATTCAATGTGAAAAGATTCTTACACTTTTATGTGTAATATACATTTTACATTAAAATTCGTAGGAATTCCAAGACCCTTATGGATGATGAATGAAAAAGTAATGATCAAACAGGATAAGAAAGAAAAATGCATGATGAATGAACGTAGTAAGATTCTGTAACTAGCGTCTCTACTATATAAATTTAGGATTCATGACATAACTTTCTTTTTACCTGGAGGGAAGAAGGGATCTTCCAAATTACACAGCTGATGAACACCCGCCTAAAAGAAGGAATTCTTAATTTTCTTTGTCATCCTCTCGATGATTAATTTTTCATTCCTTTTCCAGATGCTTTCTGGAACTCCTACAGATTGCAACGAAAAAAGGATAAAAGGTGTAAAATAGGTGAAAAATATCCAATAACATTTCCCTAAACGTATGATGTGTATTTATATCTTTTATTTAAAACGAAAATTAAATATTTATTTCGCTTCAATATTGAAGCAATCCCGCAGAGATTATTAAAAATACGGGAAAATGCTTTTTCTTTTGCTCTGTGTATCAATGCATTAAATTTTTTAATTATATAAATGGTTACATTTATAACCTCTTTATATACACTGCCACAAATGAAAGATGTATTTGCTATACCGTAAATATTAGAATCATTCATTTTTACGCCATAATATCTCCCATCTCACATCCTCAGTGGGTATTTCGTAATTTTTCTCCTATGTTTGAATTCCACCCCTTAGGGTTTTTCTGAGGCATTCTTTCCTCAATTTAATGCCTTGATGAAATCTCATCCCTTACTCTTCACTAACAGGGCAAAAGTTTTAGAAAGCTTCTTAAAGTATGAGTGAGGAGAGAGAATTTAACGCTTATTTTCAGGTGGTTCTTTGAATTCTATTTCAATAATTTTTCTAAAAGATGCTCTATTAACTTCTGCTTTTTACGTTTTAAAAATTTTTGTGTACTTCATTTGGTTATAACTATGAATTCTTACATAGATTTCTAACAAAGTACTAAGAAGGAAATAGATGAAAGGAAGACTAAAAAAATAAGAAGAATCATTAGAAATAAGAAAAAGTAAAAAAATAACAAAAACGAATACAGTTGAATAAAATGAAAATATTTATAAATTTATAAATTCAAAAAAATTGAGAAATATATTAACTTTTATATATTTAAGAGAATTACTATTACATCAACTTTTTAAGGAAACTTAAAGCAATCTATGAGATGCTCTATTAGATTTCCAAGATAGGATTTGGACTGTGGTCATATAATCATAGGTTGTTATTTTTTTTGTTAATTATTTGAGGAGCATAATCTATTATTTCGATTGATTTGTTAATTACCCTTTTTTTAAAAATTGTGTAAGCAAAAAGTGAAGAGATATTTTAATAAATTTGTATACTGTCCTTTTGTTTGCATTTGGACATATTATGCAACGGGAAAACGTCGAATTTGGGACCCTAACACACAGAGAGAGAGTAACGCCAGCACGCAAGCGCGTAAATACACGCATAGACACATATACAGACGCACAAACAAACACACACACACACACACACACACATATATATATATATATATATATATATATATATATTGGTATATGCGTGTGTATCTGTCTGTATTTGCACAATACTTGTAAACATATGAGGAGGAATACATCGTTGATTCCAAGCGGTATACGAAATGTTCAGAAAGGAGTTTAAATGTTGCAGTACACTTAGAATACTAATAAGAACAAAATTTAAGTACCCATGGATATTATTATTCAGAGTAATACCTTTTAAAACAATTACCCGTATAATTTAACGATGCATTATATTTAACAAATAAAATATTTACACCGATCTGTTGATTAACCAATTTAATTATATCACAGGTATACAATAATGCTAGAAAATACGTTATTAGAAATATATATATATATATATTCGGAGGTTGAAATGTGTATAGTATTTTTATGCTGGGATAAATTCAAATAAAATTTACTGAGATTTTCAGATTTTTGCAAACTACGATTCCTCTGTTTACAGATGAAATATTATGTTGCCATTGTTTTGGACAATTTGTAATTTCTTTCTACTTTTTTTTCTTTTGAAATTCCCCAGAAAATGAATGTTCCCATAAGGATAAATTGGTAATTCCGAGTGAATGAATAGTGTTATAACTATTCACTGCTGAAACAAATTATGATTATAAATCAAAAAGGATCATATTTGCTATAACTAAAATAATTTCGATTTATTCTTATGAAAATTATGAGTTAATTCATTAGTGAGAAGTAAATTAAAAAACAAATTAAGTAACAGAAAGACTTGTAGCTCAATGATGATATGTTCTGAAATAAAGTTTTATTTTATTTTATTTAATCTTTCGCAAATCCGCTAGAAGATTTTTCCCCCTCATGTTTTATTTAAGCCAATAATAACTAGATTCAATGAAAATTATTATTTCAATCACTACTGATGCAGAATATTTTCATGATTCTCATTATCACAATAAATATCATTATATTTTACCCATTAGTGCGGTAGAAATTTTTATAAAAAAGAAAATAAAATTCCTTTTTTCTTCAGAGTTGTAGTTACATATAATTTTAATGATCATGAAAGTCCTTCTCGAATAGATTCATAAGTCCTAAATTCGATGCACTAATTAAAGTTTAATTTATAGTCTGAGTTAATTTTTATATTAATTTAAGTTATGGTTATAAAACCTCCAAAGATAGCAAAGTCCCATTTAATTTGAATATTTATCAAAATATCGTTAGTGATGCCTGAATTTATCACAAAACATTAAAACCGACAGTTTTACAAGTGAAAAAAAAATATTAAAAATAATTAATTAAATGTTTAGAACAGGGATATTGTATTTGAAAATAGACATTAATTTGAATACAGAGAAAAGAACGAGGGTTTACGCTAGTAATGATCAAAGGCCTGTGCTGCATAATTTCCAGGATTTTGTCATCATATTCTTGTCATTGACAAAGTTTTGACACTGTTTTTTGAAAAGTTAAGTTGTGTGCAGAGTTTGTTATAATATTTTTAAGTTGTTGAAAGTTCTGTAACTTTTAGTAGAAATGGCTGTAGGCCAATATTTTTATGATATCAAGCCAAGATCCATTTACAGCAAGTGACACATAGATAAATGCATATTTTTTTTTCAATGTTTGGTGTTAGTAACCATTCAGGGCTAAGCGAATTCATGATATAACACAAATGAACTGTTTTTTACAAAGTGTAGAATTTTTTTCGGCTTATAAAATACTTGACAGTCTTGAAACTGAATACACATGCATTTTATGAAGAGAGAAAAACATGCAGAATATATCACATGATTTCAATTTAAATAACTTGTATCCGTAAACATAATTTTTCTTCAAAACATGATTTTTTTTCTTTAATCATAAATAAACTTTAAGCTATGAGATGAACTCTGAAAGATTAAAGTTACGCAAAAATGGCATTTAGTAGATACACTCATATTGCAGAATCAATTTTTAAAATGAAGTTATTTATAGCGATATTTTTTTAATAGAAAATTTCATTTTTCTATTCCTATTTAAGCAACTAAACAGAAGTAATCCAAGTAATCTTATATTTTATAATTTTCACTTTATGCCTTTTTTGTCAATATTAAAAAAAATCAAATATTTTGATTTGATATCGCAAAAAAGAAGTGAGAAAAGGCATTCCAAAAATAATGACTGGAGCTTTAAATATTTCAGAACGAAAATGACGTTGACTTTCAGGAGATGGAATAAATTCATAGGGATTTATTTCTATACGTCTAGTTTAAATTAAAATATGAAAAACTTCAAGAAAATCTTATTAAGGCACACAGCAAAAATATTTAAAGAAAATGGAGCATTTTTTCTTCCGACGAATCAAAAACTGAAACAGTATTATTTAACAGTAAAATCTCAAAAAAATATTTAAGCTTTTCAAATTCCCTTTATATGATTACAAGTTATCGGGTGAAATATTGGGAAAATTAAACATATTCATGGGTTGATTAAAGAAGCGAAATAGTAAATAACAATTAAAACTAAAGAATATTAAAAAGTAAATTTTTTTAATTTTTTGGCCAAGTTTAAGATCTTTATATGAGAATATATGACTTTAATAGGGAAATTTTGAACTATTTTACGAATAAAGATAATAAAGATAAATGAATGGGAAAGACATATGAATAGGAATAATAAGAACTATAGGTTAATACATAATACCTTGCAAAATATTTAAAATGTATTACATAATTATGATTAAAATGTGTCTGATATCTTTGAATCTATTCGTGAACAACAGTTAATACTCCGCATGATCTGCTTTACTTTAAAAGGGAAATTTTAAATTATTTTATGAATAAAGCTAATAAAGATAAATAGGGATAATAATATCCATAGGATAATACTTAATATTTTTTAAGTATTTAAAATGTGTTTAATTTTAATTAAAATGTGTATGATGTCTTTGAAACTATTCGTGAACAATATTTCATACACTGTAGTTTGCATGATCCAAGCATCATAGAGAAACATGTTAGAAATAAAATATAAACTAAATATTAGACCTTCCCCCCCGAAAAAAAAATAAAACCCGAGAATTGCTAACAAAAAAATGTAACAGAATTTTTCTAAAAGAATGAAATGTCCATTTCATTGGGTTTTAGTTTTAATTGGAACCATATGGATAGGTATTGGTTGAAAGACTTGAATTTATGGTCCACCAATTCAAAGGTATCTGACTATGCTCGCAAATGACCATTAGTAAGGTGTCAATGAAAGATAATTTAACGAATCATATTGGAAAGGAGATACCTGATGAAATATCATATAGTCCAACATATTCAGCAAAACTAGAAACATGGAAACAGATTGAACATAAAACATAAATCTCTCTCCTTATATATATATATATATATATATATATATATATATATATATATATATATATATATATATATATATATATATATATATGCATACATCATTAAGTCCACTGTCAGGCATTTAAAACTTTTGATTAGTTTATTTTTTAGGGTATAATGAAAATGTTTTAGATTATCAGTGTTTTTCGATTTTTCCATACTTATCGGCCATTATTATTGATGTTATGTCGATAAGTGAACTCCTTTGCTTTATATAGTATACTTTGAAAAAGTGAAATGTGCTAGAAACAATTTACATCTTATATAATTTAGGAACCACTATGCATAATATCATTCTGATTTAAATACCTTCACATCTAGATATACTTCATAAAATGACTTTGAAAGTTATAAATATGTTATGGTGTCCCCTGATACCAAATAATTACTTAAAATTTCCCATTATTCCATACAAAGAGTTAAAGAGCAGTTTTTTAAGGCAAAAATTTATAATTTAGGAGATATGTTTAACACAAAAAAATCCTCCTTCCATTTCGCAAGTTTTCTTTTTCCTCAATTTCAAAAACTTTTTAGAAATTCCAGAATATAAACTGAGCCATTAAAAGGAAAAATCCAACAATTTCGTGTTTGTTAAAAAAAATGGCGAAAACGAGAAGGGGAAATTTTGATAAAATCTGAAAGGAACTTACTGTGTGCTCGGTTCCTTACTTCTTCATGAAATTCAGTCCATTACTTTAATGATTGGATTAAGGAGCTTGTTTTTTCCTAAGGAGATGATTTAAAAGAACGACGAGTTTCTCAAAAAACTAACACTTTAACTGCCTGATTGAATAGTTCCTAATCATTATCAATCGCTTTCATAAGCTAGACCGTTTTATTAATCGATGTAAGCGAAAATCAGAAAAAATCCTTCTTTTGGACTGCATTTATAGATTTTTATTTTTAAAGTGATTTTTTGGCCCAGATAAATTTACGCGTGCACGCGCACAAAATCTGTGCACTCATGTCAAGGTATTTTGTCCTTAACATAGCGTTAGATTGCTGAGCGAGTGTGCTAGAAGGTAAGAAATTCACAAATAAAGATTCGATATGATAACACGTTGTACTTTTTTGGTCACGTAAAGGATCGATTAAAGGTGCAAATAGATAACAGTCAATAATAGATAAAAATCAATAATAAAGTGTTTGTAAGAGATTTTCTTATATTCTCTAATTTTCTAACAGCAAGTGAAAAACCTCGGCTTTATTAGCATATAAGAAGCCAGCTACTGTTAAATAAAAGTGACAAGTATTTTATAAAATAACACAGTTTCATTTTTGACGAGCGACTCGTTTCAACATAGGCCCGAATTTATAGACTTTTACCTTTAAAATGATTTTTCCGCCTAGATAAAATTTAAACGTTCACTCGCACAAAATTTCTTCACCCATATGAAGGTATTTTGTCCTGAACATAGCATTTAATTGCTGTGTGAGTGTGCTAGACGATAAGTAATTCACAGATAATGTTTCGATACGATAACACGTTGTAATTTTTTTGTCACGTAAAGAAACGGTTAAAGGTGCAAATACATAACAGACAATAATAGATAAAAAATCAATAATAAAACGCTTGTAAGATATTTTCTTATCTTCTCTAATATTCTAACACCCCGTGAGAAACGTGGACTTTATCCCTCTGCGACACGCTATATTAAAATACAACTGAAATTTGGAAAAATATTGTTTAAACGGTCAGATGCACTTAGATATTTTATGCCACCCCAAAAAATTCTGCGGTTTTTATTTTTACATTGGGAGGTGGGATACCGTTTGTCCCACCATACAAGGACATTCCCTACACCATAGTGGATATTACAATACTTTTTAAGTATGTAATACAAATCAATGAAAATGAGATATATACAATAAAATACCGTCAACAATTGCTTTAAAATAAATTTTTGATATTTATTACACACACACACATATATAATCACAATTATATAGAATTATAAATTTAAAAAAAATCCTATTCAGAAAGTAAATTTCTGGCTTTCCCAGGTCTGAATTGCCAATATTGTCTTGGCTTTCAAAACCTGTCTAGGTTTGCACCTGTCTCGCTGGAATTTCTAGCTAGACCACCCACAATGTCCTACAATCGCTTGTATTGGAAGCAATTTCTTGTGGCACCTTTCGTACAAATCCTTTGTCCTGTAAGGACAAAGGGTTCTGGGAGACCTCTTTTGTTCACCAACTATCTCCATATCTTGATATCAGTGACAACTTCTAAAGGCGTCTGATATTGAAATAGCTGAAAAACTAGTAAAATTTACTGAAAGAATATTATAATTAATTCAAAACAACTGAAAATTGCAGTGCTGCCATCTTTGGTGAAAATCTCAAGTGTGTGGTGGAACGATTTTGGCACCACGAAATTCAAGTGAAATATAAACGCTAAAAATATTGTAAATGATATATTTTTTTGTCTAGAAAATAAGTTTAAAGAATGAAAAATATAATTAATAACTTTTACATATATAAATATTTAAAATCCTACAAAATCCTACAAACAATGAGCAGTCCTAAAGAAACTTTTTATTGATTACTTTAGCCAATTTTCATGCAAAAATAAAGAACCCTGTTATGTTCTACCATTTACAACCTAAAACTATATTGTATTCTATATTTGAAATACAGCTCAAGCGGATAACATTTAAGAATTTTTTTTTTTAATTCAGTGCGACTCTTTTTAACCCACCAAGCCAGAAAGGGTTATTAGTATATAGGAAACCAGCTACTGTTAAATAAGAGCAACAAGTATTGTATAGAAGAACTCAGTTTTATTTTTGACGAGCGACTCCTTTCAATACAGCAGTCCGTATTAAAAGGCTGAGCTGCAGAGGTGAAGTTCTACTCATCACAAGTATCGATGGATCGCTACGTGGCTTCAATAAATATCGAGTTTCGCTGACATAACGCGAACTCCCCTCCCTTTTTTTCTTTTCATCACATTTTCCCTTTTTTTCCACATCTGCTAACGAATTAAAACGTTTTTTTCCTTCATATAAGAATAAAGAAAGATAGGCTAAGAAAGAGAAAACTAACAAAGAAGGGGCTCAAAAATAGTCTGGATCATAACCGTGAAAAATATTTGTTGTTATAAGTATGAAGAATTATTCTCATTAAAAATTTTTCCCCTCAAGTTTATAATACATAGTATTACAAGGACCGAATATTTTCTATATGAGTAACTATATGTTGATGAGCATGTTTTTTTTGTGAAAAATACCACTTTTTTTTCTCTCACAGAGTTCACATTAGTGGATATATAAGTTCAAACATTAAGAAAACGTTTAAACCAATTTGACATGCTTTGTTTTAAGTTTGGCACTCAAACCCGAGTATGATCCGCTTAATTTACCCAATTTTGACTGCAGTTTGGGAAAATGGAAAGTTTACAAAGAAAACTATAGTCTCTTTCTTCTCTCCCCCATAAATTCATGCAACTCAGTTTGAACATACCCGACAAAAAACCAAAATCTTGCAATGAAAACCGCTCTATTATTGTATTAACATTTTTAATAACTTTATTGGCTGGACGAACTCCCCCATAACGTATCCTTATAGCGAGTAATTTTGCGCAAAAGAAATTTAATCATCTCAAACCTCTGAAAAAAAGAAATGAAATGAAATTAGCGTATTTTTTAAACAAGAGAGGCCGTCACCTAATTATCTGTTGTAATATTAATGGAGCAGATAAACAAGCATGACAAACAGCCCAACACTGCATATTTTAACAAATTAAGCTATGACCATCGCATGTCCTCCATGTTTATTACATGATACCGTTATGTTACTAAAATGTTTAAGACCACATTTTCTGAAATTGCAGTAAATCATCTCAGCACTCTCTTAACCGATAACTGGCCAAAGGTAAAAATTCACCTGATGTGATTCATCCTGTAAAATCAAGTAAAAAAATAAAATAAAATAAAACAGGACGTCTTAAAGATTGAACTATTCTCCCTTTAACTAAAAAAGGAGAGATTCTCTGAACAGAATAATATGTCCCCTCCCAAACTCTGCTAACTGTTCATAATGCAGTCCCATTCTGCGAAAAAGCATGTTTACGTACATCCGAGTAATACCCATGAAATTAAAAGACAGATTTGCTTTTTGAGGCCTTTTATACCCTCCGAGAATATACTGTTTTTTTTTTAATGGTGAGGTTTAATTTGGCCCACCTAAACGTAGCTAATTTGTTTGTACGGCTTGCTAAGTGAGAATTCTTTGTGTTAAAAAGTGTGTTAAAATTTGATAAGAAATGTATAATCAAATTTAAATAAGAAATAATAAGGACAAATTTATAAGTCCAGTTGGAACACGGTAAAATAAATTAGTTTTAAAGCTATCGTTGGAATCGACGCTTTAAAAAATGTTAGAAATTTTTATGCAATAGCACCTAACTATTAAATAAATTAAGGAATTAAAATTGTTGCCCCTGAAATAGGTTAAAAAATAAAAAAGGGATTTGATATTAAGAATTAAATTTTTTAAGATACAGGTCGTCGCTCTTGGCGCGGAGGATGCTCTTATATAAACGCCGATTAAGCTCACGCTGTGGTCGGCAGAACTTGTCGAATACCCACCGAGTGACATTTCAGTCATATTCACTGCACAGGCATCATATCTGCATAAGATACTGTGATTTAAATTATTTGGATTTGTTATGATAAACAACACGTTTGCTAAATTTCAGGTCAATCCAACAATTTCTCCTTGGTGTTTCAATTTCAGTAAACAGCAGTGCATTTATCAATAGCATGTATCCCAAGAATATGGACCTAAGAATGAATATATATATATATATATATATATATATATATATATATATATATATATATATATATATATATATATATATATATATATATGTATGTATGTATGTATGTATGTATGTACATTCGGACATACATATATATCCCTTCTTACAAAGGGAGTATGAAATTCTAAAGAGAGAATCGGAAAAATGGGGTCCATAAACTGAAGGTTGACAATATGATTGACTAAAAGTCTTGTAAATCCTAAAATTCGTCATATAGCAAGAGATGAAAATAAAAATATGTTCAATATATTGTAGAAACATCGCAACAGTTATTTAAATAGTAGTATAACAAACACCGGAATAATAATAAAAAAGACAGCTAGTCAGAGCTTTGTTTCGCGTGAAAAAGAATTACAATACATCACTGATGAAAGGCATCCTCCAAATTGGAAGCAGAACTGTTTGAACAGACAACCAACTATGGCAGAAAAGTTATGATCAGAATAATAAACACATTTGTCCAAATTTACTTATATAATTTATCTTTCCCCAAAGTCATTTATTTCAATAAATTATAGAATACGGCATGTGAAAATGGAATAAAATTTCTTGAAGAGCACTCGTCTTTTTGACTCGGCAATTTTGAATAGTCCTAGTAACTAGAGAGAGTAATGGAGTGCAGGACCATAATCGATTACAATGCATTACTAGGAAATGGTCTATTGGTAGCCTCATATTAGATCTTATTTCTTCGATACAATTGCACCTGGGTCAGTAAATCTGGAAGGAAAAAAATATATTGCATTCAAATTTGATACCAGTCCATATGAAGGCCTTATTTGAATAGTGGTCCAACTCCATATTTGTTCAAAGTCTGTGGGTTCGAATCTTACTCTTGGCATGGACGTTTGTAGTCGTTCGGAATCGGCTTTAAGCTGTAGGTCCGGGTCTAATTAGCCCTCGTGTAGCAAAAATTGACCGTAGCGCTCCAAACCAAACCATTTTTGTTCATTTTGAGATACAGAGCCTTAAATTCTAATGAGTGCTGAGAAATAACTGCTGAAGTCTGATTTGTAATGTCCTCTGTTGGTAGCAGAAATAAGCTAGAGGTGTACCAGTTTAAATATAAGATGGAAATGACTTGTATGAGCATGAAAGTGAGGCTAACTGCCTTTTTTAAAAAAAGTGGATTTGGACCACTGTTCAAATGAGGTCTTCATATAAAAAGGTAATTTTCTGTTTCACAAGGGCTTTTGTCTTGAGTTACAATTTTTTGAGTTACAACATACTGAGTTACAAGGAGTGCTAGTAAAAATATGATTGAAAACTCTTTTCATTTTTTCCTAATGTACGAATAATAATATAAAAAACTATGCATATTTTGATAGAGCATGATGAATGACTTTTATTTATTTAAGAAATTGATTAATCATTCAATAAATATTTCCGCATATAATTTTTTTAAAGCTTCAGCGACGTATGTTCAGGCATTTTTTAAAGACAGTATGTTAAAGTTTGCTGTTTATTTTTTTCAATTTCAAAAGCAGTTAAGGAAACTATTTTTCTTCAAACGTGTGAAAATTGATATTCACAAGGTATAAAAACAATTTATGCTGACTTATATGCAATTCTCGTGTTAAAAAAAAGTGAGGGGATTATTTTTTTTTTAAATGCACGTTTGAAAATCAGTATAAAAACAAAGAGAAAAGAGCAATATTTTTCAAATTAAATGCTTCATAAAAAAAGATGAACATTTTCTTTCAGAGTAATTCCTTTCATAATAGCGCTTAAAGCAAGCAGAAAAACTGCGAAATGGTAATAACATGTCTGAACTTTTTTATTAAAAAACTGATTCTTTCTTAAAGTACAAGAAACAAGCATTTCACAAATGATGTTTTGTTCTTTTAATCTCAACAAAAAAGAAAAAAGAAGAAAAAAAGAAAAAAAGAAAATCTTGATATTTTGCAGTTTTTTAGACCGACGTAAATTCATATAAAAAGTTTCTTACATTCAAACATCAATTTTTCTCATCATATTAAATTGTAAAACATATCCGTAAATACTTTTTTTTCCAAAACTTAATAAATGAATGTGTTGTTATTTAAAACCAAAAAAAATAGGAATGAATAAAAAAAATTACAACGTCAGCACATATTTTATTGCTTTATACATTCATTTACGTGTATTCTAAATGCTTAAAATTTTTTTTAAATTTTCTTAAAATGAATAACACATTGGAAAAAAAAAGTTTTTATATTCTAGTAAAATTATAGATTGAAAATATAAAGAAAGTATAAAGCAAGAAAATACTAAAACGCTCTAAAGAACTAAGAGCTTCTTTCGGATTAAAACAAAATTGTTTAATTTACTGTAAATAGGGTGATCAACGCTGCTAATCCAAATAAACTGTGTCTCATCCGCTTTTGAGAAAGGATATTTTGGAGGATTAACTTTAAGACGTGTTATGCTTACTTTTTGCATTACATAATCAGTTTCTTAAAATATTGAAAGTATGCACTAGCATCACATTCCATAACAATTTTCATCCCTTTCTTCTCATTATAAAGGCAAATAAAACACGATTACATTGAGAAACAGAAAAAGTAAATACCCTTATTTAAGAAAATGGATAGCCCCGAAAGGAAATTTTATGTAAAATCCAGATATAATGACCATATATAGTGTGCATATGAGCGACAGATGAAAGGAAACATTATTAGACGGAAAATAAGTGTATGTGAATGTGTCCTTTTTATGAGAGCATAACTGTGGAATTTAACTGTCTTAAAAAAGTATATTTTCTAAGAATTTATAATTTTTGGAAGAATGCAGTCATTCCACTGCGAATACTTAAGAGTTCGATTGTCGTCTTCAAGGGCCCGTAGTGGTAATGCGTTGGGTTTCGAACTAGGGTTGCTCAGTTTGAATCTCGATGAATGCCATTAAATACCCTCGTGTTCAAGCCAAATATAGGCACGTTAAATCCGTAGACCTAAAAGTCTTTTCACGATGTTAGTGGGTGAGGGATAGTACGAGCCCTCCAGATGTCGCCTATAGGGGTGTTCAATCAAAATTGAGGTGTCCCTAAGGGAGCAATGTTTTGAGTTACCTGCATGGTGCTCCCAGATTAAAAAGTAGACCACAATTTCCTTGCTTTTGTGCGAATGTTTCGAGAGAAGTGACTCGGCATCAGTCTCTCTCTCCCCTTCCCCCCCAAAAAAGCCAATTCTTAATGAAAAGTACCCCTAATAGAGTAATCAAATAAATCAAATAGTCAATTGATCTATTTTGTAATTTGATTTATTTTGATTAATTTCATTAATTTGATTATTTTGATTTATTTTCTAATTTGATTGATTGACTTGATTTATTTTGTAAATAAATCAAATAGTCAATTTGATTTAATTTTATACATTTAAAACAGTATATCTTCATGTGTGAGTAAAAACAAACCATACTGAAACATATATTGCATTAAAAAAACTTTTTTTAAAACACCCAGATAAAAATAATAAATCCCCGAATGAATACAATAATCACTGTGGAAATAGTAGAACTACAGTTGTGTTTTTTTATTTTTGTTTCTTTGTTTTTGCATCAGATGTTCACAAAATTCCCATAGAAAAAATAGACAATAATATTAGTTATTTAACTAAAAGCGATGATATCTTCATACCAGCAACTGTTTGAAAAATTGGATAGTAATGAATATAGATTAAATGGGGGCATAGTACTCTAGGATAAGATACCTTTCCAAAATTAATTATTTCTTAACACCGTCTAAAAATTTGACTGATATGCTTTCTTTGCTATAGTTTAAAAGCACACCGTTTTAATAAGTATGATGACAACTTTTGTGTTTCATCCAGAAGTTTTCTTCGTTACGATATAATTTACGTCTCTAGTTAGAATCCCAATTCTTTATTCGAGCTATCACTTGAGAAATATCGAGAAGGAAAACAAAAAAGAGCAAAAAAACAAACACACCAGAAAGCATAATCTTTAAGTAAGCTGTTTGTGACAGCAAGGACAACAACGTTTGATGTTATTATACTTTTTAGTTTTTAACCTTTTTTTAGTTCCTTTCAAATACTCATTCATTAACAATTTCATTTTAATGTCACACACAACATTCTGCCTTTCGGGGGACTGAATATTAAATTCTGGGTGTGATATTTAGGGATTGTGAATCAAGCATCAAATCGAGTATATTAAAATGAGTAGGTGGGTTATACTCGAAGCGTCCTAAGTTTGAAGCTACTTGTGTAAATCAGAACCAGTTGTTCTATAAATTACTTAGCCTGTTGAGAAATTTGAGATTTGCTCTGATCCAGATCAATAAGCTGTGTCTGGGAAGTTAGTTAACTCATGAGGTTAAAACATTTGAAATCGGAATTTGAATAGTGCTATGATATCCTATTATCAAATCAGCGTAGTTATGAGTTATAAGTTTAATTTAAGGTTGCTATTCGAAATACCATCTTAATTTGTTGAATAACAAATATTTTTGAGCGAAACTTCTGTGTGTTTAGTACAGCTTTTGATTTCCACTTTACAATTGTAACCTCAAAAGTCTACAAGTTAGGTTACAAATTATGTTTTGCTTTTCGAATAATACATATTGAGTGCACTTGGTATATTATCCATAATTTTAAGCACATTTATTACAATTAAATATACGGTACTAAGCACTTTATACCTGAAACATTTTCTTGTATTGTTGGAGAGTTATCTTCGCTGAAGAAAGGTTATTAAAACGCTTATTTAGGTATTTATATGATACACTTTTTAACATACTGAAAAAATGATAAAAGAAACTTTATTTTTCACCCTCCCATCAAAAATTTAAAACGGTGGTTCATCATGCCGAAATGTAAAATAAAAATTCGGTTTTTATAAAACGTAATATTAAAAAGCTGTTGTATGATTTACCAAGGGAAAAAAATTCACTTTTTTGTTTAACCTCAAATATTGTCTGTTCAGCTGTATTGTTTAAAACATTTATAGGAATTCTCTTGTTTAAGTAGTTTTTATAAACCCCAGAGTTCCTAAGTTAATTGAAGAATTTTGTTAATTTATTATTTGAAAAGTAAAGTTTTTTTCCTTCTCTGAAAATTGACCAAAAGATAAAAAGAAATAAATGGCGTTTCCAAGACATATTTTTTACAGTTCTCGAAATAATGTTTTTCTATTCAATATTGTGGGCTTAACTTTCTTTATTTGCAAATCTGTTTGACAAAATGTTATGTTGAATCCCATTGCTTCGAATTTACTTAGTTATGTATATTTGTTTAAAATCCTTTTATTGTATTCAAATCATAGTTTTTATCATATTTGGATCATAAGTTTTAATACTTTGGACTTATAAATCAAGCATTTTATTGGTTAAATATATTAAAAGATATCAGTAGCATAGTAAGTTTCCTTGGATTTTCAGCTAGTAATAAAAATACTAACTCAAACTCATTCGCATAAATCATTTATACTCAGTTTCTTTTTTCGACTAAAGAATCTATTTTTAGTTATCTGGATCTAAAACTTTCTTTTCTATAACGACTTATCCTCTTCGTATCGCTGTGAATTTTGAAAAATGTGATATTTCTCCTACTGACCTACAGTTCAGCTTTGCTCTTTGAATGGTCCTGACGCGTAAGTATTTCATGCTGAAGTTTAACCTAATCATACTCAACAGAAATAACATCGGGGTTGTATGCAACAGGACAGTTCAAGTCTCCGACATCCATCTCCTTAAAACACTCCGTAACCCAAACACAGTGAAATATGTGTTTGTCTCAAAGCTAAAATAAGTGTATTTTTTTCGAGAGCAAAAATAACAAGAAAAATAGAAGCGAAAATTCGTCATTTCTAAAATGGCATTTTAACCACGTGGATAGGCAATATTTTTATAAAAAGGTAGTTTTCAATTTTGTTATTTAATTTTTAATTTTAATTTCTTTATCACATATTTAAAAACGAAATTATCCGTGCACTTAGAGAAAAAGTTTGAATTAAAGAAATATTTTTTTACAAATAAAGCCATCGGTACCAAAATTGCTAATTCAAATCAAATTAGTTAAAAATAAAGGCCAGGGTAAAATTACTGCACTTAAAAAAGAAGCAAAATCAAAAGTCGCACTAACTGCCATTTAAAATAGAGCACATTGCTGCGCCTTTCTGAAACATACCTAAGGAAACAATGAATTACGCTATATGTTTCCTTAAATTACAAACAAATTATCGACAGTTTTCAGGTACTGAGCAACATTCCGAGTTTTGTCGATAATAACAAAAAATCCCAAGTCAGACATTTAAAAGCGCCGGAATATGACAACACTGTAACAAACTTACCGGATGAAAAGATAAATATAGAAGGTTCTCTGACACACGTGACACCTGGTTACGCCCATCCAATCTGTGACACCTATGTCTTAAAAACTGCCAACTGGCTAGAGTCCAGGTGTATTATTTCTTATCAGTCAGCAACGCAAAATTTGCCTAACTGATCTGTGGATTTAGAGCATCTATTCATTATTACCCATAGCATGGGGTATACAATATACAGATATGCGGACAGTAGTCGCATACAATTTTTTTTTTTTTTTTTGGGGGGGGGGGGGCTCAGCGGAAATGTAGATTATTGTCGGTTAACACCTTACAGCTGAAAACTCTCTAGTTTGGGAGGTTTCATTAAACGTTTCAGGGCTGATTCCACTACATCCCTATTCCATTTGTATACGATATCACTTACTTTTGATTAAGGACATTCCTAAAGGAATAAAATGTGTCACACAGAAGGCTTATTACGGCAGAAGGGTGACTTAAAAATCTGATTGCTCAGCTGAACACGGAATCTTTAAAGAGCACATCTTTAAAACTATCGTTCGGTGCTCAACGTGTACTTTCATAGCTCGATGTATACTTAAAATTTGACCCGTTGTATACATAAATTTTGTTTTGTATATTATATAGATAAGATATAGTATATACGTAGGTTTCAGCTATTTATTTTTGCCATTTTAGGCACTTTTGACATTTATGGAATTTAGATCATAATTGCGAGATTGACCAATCAAATTACATGATTCAAGAAGCATCACACTCTACTTCGTTATATAGATTTTAAATTAAATGATTATCAACATTTTATAAAAAATTAAAGTAGGAAATACTATCCTCTACTGCAGAAAGTTTTGTACTGAAGTTCGCAACAGACAATATACGGTAAATCAATACTACGTTGCTATTTTGGGACAAGGACATATGATATCCTTAAATCTAACGATTTATTATGACTTAAGCTTAAAAGGAATTACAAGATTTAGATAAAAGTAGTAGATATGAATATGCATGTGGAGGTATATGTATAAAAATATGTATTTAAATATGTATATAAATATGATTTAAATATGTATATAAATATGTATACGTATATAAATATGTATGTATATAAATATGTATATGTATATAAATATGTACGTGGAAAGGAAAACCTTAGCACGGATCCGTGAAATTATAGTTCAGCTTGGTACCAGGAATCCCGATTTCGAGTACCAAGAGTGCGCGGGGCTTTTATAGTAAAAGAAAGGCGACAAGAGAGTGTGCTGTTGAGGGTCACTAAACATAACTTTGCGGAATTTAGAAATTGAAAGAGAAATTAACTGTTAACTATAAATTTTGGGGAAACTATAACTATAAATTTTAGTAAACTGTGTCAAACTGATTTCTACTGAAATCATTGGGATGTGTTCACATCTGCATTTAATTGTAAAAGACGAAATAAATTTATCAAGATACCTAATCAGAGTATAATAGCTAAAGTAACTAACTCAGTGTTTGTTGATAAATGGCTACTCCATCTGTCACATTTAAGAATTTAAATACGGAAATTTTAAATGAATAGACTCCACTACAGCAGTTGCTTTACAAGTTTCTAATTCATAGTAAGAGCGAAAAGCGTTTTATGTAAAAACTAGCTGAATACCCGTGCTTCGCTACGAAGTACATTCAAATTAAACACAACGGTCGATGTATGCAATTAATGCCAAAAAAATATTTATAAAAAAAATCGTAACGGATATTTTTATATTCAAAATAATGTAGAAGAAAATATTCAAATTAAATACAGCTGTCAATGTATGCAATTAATGTGTATGTTTAATATCCATAAAATATACTAATTTGAGTTAAATTCTTAAAAAAACTTCCATCTCAATTAGTCTAGTGGTTAAGTTTTATCCTTTATCGTATTTCAATATTTCTTTTGTAAATTTATTTCGTTGTTATGCACGTGACGCAAAATTAATTTAAAGGATCGCAAAATGAAAAGAAACCACATGATAAGCATTTAATAAGTTAAAATCTAATAAATAATCTTTTAAAAATCACAAAAATTAGAAAATGGAAGCAAAGATTCGAAAAATATTTAATTTTAAAGAATTTTTTATGATCTTTTTTGTGATATAAATTTAATAACCATCAAATTAACATTTTAAATGCAAACTTTGAAAAATTTACAAAAACAGCTTAAAAATTTAATTAAAAAAATTTTAAGAAGAATTTTTCAAACATCTTTCTTAGTGCACCCCTACACTATAAGAAAAATCGGCATGGAAAATTTCAGACCTTTAGGTTCAGCGGTTTGGTCTGTGCAATATCTGTCAGTTAGTCAGTCAGTCAGTTTCCGAACTGTTTTATATATACATATAAATCATGGTGAAAATATTTTACCTCTAATTCAGAAAATGACAACAATATTTGTTACTCATTTTTACAGCTTTGCTCATCACTGAAGCTCGAAATTGAGAATATTTTGTGCTGACATATTTTCCATATATCGAGTATTTTTCTTACCAGAAGATAGATTGGCTTTTTTAATTAACTCGTTGGTAAAAACAATTTATCTATAAGTGAAAAGGGGACAACAATATTTGGGCTTTATTTTTACAGCCTTGTTCAGCAAAGAAGCTCGAGAATAGAAAGTATTTACTACTTACATATTTTCCATATATCGAGTACTTTTCTTTCCAGAAGATAGATTGGCTTTTTTAATTATCTCTTTGGTTATTTAGGGAAATGCCATGTTATCATGACAAAACTTTAGCAAAGCAAAATTCATTTACGCTACAAATATGCAAGAAAGTTCAGTAAACCGGTATTCATAATTGTATTAGTAAATTCAGGGTAGCAGAGTTGATGCACTCAGCTAAGAAAGGTATCCTTTAATACTGAGGCGTATTTTATCTTTGTTAATAATTATTAATGGAGTGAAAGGTTTATGCTGTTCTCCCTTTGCGCAATCATAGGATTCTTGGTAAAGCATTTACAGAGTTAATACGTTATGTTTTCTCTATACTTTCCTCTCCCAAAGCCCCCTTGAAAAGAATTTAAAACTCACACTAATCTGAGTTATTAGAGCATCTGTTCAGTTAATAGGATGTTTCAAGTTTCCTTATTAGAGATTTTAAAGATGGAAGAATTTTAGGAAGTAAAGAATTAAGATAAATGGCATTGTATAATCTTTCTGTAATGATGCCCTTAAGCAAAGAATTAGTTTTATCTTTTGAATGGCCGTAAAGCTCATTTACCAATTAAATGGTCCAATTTCAAGTTCTCTGATCACCCACTTTTCTTTCCTATTGTCTAGAACGTAAACAGTCTGATGAAGTTATCTAATATGAAGATATCTAGAGTCCTCTAAAAAGGTGATACAATTAAATAAAACTAAAAACTTTATACTGTGTAAGTGAAAAAGATAGCTTTTACTATCAATCAAACAAAGGGTGATTATTTCTTGCAAAGGCACAAAATAGAAAAAATAATATAATTACGAAAATATGGATTCAAAATTACATTACTAGCTTTTTTTAACACGTTTAACTTCACTGAAGAGCGCTGATGAGTAAAATCAATTACAATTATTTGACCCGTTTTGTAATTAGGTTTATCTGATTATTTTGTTGCTGAAACAATGGGAAAACTTAACTGGTGTGTTGAGCATAATTTGGACTTTGTTGTTCAAAAGTTATTAATTTCGGACTAACTCATGCAGCACTTTTTAAGGCATGTGATGACGCAACGAATGCTATTTCGTGAATAGAGTATTAAGATAATTCTTTAAGAATTTATACAACTTGGTTATTATTTAATAACCCCACGTGAGTAGGAGTGACCTCTATATTTCATTTCACCATTATTTGAAGGTCTTATTTGAAAAGTGGTACAAATCCACCTTTTAAAAAAATGGAGTTAGCCTCACTTTCATGTTCATACAAGTCATTTCTATCTTATTTTTAAACTGGTACATCACCAGTTTATTTCTGCTGCCAACAGAGGGCATTACAAATCAGACTTCAGCAGTAATTTCTCAGCACTCATTAGACTTTAAGGCTCTTCATCTCAAAATGAACAAGAAGGGAGTTGGACCACTATTCAAATCAGGCCTTCATTTACTTCCTGGAAGGAATCTGTAAGAGTTTAAAAGTGCCCACCAATAAAGACTGGATTACTTCCAATGTAATAACCACTGAAAGACACTAAGAACTCAACTTATTTGATTATTGTCCTTTACAGATTTCATTCGATATGCCGTTTTCAGTAGTGTATAACAACAATTATATGGGCCTATGATTATCTTCGCTCATACTACACTTCATAATATCTTCTATTGCATTATTATATTCCTTAAGTATACTATGCAATCTTACAGGTTTACTCAAAATCTAATTTTCAAAATTCCTGAAGGTTTTCAGTGAATTTCATTTCGCAATAAAGACTTAATCTTTGTTAAACCCCCGAAATTTCTTTAAAAGCTTCATTTGGTGATTACAATTTTCTTAAACGCAAAGTACGAAGAAACTTTACTACAAAACAAGTGAAAAAAATATCGAATAAAATAATCTTTTTGAATATACAACAATTTTAAATAAAACAATTTTCGGTTCAATTTTCTGAAATATATACACTGAAGTGCCACTGAATTAGAGATACCTACCTAGTACCGAGTTGGGCCTCCTTTGGCCTTGATAACGGCTGCCACACGATGAGGCATACATTCAACAAGTTTCTGGAAACGTTCCACGGAAATGGCTTGCCAAATATTGGCTAAAGCTGTCCATAATTCAGTAAGGTTCTTTGGTGCTGTGTGATGGCCTTTCATGCCTTGTTCCAAAACATCCCAAAGATGCTCAATAGGATTTAAGTCTGGGCTTCTAGGTGGCCAATTCATGACAGAGAAGTCAGAGGAATGCTCATCTAACCAGCCAGTAGCCAACCGGGACTTGTGAGAGGTACAGTTGTCTTGCTGGAAAACTCCATTACTGTTCGGTTAACAGAACAGCATAAACGGATGGAGGTGATCACCCAGCAACTCTACGTACCGAATTGCATTGAGGGAGGTTGGTACACGCACCAAAGATCCCAAACTGTGCCACGAAAAAACACCCCAGACCATGATTGAGCCACCATACCCTTGTACAGTTCCAGCCAGGCATGCAGGATCCATGACTTCATGAGCCTGACGCCATATCCTCAGCCTCCCGTCGGCGTTAAGTAGTCGGAATCGAGACTCATCACTCCATGCTACTCGTTTCCAGTCCTCTACACTCTTTGTGCTCTACAGTCTTTGTGCTCTCTTGCCCAGGCAAGACGTGCAGCCCGATGGCGAGTACAGAGCAATGGTACTCTCGTAGGTCGACGGCTCCCGAAACCCAATACGGTGAAGCGAGCGTTGCACAGTCCGTTTACTGACTGTACGACTGGCACCGTCATTAAACTGGGTGGTAATTTGAGCTAATGTTTGGCTTCGCTGACTACGTACAATACGCCTGAGCCGTCTCTCACCATGCACTGTCAAGGCTAATTGTCCTTTGAAGTTTGCCAGATCGCTAGTTTTTTTTTTACACCATCCATGTATTCTTGGTATACTCTTGACACTGTAGACCTTGAAAATCCTAGCTGTCTGACGATTTCGGAAATTGAATGGCCCATGTTTCGCGCACCTACGATTTGTCCGCGATCGAAGGCGTCTAAATCAGGCAGTTTACCCATACTGGCAATTCCAACAACTAACTTAGTACAACCACAGTACGCGCTATATATGCAGTTACCACAGCGCCCTCACTTGCACATACATGATGCGCAGCGCTACACAATTTGCATAGGCTTTGCTATCACTAATTCAGTGGCACTTCAGTGTATTTAGCTCTCTCTTTCAGGATAGGAGCAACATATTCTATACAGAGTAATTGAAGGAAGACAAATTGCATCCAAGGACTATTGCCCTTTAAAGACATTGAAACTCTATAGAGTGGAAAAGTCTTCAGGAGAGGCAGAGACTGGTAGAAACCAGGGAAAAGAGAAAGCAGGAGAAATATAGAAAGGGATGAAAACATTAGATAAAAAGTAATAAGGAAAATAAATTTAGTACATATAAATATTTCAAGCACCATTGATACGGATATCAGATCTGCTCTAAGTTTTAGGAAAGTTACGAGTTATGAAGTTGTTTGCAAAATAATCTAGTCCATAAATCAAAACAGCACTGCATAGGGTATGTACCTCTGTAAACATAAACTAAGGGCCTGAGTTCTAAGAACGGAAAACAATAGAGACTTAAAAAATTCTATTTATATAACACAGCTCTTATGCTTTTTTGAGCCGAAACTTAAGCTCTTTTAGCTTGGGGAATGTACTTAGACAGAATAAAATAAATACCCCAACAATTATCAAGAGGGATAGGATCTTCCCCCATCTTGTTAAGATCCCACTCTTCTTTATAAATATCCCTTTTTATATCCATGGATTTTACAGTGTAACGTTTTAAACAAATGACGCTTCATGTTTGCTGAAAATTGGTGCTTTGTGACTTTTTTTTTCTAGTATGCAAAGTATTAGCCACATGAATGTTTGAAAAAACTATCTTATAAAAGTTTTTTAGGGAAAATAAAACTGGTACTTAATCGTAAGTTATAGGCTGATGGAAACTTTAATTTTAAAGAAACCTTCGATCATTTCATTCCCATAATGCGACACCGCATGATATAAACTTCAACTAAATGTCAAAATTTAACAATAATGAAAAACATTTTTTAACGGCTTTAGAGCAAGAAAAAGTTCAGACGTGACAGAGAAGGTTACAGTGAAAATAAAATGATAAGCAAAAAACCTCACTGAGTTTTTGAAGAAAGAATTATTGAAAAATACTAAATTTTTGACTTTGATAAATGGTGAAAGTGTGATATTCCCCTTTATATTGATTAAATGGTTTCTTACTTCAGGCTTATGAATAATGCTTTAAAGAGGAGTATAAAACGCCTTAATATACTGCAAACACTTTCGAACCGAAGGAAATAAAATTTACTTCTTAATCTTTAATGAACTTTCATAAAATATGAAAGAAAAATAAACAAAGCCGACTTTGAATTTATCATTTTGAGTGGAAAAATTAGAGTACCCCTTTTATAAACAAATATTTATACATGATGAATTAGATCGCACTAGATATGTCAATTTTACATTATTTTATGATATTTTTATTCTCAGGCTGTGCTTAAAATATTTTTAATAGAATGCAATTATTGTTTACCGCAATTTTTTTTAGCTTTTAAGACTTTTTACTAAAAGTGTTTAGCTAAATTTCAAGTCATGTGGCAAGTATGTCCTTTAACAATTACATGCGATGAACGAAACACGAGTCTGAATCAATGAAATCTGAGGTTTTATGATAAAACTCTAATTATTATGATTTTTTTTATCAGTTTTAATCTAAGAAATATCACGGCATTTTTTTAATATATCAATGGCTGAAAATTAGGTTAAATAATAATCAAAGAGAAGCAGAATTAAAATATAAATTTTTTTCATCTTAAGCCAGACCTTGTGTTTTTTACTATGATTCTATGTCTGGCAGCCCTATAGAGTCTTGTGACAACAAAATATGACTCACAATTAGCAGCATTATCTGCTCCAATGCCATCAAGATCAGGGCATATCATATAGGCATGGTCCCCAGGCATATCAGATAGGCCACAATAAGTACATATCGGAGAATCAGTTAGTCTAGTTCCGTATAAATGATTTTTCAGGAAGTCGTAACTTGTGAGAACAAGGAAATAAGCGACTCCCACACCTTTTAGCATGCCACCAGGCAGCTGAGTTGGAAATAAAGACCCCCCTCTCCCCCATCAACAAATTCTTTATAAATAGTGTTTTCCTATCAAGATTAATTTTACAGTTTCTAATTCTTTCAATCGATCTGTATTCAAAGGCAGAAAGTCTGATACTGCCTTTGTAAAATAGTAGAATTGTTCCGCATCCTGTAGGTCGCACAATGACAAGGGATCCAATAAACAGACCTGTAAAATGATATAACGATCACAATTTACAAATGAATTTATATTTAGCTGGTATCGTGATGTTGATATGGAACCACTTACAGAGGCAAATAACAAAGCCTAAATTGCTACTCGATAAGCAATAAAGATGACCACATTAGAATCATTTCTCTCAGTGATAGCCTCAAGAGCCAATAAAATTGCATACACTTCGCCGTCAAAATTATACTGAAATGTTTGAATCGAAACTTTAACCTGAGTCATCAACTGTTACTTTTCTTTCCCTTTTCACATAACTACTTGAAATTAGATGGGAAGGAAATGATTATATCAGTGGTCTGGTTCTAAAAGAGCCAATGCCATTTTAACGTAGGATTACGTTCCTCCATAACGGTCCTCCGGAAAGGAAAATTTCAGACACTAACACCGTCCGTATTCGCGAGTTATCATTTTGGCAGCACGCCACACCCAGTCTGTATCACTTGGGCAAGCAGTAAACAGTTAAAAAGAAAAGTACCAAAATGCTTCAAAATTTTGACTGACTGACACACACACACACACACACACACATATATATATATATATAACTACCCAGACAACCACACAGAGCTAATGGTCGTCTATTAGAGCTCGAAATTCAACCATGACATCCAGGACGTACTATAGAACTCTATAAGATGAAAAAATAGATGTCTAATTGTCGTACTTCATTTCGACGTCTATTAGAGATCTAAACCGTATTGTATACATCTATAAGTCCTCTAAGATTCGATCTCTAATAGATGAAGTGATTCGATCTCTATGGTCGACGTCTATAAAAGATTCTGATATAGACATCTTATGGTGCTCTTTTAGACCAGCTCCGTCCAAAAGCGCCATCTATATAGCCTGATGAACAAACTACACTGCTGCTTTGTTATTTGTTACCGATTGCACCTGAATTCTTCATTTGGATCTATAATCACAGCGGAATATTGCGGATATCCTTGCTCAACAAGTTTATATCGACTTCCTTTATTTGTTTTAAGGTAAGTGTTGATTCTTAAATAATTTATGCTTAAGGTATAAGGACGCCTTTGAAACGTCAATTTCTGTCAAATTATCGATTTTTTATTTTTGCTATTTTATGAATGCCCATTCTTTTACTTTCAAAATCTGTTTGAATTTTGTTTCTAGCTAGTCTAGAACCCAAGTTTTAGATATTTTAATAGTGCTTGACTGTGAAATTTTACAACTGAAAGTACGTTTCTGGAAACCGGAAGTAAGCAAAAATGTTTGTTTACATTGCCGTTTTTCATGATTTTGTTAGGAAAACTGATTATATACGCACATAAAAACTCAAAAATAGTTTTTTAAGCATCTTAATAATATTAAGAATTACATCTGGCAACGTTATTTACCGAATTTTGTTTTAGAAATTGACATTAAACTGTGCATTCCAAATCATTGTTTACGCACTAGTTTGCATTTGATCTAATCATTTGAAAGTTACTAAATCCATTTACTTTTCTTAGTTTTAGTTTTTTTTTCAACGAAAATGCCAAAAAGTACTTCTAGAAAACGCAAACGTAAGTTTTATGGTAATAAATTTACAAATAAATAATAGTCCTGTTGAAAGTGAAATGCATAATGCTGCATCTGTTGGTGATAAAAGTTTTTCTGCCAGATTTTCAAAGCTACAAACGGCTAGTTCTATATCAACAAATGAAAACTGTGGTTCAATGAGTGGTTTTAGAATTTTAGATATTGGAATTCTTTTAAATATAATATCTGAACTCTGCTGTCCAAACTGTTTTGCAGATAAACAAACATTATGTGAGGAATCAAGATATGGGCTGTGCTCACATTTTTATATTCAGTGTAAAAACTGTGACTTCTATAAAGGTTTTGCATCTTCAAAAAAAAAAAAAATGTAAATTTTTCTGAAATAAATACCAGACAAGTGTATGGAATGCACCAGATTGGTAAAGGTTTTGCTGCAGCATATAAATTATGTTCAACGTTGAATTTACGTGCACTGACTATAACAGCTTACAAAACTTTGGAAGGGAAACTTTCAAAAGTTGTTGCAGATGTTGCAGAACATATGATGAAAAAAGGCTGCAAATGATCTTGAGCAGAAACAAAATCATGAATCTGGAATTCTGGAATGTGGGGTTTCTGTGGATGGCACAGGGGAACGCAGAGGCTACACGTCTCTGAATAGGTGTGGTGCTGCTATTTCCATTGATACCGGTAAAGTTCTGGACATAGAAATTTTATCTTCCTACTGTCCGACATGTAAAAAATCGGAAAGACTACCTAAAAATTTAGAGTTTGAAACATTAAAAGCTGACCATATATGTCAATATAATTTTCAAGGCTCTGCTTCAAAGAAGGAAATTCTGGGTGCATCACGAATATTTGGTCCCTCAAAGGAAAAAAGCAAATTGCAATACACAGGATATTATGGGGACGGTGACTCGAAGGGTTTTTTTAATGTGAAAGGTATATATGGAGACAATAGCATAACTAAAATGGAATGTATTGGACATGCCCAGAAAAGAGTTGACTCCCGTCTAAGAAAATTAAAAACGAAAACTAAAGGTTTTTCAGGAAAAGAAAAAGTGAGCGATACATTCATTGATCGCCTACAGAATTACTATGGTACGAAGTACTGTAGGAAATTTAAAGGGAATGGAACAAAATGTCATAGCTGCACTTTTTCACTGTGCTTCAAGCACGAATAACCCGAACGAATAGCACGAATAATATAATTTGAAAGGCTATAAAATTTGGATAGTCTTAGAATTCATAACTCAATACTTCAGAGTCAAATGAAATCAAAGACACGCAGGAAATTCCTGAGAGCAGCTAGAGAGACAAAATATTACTGTTTTGGAAAGTAAAGAAGGGGAATTTTACAAAACGGGAGCATTTTAATGTGTAATTTGTTGTTTATAATGCAAAAAAGTAAGGTAAAAGTTATTTTTGCTGTTTTCTCAAAATATAAATTCCTCTTATTTTACCATGCCCGAAACACCATATAACAAATTATAATGTTAAATTAAGAAATTGTTAAGGAAAGCTGATAAATCTTAACCACAGCTCGTAAATAGAGTATTTGAATTGAGAAATGGAGTATTTGATCAGTGAAATTGTATATCAGCAATATTTTCCTCCTATTAGAGTTCATAGAAAAATTTTATGGTATAGAAGTTGTTCATTTTAATACACAAGTGTTTGAATGTCACAAAATATATTCTAGTAAATATATTGTGTTGTTAGTGGCAGGTACTTGTTGTATAATTTGCATTTTAGTTTACTTATTGTCATTATATTTTCAATTATATTAATGCATTATTCATGATTTGTTTGCTTTAATTTAGACTCTACAAACTGTTTTATCTCTGGAAGAATCTCTAAAAATCGTTCCAAGACTTTTCCCTTACTAAGCCACCTTATTTCACAATGTAACATTAAAGTATTAATTGAAGCGGAAGATTAATTTTTGTAATATGATTTTTAATAGCTTGGTATATATCGTATCCACGTGTATTCCCTTTTGATGGCAAAACTGACAGTATATCTTCCTTTGCTGAGCAATATTTGAAAAACCATCCTTATAAAAATATTTATTTGTGCTACATTGCAGATATCTGTTGATTCATCACCTGTAAACTTAGAAAAGCACATTTTTGTAAATCATCTTTTAATTGTTCTCTGATATTCACAGATATTGCTTCAATTCTACGAGTTACTGAATTTCTGGATAATTGAACTTTCTGGATAGCTAACATAATTTCATTCTTATTTTTAAATTCTTGAAATAATATCTCTGATGCAGCAAGCATTAATTCTTTAATTATGTTACCATCCTTAAAAGGTTTTTGTGAATTGCAAGTATATATGCAATCTTAAACAATGCAATAGTAGCAGCTTTTGATTTATTCACGGGCCTGGTAAACAAAGATTGTTGGGCAATTAATGCGGTTTTCATTTCTTTGAACTTACATTTTCTTAAATTGCTGTTAGGAGGATATTCAGTATCATATTTTTTATGAACTGTTGTGAAATGTCGTTCTATGTTGCATTTTTTCCCAACAGTAACTGTTGAACCACAAATCAGACAAATACATTTCTTCTTAAAATGTATAAAAAATATTTCTTTTCCTATTCTTCATGAAAATTATAGTTGTATACACGTTTTTTCTTTGGTTCCTCTGCTGACATGATTAGGGTAACTACAAGGTAATTGCTAATATATAGTAATGACTAACATAACTAGAACAATATTTTTATACCTGGATGAAACCACTTGTTAGTTCATGCACAACTTCTGATAAATAAAAGTTCTGTATATAAACGTATTCCAAACTCAACAAATCTATCTCACTGCCCTCTCCGTAGCTTATGACCAACGTCGCGCATTAACAAGCCGGCATCGGCACATTAAGAAGAGCGCTTCAGGTGATGCCGTTATGAAGAGAAAATATTCTTGGTCAGTGGCGTAACAATTAGATAAAACCAAAAACTATACAAATAATCAACCAAATTAATTCCTACAGTTAATGTATTTTCTGTATATACATATAACTATTAAACTAAAGAAATGTCTGAACAATTGCAGCCATTAACAGTGGTATTGTATTTTATAGATAGAAGAAATAATTTTTTAGACATTTTATGCCCGAGCCCTCATCCAACAGATAAAGATAGGCCACTATTCTTTTTAATAAATTCTGTGCATAATTTTAAAAATATAAGAAATAACTGGTTGAATAAAAAAAAAATCAGACAACTATTAGAGTGTGAAAAAAAACTAAGGTTACAGTCTTGTATTAAATTAGAATTACTGTTAAGTTCTAGAGTGGTTCCACTTACACATTTTGATGGTGAAAGCCTTGATATTGGGTCTTATTTTAAAGAGAAGGATGATGGTTACAAGGCATTACCCCAGATAGACATTAAGAAGCTAAAATGGCTAAAGAGGCGATAAAACTGCCTCTTCAAACGATGGAGGTTTGATTTGATTTGGTTTGGAGCGCTACAGTCAACTTTTTGCTACACGAGGGCTAAATAGACCGGGACCTACAGTTTAAAGCCGATTCCGAACGGCTACAAACATCCATGCCAACAGTGGGACTCGAACCCACAGGATCTGAACCGAATCAAATACAAATAATCAACCAAACGACATTTCACAACAGTTCATAAAAAATATGATACTGAATATCCTCCTAACAGAAATTTAAGAAAATGTAAATTGAAAAAAATGCAAACAGCATTAATTGCCCAAAAATCTGAACCGGATCAATCGATGGAGTATCTTTCAAAGCTTGAGCAGGAGCTACACAATAATGACACCAAAGAACTGTTGGATAGTATATAATTTTATTATTACTCTTTAGTAAGATAAATATTTTAGAGCAGAATTAATATAAAATACACACTCACAAAATTAAAAGATTGCCTGAAGAGAAATTTACTGAAATAACAGTGAAATTGTAGATCAGCAATATTTTCCTATTCGAGTTCATAGAAAAAGTTTATGGTATAGAATTAACATTAATTGTTCATTTTAATAGACAAGTTTTTGAATGTTATGAAATATATTCTAGTAAATATATTGTGTATGTTTTGTGAATTCATATTTATATTCTAAGTTTAAATTTATTCTTAGTATGAAGTAATTACTTAGACTAGTGGCATAAGTCTGGGAAACAAGGTACAGCGGATGCTGTCAAAAATACCGACGAATGAATTAGCAACAAAATTTAGCTATTTCATTAATATGTCTATTTAGAATTTAAAACGTTTTCATCCTTTGAGTTTAGCCATTTTTATTTATACCTAAAATTATGTTTCATTTTTAGATTAATATTATATATATATATATATATATATATATATATATATATATATATGTGTATGTAATATTTTAGTTATATTAAATGTGTGCATATTACGAGTATGCATTAAGTTAAAACCCATCTCACAAAATGTGGAACGATATTAAGGTAAACCTAGTGATATTTTCTAAAGAATTAAAAATTTACTTATTGTACTTCTAGGTGCAGCTAGGAGAAATCCATTGTACAAGCAGGTGACTGACTCAGAAATTGAAACCGTCGTCAAAGACTGGTTAAAGCATGCAAATGCTAGGAGTTCAAAACAAAAAGAAAATTGTGTGGGGGAAATTTTATGATTTTGTATTCAATAAAGCCTTTTATTAAAACATTTTTTCTTTCTTTCTTTCTTGCATTATTAAAAACATATTTATGTTAAAGAATGTGAACAGAAACAATTATGGATAAATTATTGAAGAAGATATTTTTAATGAAAATACAACTGAAGCAGAAAAGTTTTTATAAAAATAAATTATGATTTTCATAGATATACTTTTTGAAACTTAATTTATTATGTCCTACTGAAGTTCCTTTTATAAGTAATGATGGCTGAAAAAAGAAAGAGATATGAGATATCTATATATTCAACCAGTATACTGTTGCAGGGTTGGGTTTTTGACATTACAAGCATCAAAGACTGGTTTAAACTGTCAAAAACCTATGACGAATAAATAAGTCTTAATCACAATAGCTATTAAAAAGGAAGAAACTTGTCTTCAAGCAAATTTAAATGGTAATTCAATATTCAAATTATGTTTTAATTGTGAAATGCATATTTATTAATTAGAACAATTACATTTAAAAAAATTATATATGCATTTATAATAGTTCAGTTTTTCAATTGAAAAGTTAGCATTTTGCTTAATTTTTTTTTCTTAAATTTCAGAATGCATTAATACCGAGTTTTAATGAAAAATATTTTTACGTTAAAACTAAATCTTTTTACATTATTTAGATTTAATGCAAAAATATTAGTTTTATTATTATAATATTTAATATTATAATTATTTTTAAATATTTTTACATTAAACATTAGTAATAATATTATAATTTAAGTAATAATATATATCGCTATTTTTGGCAGTTATAATGTTGTCATCGAAACTGTCATCGTAATAACATCAAAAGTAGTGGTAAATATTAATATTTACATTGTATTTTGGACCTAAATTTGTTAATACATTTAGAAAAATTAATTGATCTTAATATATTTTGAACAAATTGCATTCTAATAGGACATTTTCATGTAAAAATAATTGCTACAGAGATTCTAAAACTAAAAGTAAATTTATGGAAGTATAACAAAAGAGTATAAAAATAATAGTGGTAAATGTATTATTACTTATTAAGTAATAATTACTTAATAAATAATAATACATTAAGCTTAATTTATTTTGAACAATTTGCATTCTAATAGGACATTTTTATGCAAAAATAATTGCTACAGAGATTCTAAAACTTAAAGTAAATTTATGGAAGTATAACAAAGAGTATAAAAATAAAAGACACTATTATTTTTATACTCTTTGTTATACTTCCCTAAATTTACTTTTAGTTTTAGAATCTCTGTAGCAATTATTTTTGCATAAAAATGTCCTATTAGTTTAAAATATCTAAAATATCTAAATCGCGTACCCTCCACATCGAAATTTTCGCTCTTATAGACGTCCTATAGAGCTCCGCTTAGATATCGTAGACTTTTTATGGATCTTAAAGAGAGCACACCTCGGAGCTCCTATAGAACTCCATTCCACGTGATGTAGATATTTTTCGACGACTTATAGAGGTACGCGTTTTTATGAGGTGAGGTAGTATAGACGTCTAATAGAGATCGGTGTGTTGTGTGGGTAGTAATTTTTCAATTTAATACTCTTGAACATTAAAAAACTATTAATTTTTCAATTTGGTAGTCTATAACATTCAAAACTACATACCCCTTTTTAAAGTCTTAAACTTTTTAATTTCCCTTGGGCATTCGTGTTAAATCCCAAACTATATTTCCAAATTTTAACAAATCCGTCCCATTAAAGTCTATTAAAATCCGTTAATGCAGGCTAATTTAACCTTAGGCAGTTTTATTCAAGATGCTGACTTTTTAACGAAATTGAATGATGAGTAGCGTTCGTACCATTTTAATCTTAATCTGTGCAAAAACACTAAACTTTTAACCAATCAACTTTTAATCAACGCCCTACTGTCACATGATGAGATGAAGTTATTTAAGTTCTAACATCCGGAAAGGGTGTGCACTTGTAACTTTCTACGCTGTTCCAAGGAAGTTTTTAACGACGCTGATAAAATAAAAATGAAACGGAAATCGTCTGTGTCGCCGGTTAGTTTCTCTCCGTCACGTCTACGTTAATCTTCGTATCTTCGTCATAATATGGGGGACCAAACATCTTTTCAGGTCGTTTTCCTCGGGCTGGTCCCTCATATCTCTTTATATATAAAAGGCAAAGTCTGTGTGTGTGTGACCGAGTTTTTGTCTGCTCGCGGCGCAGCGCAAAGACGGTAGGTCGGACAGTCTTGAGATTCGACACGAAGATGCCTCCCGAGGTCTCATTATGCACCTCGAAGCCCTTTTTTCGATTTTTTAATTAGATTTTCCGTAATTAAATATTTAGTCGCGATTTGGAGCTCCCGGACGAGTAAAAGCTCCTTAAATCCTAACGTATCCGTCCAAGAATTTGTTTTTTCAGACGAGCCTATACGGGAAAGATGACACTATACGGAAATCACAATTAAAATTGTCTGTCTTAATTTATCGATTAATTGTGATTTTTTTTCGATCGCCTGTACGCACCCGTTTTTCGGAAAAAAACGCGATTTTGTCCGTGACCCTTTTTTCCAAATTGTCGAATCGATACGTAAATATCGTTACATTTTTACGAAATTTTTATCTCAGAGACCCTAGACATCACAGTTTCGAAAGCCAGAACCAAAATTAATTTACAAATTGTAGTTATTTTTTAATAATTTATTTTATGATTCGGAAACTCTTGCGAGAAATCTCATTTTGGAGATTTCGTTCTTCATTTCCGGACGAAGGTACAGCGGGTGAAACTAGGAGAAAAACCAGTTTTTCGACGTAACGCACGTGATGAGTTGGGGCGTTTGTTTTCTATGAGGGATTGAGTGGTTAAAGGAAATCGATTACTATTGCATTGATAATCGATTAAAAAATCGCATTTAGTAATTTTTTGCCGTAATTTTTTTGGCCAGCACTTAGTTAATATCATATAATTTGTGGTGTATTTGTGGGAAAAATCTATGAAGATTTCAAAGAATTTCAGCATGTGGAGGATGTGATATATTCGCTTTCAAGGAAATCGATTACTATTGCAGTGATATTCGATTAGTAATCCTATGTCAAAAATTTTGCCAAAATGTGCCAGAAAGGATTAAATTTATATGGGTAAAATAATGTATCGTGGTGAGGAAAAGGATGACAGCGACGCCCATTAACAAAGGGTTAAGGCTACTAAAAATTGGTAATTACATTACCCGAGCAACGCCGGGACGGGTACAGCTAGTTATATATATATATATATATATATATATATAAGATACAGTAAATTTAGATCGAAAAAGGACGAAAGGCATATGTTTTATATATAATAGAAACAGATGAAAATTTTTATATGATAAGAATATTTCTTACACTAACAATGGACAAGTAAAAAATAATAATGTGTCACGTAGTATAAGAAAGATATAACATTCAGCAAAATGTTCAATAACTTTGAATGCATCTTTCTCGAAACAAGCAATTTTGACATTGGCCTCTTTAGAACCAAGTAATAGATATTATATTGATCAAAGTATCGACATGAGGATGTTGTCGACTCTGTAGGACACATCTAAGAAAAATGTAATCTTGAAGTGTTGACTGTTCTAGGGAATTCAAGGCATACATTTTTCCAGATTTAAAAGATTCCATTTAAGGCATACTTCCCTTTGGGCATACCTCTGTGAACTAACTTTGATATGCGAAGATTTACGCCCGTGTCTACAAATAGTATAATTAGTATGTGTTTTATATGGAACATTAAGCATTACTATATCTGTTTTATTAATTAAAAAGGAAATTAATATTTTAACGTTGGTCTGTCTGTCACTATTCAGTATATACTTCACTTGTTGTAAGGTGCACTTTCTTAGTTATTCCAAGAACAAATGATGATGTGGATCATTTACAATTTTAGATAATTATGAAATTTGCTTAAATACTAATATTTTTACATAATAATCCAAAGAAATGCTTTTGATGGCACATTAGTCCTTTGGATTTATAAACTTCCAACATAATAAGTGTTACTTATTTTTGAAAAGTAATTATTTTTGAAGAGTAAAAATATAACTTTTATTTTTATGCAAATGATTAAAATATTGATTAAAAATTTAACTTTTTGTGTTCAAAAACCAGATTCAGGCATGTTTCAATCCTTAATTAATTAGTGTTACTTTCTTAAGTGATCTTAATTTTTTAAACAAAGGTTTTTTTATAATTACGGTGCTTTTAAGTTTTTTTTTGTAATGCTAATGGTAATAGTGAGGAAAAAAACTTTTAAAACTATTGGTTGAAGTTAACGTTAGTATAAATTTATATGGAGTGCCTATTTCGTAATCTCACTACCCATTACCTTAAAAGAAGTAACATAAAAACATAAATTTGTATTGAAGTCTGTGAACTGAAAATGAAACAAAGCAATACTATTCAAACTATAGTTTTATATATTTATTTGAAAGAAATTATCGATTTATTAGGAAAAACACTTTCTATTCAAACTCAATGTTGACAAGTTCTGGAGTTAAAAAAACGGTAAGTCTTTGAGGTAATAGTTTTTTTTTAAAATGGAAGCCTTTTTACTTAGAGAGAAAAAAAAAGATTTCTTTTTATTTAAGTAAAAGGCTTTTCTAAAAATGAAGTTTTGAATTTTATAAAAACGCACTGTTTAAATACGTAATTAATTAATAATGTACTCAGATAAAATTGAAAGTTTGTCCATAGACGTTTTATCATTTATTAGCTCTTACCTAATTAAGATGCAATAGTCTATTTTTAAACTGAAAATTATCTAATTTTTGCTTAAGTCACCAGAAATTTAACGGAATATATAAAATATTTTATTTTCAACACACATCATTGCATCTGACTTTTTCTCTTTTTAAAAATGTTGAACTCATTGAAAATAGGGGAATTGTCCCAAACCTACTGTAATAATTTTAGAAATGCTTCTCAACATAAAATTTGAAAATTTTCTAATTTTTAAAAATCCTGCAAATTAACTTCAGTTTGTTTAATTCTGCACAGTACGTGTGATCATGTTGTCCGTGCATTGAATCGAAGACATAGACCTGCCCTAGTTATTGACAGGGGTAAAAAAGTAAGCAATTTTCAAATTTAAAAATTAATAACCCACTTTTAGAGACTGTCAACATCAAGTTAAACTTTTTCTACAAACATTCCATTAAGAAATCAATCCTTATTCTGTTAAGAAGGCTTTTAGACCCCCAAAATATGTGTATTTATAAATTATTATAAAAACATATAAAACGAAAATGAGAGGAGAATACGGATTTGAAGTTATGTTGAAATATATCTCTATATATAAGTTGCTAAGCCGTTTCTTTGGGCATTCTTTAAGAGAAAACAACTTTCATCAGTTTACTTCATTTTGGTCTTAAACGAAAGATTTTAATCTGTAGATGTGTCAAATTTGGTTTTTGCAACCGGAACTTCTATTAATTAGCGATAGTTTACAATTAAAAATTGCTTTCTGTGCATGCTCAGTATATGTTTAAATGTCTTTAGATACCCCCTAAGCGCCAGCCCACAAACACAAATTTTGTTTCTGCTCATGCTCAGTGGCATGTTTAAATCTAGCTTTAGATACTTACTAAGCACGAGGCTGCATAAGCACGATAATTTGTTTATTCCGAGGAATCTCTCTAGATCTCGCTCTGCCATTTTTATTTTTAATTATGTTTTGGAGATATAGAATTAAACCTGACGGAAATTGTTTATTTCGCGCTGTCGAGTAATCATATTTCTTAGGGTTCCATAGCAATTTTTTAAAGTGTAATTCTCTATTCTTAATATTATGATTTTCAACATTTGGAAATGATGCGTTGAGTACAATTTGCATATTAGTAATTTTATTTACTATCCAGCCGTCATGTTTTGACGGGTACCAACTAGTTAATAATATAATATACTGATACGGAGTTATCCGTAAGTGGAATATTCATTCATATCAAACAAAATAAAAACTATAAAGATATGATATATTATTAGAAAAGTTCAGAAGGACACCGCAGTGGTTCGAAAAGAAAGGAGTATGATGCACTTTTTCAAGGGAAAAATTTGAAAGCTTCGTTATTGTTTTAACTAAACTATGTGAATCCCTGTATGAATTGCATTTGTTGAAGTTGTTGTTGTTAATGTTCCCTGCCAGCAGTGTTCCAGATCAAGTCCATTTACCTTTGCGGGCTGAGGGGTGCGACTCCGGTTTACAATAGCACCAGAAATGTCGGAGAACGTCTTAGCTAGGCACCACTTCAATATTGACTGAGCATTCCAAGGGGCGACATCTGGGGAGATCGTACCCTCTGTGACCTCATAGAGGAACTTAACGGTCAACCGATTTAAAGAGCCCATATCCGGCCGAGACATGAAAGTGTTTAACCCTTTCAAGAGATACAACCTCCTCCGTTTCCAAGATTGAGATATTTCTCAGATTTTTTTAACGTAAAGAATCTTGAAAAATTTTCCAATTAAAGGTTGCAAAATGTTTTTACTTATTTAAACGGATAACAGATTGCATTATTAGACATTTTTATGTTCATTTATCTGGAACACATTGAATGCAAATGAAAAAAAGACTAGATTTAGGCGTTTGCACTGTGCTAACGGCGCCCATCAAAGGGTTAATAGCGCTTGCCAGGATTCGAACTGAGACCCAACGGCTTCGAATTGACGACGAGCTCTCACTCGGCTACCACGAGACCAATATATTACAGTCAAAATCCCTTTATAGTTGTTCTTTAATTGCCTATAGTGATAATTTTGAATTACCCCTTTCTCCGATACTTGCATGTACATCCGCAAATTAAGGTTCACGTATACTAGAGAGTAGAATTTTAATGAGCAGATACAGAATTCTGTTTATCTTTCAAAATTTAAAGCAATGTGTCTGTTTACATTCCCGAACTAATATTTCAGGTTTTTACTGAAAAAAGAATTGGGAAAGTGAGAAGTAAAGGAATTTAATTAGGAAAAGGAGTAATGCTAAACATTTATAATTTGTAACATGTTTTCATGACCATGATATTAAGAAGTGAATGCCAAAAAATATGCCATTATTTTTCTTACACTGAAAAGAAATATTTAATTCTATATTTAAAAAAACGCAGTTTTTGAGATATTTATAGATATTTCTTTAAGTTTATTTTTCCATAATTTATGACCAATAAGCGCAGAGGTTTCTATAATACAGCAAAATGTATATTTTAAACGGAAGCAGTAAAAAAAACAAATTTGAAATTTTGTTCGAAAATGCTTTCCTGTTAAACCTTTTCATCCATTTTATACTGAAATTTATTGCTTTTCTCTTTTCTGATTCATAAGTTGTCTTGAAAATGGTACTTTCAAAATTTGTTGCTTTGCGCTCAGCAGAGCGTAATCTACATCTCGTGAAAAGTATATATACAACGGCCCAAATGAAAAAGAAAAAATATAATAATTTTGAAAATGTCATGTTTGCCCTAAAGCAAAGCAATTCTGAAAAAAAGTATTAAAAATGAAGTATTTCGCTTTTAATTATACGAACAGATGTACGGTAGAAATAAAGATTTGGGAACCGCAGTTCTGCTTGATAAAAACAGCATTAAACTCCAAAACTGCAGCAACAAATAAACATTATAACTCATATAAATTTATGTACGTATTTATTTAAAATGTTATTTTATAAATCTTCCGTTTTTTAACAAAATATTTTTTAAACTGCGTGTTAGTCATCTTAATTAATAAAGAAGTTCGGAATGAAACATAGAATACATATAAAATATGCTACTATGTGTATTTTAAAACTTATTTACAAATAATTTTTTTTTCTCTTAGGAAACTTGTTATGCTGCTTGAAGCCTGAATAGACGAAAAAATGAAATAACAGAGTAAGTTTACCTGTATTTTTTTAATGCATATGTGGAAGTAAAAAAAAAAGAAAGATAAAAAATGAGCAAATTGATCCTAAACTACGGATATAGTAAATGCAGACGTTTTAAATTGTTTAAGATGAAATTCTTAAACAGTTTTTATGAGCAAAGATTTTTTATCGTATGTTTAAAAAACTAATTAGAAGTTAATGATCATTAGAGAATTGAAAAATTATATTTTTTAAAAATTTCAATAAAGGTTTCATACTCACAGAAACTTAAAAAAACACCGAGCAGAATGTACACGTTAAAAGCAATATCTTAATTTTTTTAATTCGGTGATCTACGATGGGAATATTTCGGCATAAAAAGCAAATTTTCAAAGAGATAATTTGTTTGTGTTTGACAGTAAGAAAAAAATTCCAATAGTACAACGTTCTAGAAACTATTATTTTTGAAATTTATTTATGAAATCAATTTGTCATTAAGTGTGTATAAATGTTCAGACAATTTGTGTCTATAAAACTTCGTATTTATAGGCTTTAAGACTTTAATCGAAATCAGTGCCCCCGAAAACTTTGATTTCAGCATTAGTTTCTCTAAACTTAAAATTATTTTGGAAGTAGAATAAAAAAATAATCTTTTCATGTAGTTATGTTTCTGGTTTTTTCATTATCTGATTAATGTTATTTATTTGTAGAAATGTTTTCAAGGATTTTAATTTTTGAATGATTTATTTACAACTACAGATTTTTTTTAAGAAAGACCATTCCAAACTTTCTATAATATTCTATCTAATGGCAATACCACAGGCAACCTCACATGTTGTTAACATGATCCAACATTTTAAATTTCCCAGGGACTAATAAAAATAGATGAATATCATACAAAAAATTGTTTGAAATCTTTTTTTACGTCAGTCTCTATTGCAAAAATCAATATTATTTGGCGAATTAAGTTTTCGCAATGTACAAAATGTTTTAGTTTTGAAAAAAATGCATAGTATGGCATTTTTTATATAAGTAACTAAGTATATGAAACAAAACTGTATGACAGAACAAATGTTTACTGTAATTGCTTCCATAATAAAATCGTGAGGTGTTTTAGTCATACTGTTCATTTATTTAAGATTGGTTCAGGGTTTTCATTTAAAATGTATGGCATAAATATACTTCATAGTATGAGATTGTTATTAAAAAATACTCTCCAATCAGTTTAAAATTCAAAGCGAAAAATTTGATTGCGAATAGGTTTTAAGAAAAAGTTAATTTTAGCGGAGAAACAGAAAAAATAAGTTAAGCAGGAAGTAAAATTTCTGTTATGTTTTTTAAAAATTGTATAAGTCCAATATTTATTTTTTTAATTTTCGATTTTTTAAATTTTTCAATTTATTCTTGCTAGGTGATATTTACTGGTATAAGGCATACCATGGACAACAATATTTCCCTTTTCTATTATTTAAACATTTAGGATTATTTAACGATGGTTTAATTAGTACTGGGCTAAGTTTAGTTGTCTTAACTTCACTGGTAGGCTCAATAACATAATATATTGTTTCTGTCACCAATATTACAACAAATACTTTATAAAAAAATTCTCGTATATTTCAATGTCATATAAATGCAATTTTTCAAAAATACACAGCCCTTAACAAACTCCACAGTAAATTCTATGAAATCATGGAAATGTCTATGATTTAAAAGAAAATACTGAAAATGCGTATGTCCCAATTTATAAATAATTACACAGGCCTGCAACCAAAAAAGTGTTTAGAAACCAATAGCTGATACTGATAAATTTTTGGACGCTGATTTCAGGAAAAATAGCAAAATAATTCCATGACGTACCATTTTTTCAAAAAATTTAAAATTTCACAAATTTAAAATTTTGATTTTCGTAGCCACCAATCGATTGAGCATATAGTGTCATAAGTCGTCATTACTGGAGAAAACTGGAAATTTTTCTGTCTCTGGTGCGAAAAAGAAACAATCTAAACAATCTGCCGAACTCTTAGGCTCTAGGCTAAAGCAAAAGAATTTGCTGGCTCCTGGTAACTCTTTCTCATTGTTCAGATTGAGAGAAACAGATTTCGTTCGGTACTTTCCTACAGTAAACAAAGCCCCTATCTTGAGAAATGTCCCTGGATTGGTAGAGAATTTTAATAAACAGTATGACGTGAACGAGTGGAGGTTTTTATTGACTCCAGTGCTTCTGCCTAATGGCAGAATGCATGATTCAGTTCCATTAGGACATTATGCGTACCTGAAAGAATCTTACGAGACTTTAGCTTTAAATACATAGGCAACAATTTTCCTGGACTGTCGGAACCAAAAATAATGGAAGGTGTTTTCGTAGGTCAGATATTCGGAAACTTTTTAAAGATGAAGTGCTTGAAATTAAAATGCTTTCCAGGGAAAAAGAAGCCTGGAAAGCTTTCAAGGATGTCGTCACAAAATTCCTCGGGAACGTCAAGGACCCCAACTATAAATATATCGTGGAAAACATGTTAATGAAATTAAAAAACGGGTTGTTCAATGAGTTTGAAAGTGCATTTTTAAAATCTGCATTTCCCTTCTTGGTGCAGTTAGTGAAGAACAGGGTAAAATATTTCACCAAGCTATCAAGGCGATGGAGCGTAGATACCAAGGTAGATGGAACGTCAATATGATGGGGACTACTTTTGGATGCTGTTATGGGGACGAATGTTACGACGCCAAATGGGAAGCCGCAGCGGAACAAGTGGTAGCAGATTAGAAATAAGCTAAGCCAGCCAAAAAATGGCGAGACATGAAAATCGAAATTGTGTAAAAAAGAAGTTACTGATTTAACTTACAGAAACAATACGATATGAACGATAACCCAGACAGGTTGTCTCAGGTAACATATATATTAAATAAAGTAGTTATGTTTTAGGATAACCGCACTTAACCAAGGAAGAAATACCTAACCCTACAGACAACCTGACCCACGTGCTAAGCAGATTACTATGTTCATAAAATTAATTCACAGTAGTGAAAACATTATCTATTAAAGTAAATTAAGTGACAGACTATATGTTTAAGGAGCAAATAAGAAGTTTATTTAATAAAACATAATGAAAGAGTAAATACTTAATGGATTCTTGCCATGCCTTGCGCCTCACTCACCAACACCGGACACGAGAAAAAAAGATGTCCCGCCCCTAGTACACTTCCAACTGCTCTCTGGTTATTTTTCGAAGCTAGCCTTGAACTGCGCCAAGCTGTATTTCGCACCTGCGCAATACGGGCTCAAGCCACTAGATTTGGCGTGCATCGCCTTTCATGGCAATAATTCATTTTTCCTTTTCTGCCAATATATGGCGGTTACGAAAGACAGTTATAAAGACTTGAATATTAACAGATATACTCCATGAGTCTTTATAACAGATGCTACACAGAGAAGTCCCGCGTACTGACTACAACAGACTAAGTGCTAAAACGAGCTTTCAGGTAAAAAGGAAAAGAAAGCATTAAAGATATGAATCCAGGATGTATTAAACAATGGTAACCATTAAATGTTCTAATAATATAATTTCTAATTAATATATATTTAGCAAATCATTTCCAGTTGTTTGATATATTAATTCATTCGTAAATAAAACACTTAAAACTATTTTCAAAAGACCTTCTTCTCCCCAGAATATGTACAGTAGGCTTTCTTGCCCATATATTCAACCCATTTTGTGAAAAATCCTTACGTGATTGAGAAAAATGGATGTCATATTTGAAATCAGCGCACCAAATAATATAAAATTCAGTCATTACATTGCAAACACTTTTCTATAACTCAAATTTTGAGGGACTGTGTTATAATTCATTTCCCTATGAAACGCTATTTTAAACTGAATATTGCAGTTATTTTTAAGTTTTTTCTCTTTTTGATATTAAGACTTGGAGTACTAGTACTTAGAATATTGTCTTGACTTGCTTGTATATTCCACCAAATATTCTATGATTCATATAAAACCATTTAATATCAAATTTTACGACACTCCGGTATTTTAAGTTTCTTCTACACCGAGGAGAATGCTTTCCATGAAATCACTTCTTATCAAAACTAACAAAAGCACTGTACTAGTACACTTCTTATCAAAATTATTAAAAGCATTGAACTAATTAATTATGTTTCACAATATCGACTCTATATAAGTAATCATTTTTAAGGAAAAATAAGAGAACTTTTCGATCGCAAAGTACCGCTAATTACAGGCACACTCTCGCCCACTTATCAGTGCTGGCAATCTCCCAATCGGAGAAGTTATAACTACGATTCCATCATTATTTTTAAAGAATATTTGTATATATAATTAACCATTTTGCTAACAGTGCTCGCATTTTTTTTGTGTGTGACAGCTGTCAATTCAAGCAATATTGATCATATAATTGAGGTGGCAAGTTACAAAATTATCGAAAAATTAAAAAAAAATAATTATGTAAAAAAAATTAAGGTAGCTCTCCTGCATGTGGGTGTAGATCAATTATAAAGGACGTTAACGTTTTCTATTTCCTTAAGGCTTCTAACCCTACTGGATTCGCTCAACTCAATGTTAACGTATGGAGAAAATTTGTCTTCTATTTACAGCAACATAAATGCTGATAATCCAATAAAAATGGTATTTTCAGATAGCCTCAACTTTTCTGCACCTTGCAACAGGATTCATTTTATAAATTTCGTTAACAAAGGTATTTATGACCATTTAAAACACACTATACTAGATTTTTTTCACAGAGTAATTTAAATTTTAAAATATTGTTTATATTAAAAAAAATGAAAAAGGTCCTTAGGTGTAAAACTTCTTTCTCTATTACCAAGTACATTTTTTTTAAATCTTCAAATTCAAGTCGTCAATCCTTAGACATATATTCTCCATAGGTTGTTAACGTTGAGGTGAGCAAATTCAACAGTTAATACAAAGCAGTCATAAGAAATTTAATGTTAAAATACTTGGTTATACTATGTTAAAATACATGGTTACCTACAAAACTGTGTTTATTTGCTAAAGCTTTTTTGCAATTTACGAAGTGTTACTTATAGTGGATAAAGAGAGATTTGAAACTCACCTCAACAGTATTCACCCAATTTAAAAAAATAGTGCTTACGAAAATAAAGCTTATATGCTGAATTAAGAAATAAAAATTATTATAAAGCATACTTCAGACGATTGAAAAAATTCAAATTTTTTTATATTAAAACCCATTAATTCACACACTATGCACTAAACATTATTCTTGCAGACAAATGTTTACAGACATTTAGACAAATATATTAAAATCTTTAAATATTTTTTATACAAATAAAACGTTTCAGTTACAAGAAATTTATGAAGTACAACACAGACAATCTATTCATTCAAATGAAAAAACAAAGTACTCTGTAAATATTTCAAACTCCTTTGAGATTTATGAGAATGCGAAAAAAATGATAGCATCATTCAATTTTTCAAAGAATAGTTTGAATGTTGTATAACATTACAGCATACGCTTTTCTATTCAGATTGCAAAATAATCTTTGTTTTCTTTTATCCCCATTTACATTGCAAAAATATGCATTTCTTGTGTTATTTTAAGGAATCCCTCCTTTTTTTCCCTACGTCGTTGGACGGATTCCAACCTGAAAACATGAAGCGAGTAAGATATCACGAAGAAGAAATTTTTCTTGATGAAATAGCTTGACTTTTTTGTGGAACTTTAGAAAGTGTACAATTGTTCGGTATTCTAGATAATAAAATGTACAGAACTGATTTTTTTTAACTTGTATAAAATCTTGCAAAAATAAAAGAAAAAAAGTGGGTTCATGTTCATTCGGATAGTCGAAGAAGCCATTTTTTCCCTCTCTTTCCAAGAACAATTATAATTGTATGTTTACAGAAGTAGAATGAAGCAAACAATAAAAACGCTTTTCTTTTAAGAAATATTGCTCCAAAAAGAAGTTTTCTGGTGAAAGAATAAGTTTTTAAAAGATGAACGGAAAACCTTGAAATTTTTAAATACATGACTTGGATATAACGGGGTATGATAATATTTTAGAAAAAGCAGAAAAATGAAAAAAAACTGAGAAAATGCAGGTTAAAGATATAGCACGAATATATGATGTTATTAATGCATGATATTAATTTATTAAAGATTAAACAAATGATACATTTTAAAATAAAAAGATAACTATTTGAAAATAAAAAGAATTGTTTTTTACTCAAATTGCATTTTTTTTCATGATAATACTATAACCTTTTTAATTTTCTGTTATTTATTAAGATAAAAAATAGGATAATATTCATATTTTACCCTATTTTAGGGGGATTTATTTCAAAATAGGGTAATTTTTTAATTTAATTAAGGAGTGATACTTCATTAAAACAAGCCTTGCATAATGCATTCTTACAATACAACATAATGGTAACAAATTGGAAATAAAAACATATAGAGTTAACTGATTGAAACTACTGCCAAAAACCATGACATAATTAAATTTTACCATAAAATAATAAATATCAATTTACCTCAGCAATTATTTTAAAAACCCAACCACATCTGCTAACTTTTTGCGAGACGACCATGGTGGTTTAATAATTGAAACATTCCAATGAACAATAACTGATGGCTGAATTTATTGCAGTGATTTAAGATTTTGAAATATCTTCTTGATTTGAATTTAAATTTTACTTTTGGATTTTAAAATTTATCGTTATGTTGTCGGTTCAGATCAATAATATTTTGCTTGTTATTTCTACAATTGTATCCATTCGAAAATATATGGATGCATTTCCATTTTTCATTTAATTTAGCTTTTATATTATTCCAAATGTATCAACTTTTTAACGCTTATATTTTTTTACCTATTTTTTTCCACTTTTCCAATTAGTACTGGATCCCGTTTCACATTTGTTACATTTACCTTTCATTTGATATTTCAAAAGAAAATTTCTGGTAAGTTCCCCAATTAATTTATGCTTCTAAATAGTCTGCAAACTCTTAATATTTCCACTAGTTTGGAACTTACTTCTTCCAAAATAAGTAATATATAAAAAAAAATTTAAAGTCAATTCCTACTTAAGTCAACAAAGAAAAATTTGAGTGTGAACTGAATATTGCTCCAAAAAGAATATTCATTAAGTAGGAATTGAAAAAAAACATTGCCTGCCAGAACCTTACCTACTGTGCGAGATTAGGAGGGGGGAAAGAGAGAGAAAAAGTTTGTCAGGTTGGGGATTCGATCTCGCAACCTACAGGATGGAAGAAGCCCGCTATACCGCAGTGCTACCGTTTACACTGCAACAAGAGGGAAATTACTATTCAAGAGCAAGAGACGCTCTAGGTCTAAAACTAAAATTGATTAATTAAATTTAATTAATGAATTAATCTTTGAAAAAACTGTATTAACATCAAGTGTCATCCACTACAAGTTTAAAAAAATGTATTTGAACATGAGTGGATGAATAAAAAGTACTTTTATTAACGATTGAAAATTTGAACAAGATATATATAGAGAGAGAGTGTGAACTAATAGTAGGAATTGAATAAATAACTATTGATAAATTATAATATATTCAACCAACGATTGGAAACTCTTAGAAGGCAAGATCCAAACGATTGGCTGAACTTCTCATAAAAATTTCTATTTACGTTGAATATTATAGCTAGTTCGTCTAAAAAACACATTGAGAATGCAAAGAGAACTCCAAGAGTACGCCAGGTGTATAATAATATATTCAACCATTAATATAATAATATATTCAACCATCGACTGGAAACTCAGAGAAGACGAGATCCAAACGAACTGTTGGCTGACGATTTTATTATTTCTAAATTTCTATTTATGTTTCAGAGTATAAATAGTGACTCTAAAAAGCTATTGAGATCGCCAAGAGTACTTGTTGTCCAAGCGAGTTCCAAAAGTCTACGTGACGTTGTGATTAAAAGGCATTGGCAAACATGTATTGGAAATCTCACATTGAGAGGTAGTTCAATTGAGAGAATACTGACTTCGATGTTTAGAGATGCTAGTTTGATCTCCGCCACTGGAAGTCAGTCTTTACAATCTCACCGTTTTTTTCTAGAAACTCTGCTTTTTATAGTAAAAAAAGGCTTTCAGATAAGTAAAAGCAGATAAAAAAAAGAGCAGTGACGATTGTTTAGATCTAATAAACAGATCATCATCCCTTTTCATTTGATTGCCGTTAGCCTAATTTTTAATGTTTGTGCTCCCACAAGATTTTGTAAGTAGCTGCCGTTGAAATTTTATAAATTCTTTTTGCAAATTTATAAATTCCTTTTGGGGATATTTTAATTAAATAACTTCTTTGAATAATTAAATAAAAATTTTAAATAATTATAATTTTAATACTAAATTTTAATTAAAGAATTAAATGAATTAAATAAAAAAATTATAATTAATACATTTTAAATAATTAAATAAAAAATAAATATATGTATAAAAATTATTTTATTAAGAGAAAAAATAATACATTTTATTTAAAAAAATAACTTCAATTTAAGAAAAACTTGCGAAGCAAATCGATTCACATATGCCCCGAAACTCTCACAGCCAAAATTAAAACGATCAACAAACTTTATCGATATATCACTAAATGTGTTGACAGAAATGTTTATATCTTTAACTTACTGAGGCTTATCAACTTCCTTATGACACCGGTCTAATACGATAAAATCATGTCATTGATGGATTGCGACCAATTAGGGTTAAACGAGTAACAATATTATTTTGTGCATTGGATGTTTTGTGAATAATAAGAGGTTGTGAAATAAAAAAAAACCCTGTCCTCCTTACAACAGGGAATGACGTAAAGTTTGTTGGAGCCGTTGGATGATACTAGTGCAGATACGAATTGCACACAGGTCCACGGAATTGCAAGAAATTTTTGAACGGAGGAAAAAAATGTATGTATGTATATATATATAATTCCCTATAGAATGACAATGAACCAATATTAAAGAAGACGGAAAAGTAGAAAAAAATATGTTTGAATAACATTTCGTTGAGTAATATAATATTTGGACGTAAAAAAGGCCTGTTATTTATAATATTTCTCGAAACACACTGCGCTTTTATAATTCTATTTAAACTAATTTTAAAAATTATACAATTGTGTAAGTCATGGAGTCTAATTGCTAAAATAATAATGAAACGTTATCTGTTTAGATATATATTTTCAATATTTGAAATAATTTGTTATCATTGTGAGCCAGATTCCAATTATTATAATTTAAAACAATTTTGATTTAAACTTCATTAAATACGTTTGGAGGAAACAAGCTTCAAAGGTAAAATAAAAACATTATTTTGGAAGAAAATTAATTTTCCCGGTTTGACATTTTATCGCATTTTTCGTGGTCCATAATAAGATTTAACCGTAACATTTCAGACAAAATCCCAGAATTCCTTTCTGTGCACACACGTCAGTAAATTTTAAAACAAAAAAAATTGTGGAGTTATTTCCTCTCCTGGCCAAAACGCACGAAGTAATTTCCTTTGCAAATTTGTATTAAAGCCACATTATGTTGGAAATTTACTGGGTTATGTTAATACATTAAAAGTTTCTTAAAATTATCTGAAAGTTGTTCGTTTAGTCTTTGAGTAACATATTAATTTAAAGACTTATAACTAGAAACACATTAATTGTGTGCTTGTGAACTATTGAATTATTCCAATTAAATAAAAAAATATCTATCAGTATTTCAATTTTTAATTTCTTTACATACATACATATAATACATGTATATATATATATATATATATATATATATATATATACAGAGGCTGTTCGCACATTTTTTAGACGATTTTGGTAAGCGGTAATAAAAAATCGTTTGCTGCGAAAGAAATAATTGTAATTCTACTATGTTTTTAAAAGTCAAAATTATCGTCTGCGGCTTGAAAATTTTGTTTTTATTCAAAATGGCGTTTTTAACAAAGCAGTGGTTCGAAGGCTACATTTATTTTCTTTCCGAAGAGAAATATGCATACTCCGTTATCCAAAAACGATGTGAGAATCATGGTTTTGTGATATCTAAAGCGTCGATAGGTAATATCGTCAACAAGAAAGGAAAAAAACGTCAAATTGGAGCCTCAAGTAGGACAAAAATTCCAAACAAGTATCCAAGGAAAAAACGGACATCTTCGACTATTGCAAAGGTAAGTTGTTTAATGTTAAAAGAAAATCCCCCTAGTCAAAGGACAGTTGCAAAATCATTAAAATGCTCGGTGTCCACTGTAAACAAAATGATAAACGTTGATTTAAATCTTAAGAAAGCGGAAAAACGCAATGTGCAACGTCTTCTTCCAAATCATATCGCTGAACGCAGGACACGCTGCAGAATTCTATATGAGAAACACTTATCTAAAGAAAAATGGAAAACAATTGTCACAATAGATGAATCATGGGTGTATTTAAATGATTGCAACAAAAAAAAAGAGTCATTTATTATCATAAAAGGGGAGAAAAAAATTTAAGTACATGGTTCAAAGAATCGAAAGAAAGTTTTTCTAAGGGATTCATGATTGTTGCTGGTTTTTCTTATAATGGCAAGTTAAAAATAAAGAGAGTGGAAGAAAATGTCAAGATTAACTCCAAATACTATCAGGAACATATTTTATCGCCAATTTTTCTGAATGAAATACCATCGCTTTACCCACAGTGCCATCAATCTGTGAGACTCCATCAGTACAAAGCTAGCAGTCACACATCAAAATCCTCTGTAAATTTCCTCTAGTAGAATGCCTCTTCTGACACTTCAAAAGGCATTATTATCCTGAAAATTGCGGTGTCGAAAGATAGTTCAGAATAAGGGATGTCAAATAGAACATTTAAAACACAAGAATTTTGTGTAATTTAGTTTTGTGAATACAATATACATCGTCCAAAAAATGTGTGAACAGCCTCTGTATATATATATATATATATATATATATACAGCCTCTGTATATATATATATATATATATATATATATATATATATATATATAATACGTCTACTCGTCCTCTTCTTAATATGCTTAATTTGCAGTCGTTGGTAATCATGGCACGATGGAACATTTCTTATAATTAACTTCGTTTATTCTTCAAACTTTATATATTCCGTATAAACTATATATAGGTTCTCCAGCAAAGTCATTTTTTAGTTCCCTCAAACCGTCAACCTCTCCTCCGCGAGACAAAGGCGTCCTTGCGAATTCGATATCCACATCGTTCTGCTCTACTACTAAAACCCCGCTGTATGTTTCACGCTCCAAAAGCGCGTGGCTATTAGTTAGCGATGACTCACAATTTTATGCCCAGTGAATCAGAATCGTCTGGTTCTCGTCGCAAGCTCTTTTGAAAACACGTTGTAAGTTTTTTTAATCCAGAGCCTCTCGTCTGGGACCGTCACTTATTGGCATTTTTTTTAGCTATCTAGTCTTTGAATACCCGTAAATTTTACATGATTTCCAGAATGTTACTATCTAAGTTACCCCGATTAGTTTAACCAAAGCTCATGGCATTACACAACCACCCACACACACACACACACACATATATATATATATATATATATATATATATATATATATATATATATAACGGTAAATGTGATTAATCTGGTGATTATATATAATTGACGGTATTATACATAATCACACCTAAATTTGGTAAATATGGTAAATAATGGAAAATTTATCAAATAAACCGATTTGTTTACATGTTTTCCGGACTTGTAATGGTAAATGTGATAAAATTCCATAACTTTACCAAAATTCGTTCAGTTTGCGTAGCTGTTTGGCGTTTTTACGTGTCACACAGATTATCTACACAGATTTTACGTGTACTTTGAAAAACTTTTTACCATAATTCATGAGGCCCACTTATAAATAGGCCATGGTGGTAAAAACAGGATGTTAAAAGAACTTCAAAAAAGTACAAAAACATCCCTACAGAAGAAGTGAGGATTTTTTTAAATTGGTGTGAAAGTTGTGAAAAAACCCAAGAAAGAACTTGATGTCAGGCCAGTGGTCTTTCAAGAGATGAACTCAAGATGCCAAGTATACCTCATTGAAATGCAGTCGCAACCAGATAATGACTTTAAGTTTATATTTATCTATCAAGACCACTTGACGAAGTTTCTACAGTTGCGTGTCTTAAAGAGCAACCGTGCAGAACAGGTTGCATATCACCTAATAGGTATTATTACTGTATTTGGAGCCCCCAGTGTACTGCAGAGTGACAATGGCCGTGAGTTTAGTAACAAAATCATAGAAGCCTGTGCAATGTGGCCGGATCTGAAAATTGTACACGGAAATCCTAGGCATAGCCAGACTCGAGTGTTGGTCGAGCGTGCAAACCAGGATATTGAAAATATGGTAAATTCTTGGTTGGAAAGCAATCAAACTAGTAAATTGTTCGGAGGTTTACGCTTTGTGCAAATTATGAAAATTAGAACATTTCATGAAGGCATCAAGTGTACTCCTTATGAAGCAATGTTTCTGGCGTCTGTAAAATTAAGCTTGAAAACGTCTTTTTTCCCGAATGACTCTATCGAACATCTTAGAACTGAAGAAGAGCTTCAGGCTTTAATCGAAACAGTTAATAACGCTTCCGAAAACACCAATAGAGAAATGGAAGATGCTTTCTGATATGGACAATAACAATCTATAGCAAGATGACCCTTCATCTGAAGTTAATTTTGAGACTCAGAAAGAGGATGAAGCAGCGGTCCCTTTAATACAGACAGATATTCCAAGCAGGCAAGAACAAGTAAAAATTCATAGGATGAGTGCTAAAGAAAGTTTAGAATCCCAGGCAAAGAAAATGTTGAAAGTCTCAAAACTTAAATTTCCTTCTGGTAAAGTTGGTGACACAGGGAAACAACAAGTTCCAGGCGGTGACAGAGCAAGAATTGATCCACGAAATTTATTATCAGTGATATTAGAAGTACAAAATGAAGAGTTTCATCAGTGAAACGAAACAAGGAAGACTTTCACAGTTGTATACCAGAAATCAGTTCACAATTTGTGAAGAAAAATTTATTTTGCTTGACTATGTTCCAGATCTAGCAATATAACTTAGAATGTGTTAAAAAATCATCTCTTTCTGGAGGTCAGGGATATCAGCTATGTGTTTGCAAGGGAAAATGCGAGTCTGATAAGTGCAAATATATAAAATATGACAAACTTAGTAATGATAAATGTCATAACAGTCTAATATGTCTAAATGAGTCAACTTAAAATATTTCGTGATTAGCAGTAGTAGCATTTAACATTATTTGGATAGATATTTTTCCCTAGAATATGGGATTAGTTTGTTTTTCATATGTAACTGTTTTGCATAAGTTCAAAATAAATTTATGTCTTTCATTTAACAACACCTGTCAGTCCCTTATTCAAATTTCGTTCAGGCTACATCCATGTGACTTAAAATAACTACTTTATTTACTGATTTTTTAACTGTAAATTATAAAATATTCTTATTCGCGGCCTGTCACGCCATAGTGTCCAACAAAAAAATATCTTTCTGACTAGTAACTACTGAAAAAACTGCACTATATTCTACTGACTCAATCAGTCATGATATTTATCACAGTTACCATTACAAGTTGGGAATTATGTAAACACACCGGTTAATTTGATAAGGTTTCATTTGTTTATCATATTTACTGGCATTAATGGTGATTATGTATAATTGCCGGTTGTTGTATATAATCACCAGTTCATTACTTTTACCGTAACACGCACACGCACACACACACACACACACACACACACACACACACACACACACACACACATATATATATATATATATATATATATATATATATATAACTCTCACAAAAGATTTAAAAGATTTATTGCCAAGATAATTTTCCTTGAATATGTGTTTTCCTCAATGCGAGGATGTTGCTATTAAATATATCTGCCAAAACTCTCTATCTAGCAATTTGGAAAGTTTTATTTTAAAGTTTTCCATCTCATTTTAAAAATCAGATCATTTTACAATACATGGAACTCCCGGACAGAAAAAAAATTATCCGAATAAAAGTTATATTATTAGTATGTAGGAGTTTTCGTATTTTGTCTGTCTATGAAAGTAAATGTTGGATGTTAAAAAAATAAAAGCCTTCGTCTGAAATTATAATATGTAGTTCTCATAAATTTAAAAAGTAAATTGAGATTCGAGAATCAAAGTCAGACAATGCGCGAAGAGATTTTTGAAATGGGAAACTCAGTGTGAACCGTTATGTTTCAATATCCGACTCTATATGAAAACTTATCTTGCACTGTCGACATATATAAACAAAAATACTAGAAACCGAAATTAGAATGCAATTCAAAACCATTTCTGATTATTTTCGATTCTTAAGCTGTTGATAAGGTGTCTTTATTAGTTTTAATTCCAGACACCAATTTAGACACAGAAAATTGTCAAGCACACATACTTTGTTTGAAGTTATGTATTGTTCATATTGTTGAAACGACTTCATTCTTAAAATACAATGCTTTTGTATCAAAATGTATATTTACAGGTTACCTATGTATAAATCATCCATAAATATAATGAATCTAAAATATTAAAATATAATTCATAAATAATTATTTGTATTTAAGATAATAATAAAATTGTAACTTCAGTTACTACTACAGATATTGAGAATTATCTATGATGCTTGTAAGTTTTTTTGTACATATATTTCTGCATTTTGATGAAAAGAATACCTTTATTATCATTACACTTTTTTTTTCTAAATTTTCGAGGAATCCGTATTCCACATGGATCAGCCAATAAGTTAGTTGCAAACCTCCGTAAAAACCTCGGTAATAGAGACATTTCGTTGAAACTTTGTGGCAACACAGAGAATCAGGTGCTGTGGTAGGTATAGTAGCAACTTTGACGTTTAGTTCTGTTGCTAATCAGTTGTGAATATGTTTCGGCAGCTGTCAGTGCCGTCAAAATTTGAAGTGGGTGCATTAATCCGTTTCCAATGAATCAAGTCTCATCACCTGTCCCGATTTAGTCTTAAAAACATTTCCTTCCTGTTGATAACGTTCCAAAAATGCTAGAGCACTTTCAAATCGTTGCACTTTGTATTGTTCAGTCAATAGACAAAACGATATCGTCTACTGTGGCACGTCTGTTTTGAAGAATGAGTTCATTCACGCGTGCAACGTTCTCATCTGTTGTCGAATTTGAAGAAACTTATCCTCGATATTTGTAATGCTATTATCGAATGAGAAATACCCCTTGGCGATAGCTTGGCGCAATGTTGCGCCAATGTTGCGCAATGTTATCACTGTACAGTTCGTGCAACTGCCAATAAATGTCAGTGGAGTCACAACCTTTTGCCCACAGGAAACGGATTAATGCACCCACTTCAAATTTGGACGGCACTGGCAGCTGCCGAAACATATTCACGACTGATTAGCAAGAGAACGAAAACTGCCACGTCAAAAATGCTACTACACCTACCACAGCACCTGATGAGGGCGCGGTATCCCGGTTGGCAAGAGCAGCGGGCCAGTGATTTGAACGTCCCTGGTTCGATGCTCGTCTCTGCAAATCTACCGCCGTGTTCACTAATGGTGGCCGGGGCACGTAAAACAGGGCGTGGATACAATGTCCTCCAAGTTCTCAAATTTACCTCTGGAGGTGCGGGGTCAAGTGTTGCCGTCACGTCACTTGACTCGGTTCAAAATTACGGGACCGGTCATTTAGCCAAGTCGGACTCCGACCCTTGCGGTGCTATTAAAAACCGGAGGCGCCCCGTTTTCGCCCATAGCCTTCAGGACTTGACCTGTTGTTACATGTCGGTCAAGGGGCATAAGCAACAACAACAACAGCACCTGATTCTCTGTGTTGCCACAAAGTTTCAACGAAATGTCTCTATTACCGAGATTTTTACGGAGGTTTGCAACTAATTTATTGACTGACCCTTCTAGTTATCACGAGTTAACAGCAGTATCATTGGTGTTTGAATTTCTTGTAAAAGTTTATACATTAATCAGAAAAAGTAAATTTTTAAATTTCAAGACTGTTGAAAACATTAATACTTTTAAAATGCCTAATATTTTCAATAAAATAATTATTTAATTATAAAGCCATTACGCTAAATTTAGCTTAAGTATCCTCGAATAATGTATAAATTTACAAAAATAACGTTTTAAAGCTTTACTTATTCTGAATATGATTTCATTCCCCAATAAATAACATAGACTATAATTATGTCGAACGGAAGTGGATTCAACGAACATTGGAAGAAAATTATACTCATTGTTATTACAGAATCTTACAAATGAATGAAAAAAGTTTATCAATGATACAGTTGATATAAAATATTATTATTACATCTTAAAATACCATATTGATTTTAATGAAATTACTTTCCAAACACACAAGTCATTCCATCATGTTGCCAACTGCTTATAAACTTCTCAATAGTGTGTCTTTCAATCTGGGATTCCAAACCTCTTTATGTTTGAGACAACCTTGGGAAAAAGATTAGTAACTTGGGACACCATTGTTAGAATTTTAGTTTTTTTTACTTTTTAAAATGTAAATTAGTATATATATATATATATATATACACTCAAGAGCCAAAACATTATGACCACCCCTACATTTTGCAATGAATTCGCCTGGATGACGTGGAAGGCACGTGATCAAGTGGAAGTGATATTTAACTGCTGCTGGAGAGTCTCAAGAATCATTCTTTCACTTACTTCTGTGTGTGATGGGAAAGGCTGTGGATCTAAGCGACTTTGATATACTGAAGATTGTAATGGCTCGAAGGCTCGGAACAAGTATTTTCGAAACTGCACGATTCATGGGTTTTTCGCGACCTACAGTTGTTAGTACGCCATCCAGGCAAAGTGGATGAATGACGGTGAAACCAGCAGTAGACGACATGGTGTTGGACGTCCACACGCTATCAAAGAAAAAGGTCGTCGGAGACTGCATGGTGAAGCAAAACCGGAGCCAGACAGTGGCTCAGCTGACAGCCCAATACAATGCAGGGCCAAGTAGAATAGTATCGCAGCACACTGTTCAGCGGACACTGTTGGATATGGGACTACGCAGCAAAAGTCCCACTCGTGTGCCTTTGCTGACCAAGCGTCATCGCCAACTGCGCCTGCGCTGGGCCCGGGAACATCGCGACTGGTCCATGGATCAGTGGGAGAGAGTTGCCTGGTCAGACGAATCACGGTTTGTCATTCATCACGCCGATGGCCGTGTCAGGATATGCCGTCTTCCAGGCGAACTGTTGCTCCCTCAATGTACAGTAGGTCATACACAGGCCGGTGGTGGCGGTATTATGCTTTGGGGGACGTTCTCTTGGGCGTCTCTGGGACCCGTGGTTGTGGTAGAGCAGACCATGAATGCTACAGGGTGTCTGAACATCATTGCGGACCAGTTGCACCCTTACATGGCCTCTGTTTTTCCAGCTGGAAATGGAATGTTCCAACAGGACAACGCCCCGTGTCACAAGGCTAAAATTGTGTTGGAGTGGTTCCAGGAACATGATGCTGAATTCCAGTTAATGTCCTGCCCGCCTGACTCACCGGATCTCAATCCGATAGAGCACATTTGGGATGTCATGGGACGGCAGCTCAGAGTTCAAAGACCACCAATTCGCAATATCTCGGATTTGCGTGACCGTTGCTTAAACATCTGGTACAATCTGTCTCCGGCCATCTACCAAGGACTTGTGGCATCATGCCAAGGCGGGTTGAAGCTGTGTTGCGCGCCAAAGGTGGGCCAACTCGTTATTGACAGGTAGTCAGAATGTTTTGGCTCTTGAGTGTATATATATATATATATATATATACATACAGATGGAGTACAAAATAATACGAACACCTGTGAAAAAGTATGACGTATTTCAGACCTTCAGTACAGCTTCGCCACCTGCAACAGAAGTCTGCCACCTGGTGAGCGTGCAGCAGTCACCTACGTTGCATGCTTCTATCGAACTCTCTGTGATAAGTTGAAATGTCAGACCTGTCAGAGTTCCAAAGAGGAATGATAGTTGGAGCGCGTTTAAGTGGAGCATCGTTACGGAAACAGCAAGCCTTTTGGGGTTTGCAAGGAGTACGGTATCAGCCGTTATGACAGCGTACACGAAAGATTATAAGACGATGTCTTCAAAGCACAACAGTGACCGAAAGTCCAAGCTTGCTGATAGGGCTAGACGGGTCTTGAGGCGCATAGTAGCCCGAAAGCACAAGCAATCGTTATCCGAGATAACATCCGAAATGAACAGTCATCTCCACGACCCCGTTTCAACAAAAACTGTCAAAAGGGAACTTCATGCTGCGAACATTTATGGCAGAGTGGCAATTCGTAAACCCTTGGTGACAGCAACTAATGCTTTCAAACGACGCCAATGGTGCAGAGATCACAAAGGGTGGTCCCCACAGCAGTGGCAACAGGTAATATGGTCAGATGAATCGTCATTTACTCTATTTCAGACGACCAGACACGTTTATGTCTGGAGAATGCCCAAAGAAGCGTTTCATCCTGAATGCCTCTTGCCGACTGTGAAGCATGGGGGTGGCTCCATTATGGTATGGGGTGCGATATCTTGGCACGGTCTTGGGCCACTTGTTATTCTGCATTGGAGGATCAAATCCAATCACTATCTAAGCGTTCTAGGGGATCATGTCCATCCTTTTGTTCAGACTGTATTCCCTGGAGAGCGACCGCTTTTTATAGACGCAACGCCCATATCCACACTGCTAGGTGTGTTCAAGAAGCGTTTGAAAAGCATGACGATGTAGTTGAACATCTCGCAAGGTGCCCTCAATCTCCGGACTTGAATATTATTGAACATTTATGGCAATATTTGGAGTCCAAACTTCGTTCCCGATTTCTACCTCCATCCGAAATTTCAGAATTAGAGACCGCTCTGCAGGAGGAATGGCTTAATATTCCTTTAAATATTGTCCATGACCTTTATGCATCTATCCCACGTCGCATTAAATCCGTAATTCAGTCAAAGGGTGGTCCAACCCTCTATTAATAAATATTTTCCATTATTTCACATGTGTTCGTATTATTTTGTCCACCATCTGTATATATATACACTGCTGGCCACTGTAAATGCAACACCCTGAAGGAAGCATGCAAATAACATGAAATTTACAACATGCATTAGCGGAGGTGAGATATGCACATGATTAGAATTTCAGCGCATACGCACATCACGCGCGCCTGTGGCGCCACTTCAAAGCGCTATTTAAGGCTTGGAGATTTCGACGATTTCAAGTTCGGCAATTGTGTTTTTCTTGTGGTTTTTCAAAAAAACGATCAATTATGCCTCGTCGAAAACATCGATAATCATTTGATCAAGTATCCGAGTTCGACAGAGTAAGGATAGTGGCCTACCGAGATTGTGGATTATCTTTCAGGGAAATCGGTAGTCGTGTTGGACGAAACCAAACAACTGTAATGCGGATATGTCATCGTTGGATGCAGGAGAGTACGACGGACCGGCGTGTTCGATCGCATCCACCTCAGCGCACCACTTCACGTGATGACAGGGAAATTGTGCGCATGGCAGTGACGGATCGCTCAGTCACATCACGAACCATAGCACAGCACATGCAGTCTGTAACGCATCATCCAGTGTCTGCGCGTACCATTCGACGCCGTTTACAGCAAAGTGGTCTGTTCGCAAGACGTCCATTGCTTTGTCTACCCTTGACGCAGAACCACAGACGTCGCCGCCAATGGTGCGATGACAGAAGGATGTGGACGGCAGAATGGAATGAAATTGTCTTTACTGACGAGTCACGCTTCTGTCTGTAACACCATGATGGTCGCATTCGAGTCTGGAGACACCGTGAAGAGAGGATGCTGAACAGCTGCGTTATGCACCGCCACACTGGTCCTGCACCGGGTATTATGGTATGGGGCGGTATTGGATATCACTCTCGCAGACCTCTAGTACGCATTGCCGGTACTTTAAACAGCCAGCGCTACATCTCCGAGGTGTTGGAGCCAGTTGTCCTTCCTTGCCTTCAGGGCTTGCCCACAACCATATTTCAACAGTATAATGCGCGACCACACGTGGCACGCATTGTCCAACGGTTCTTCGTCAATCACTAGATTGAATTGCTTCCCTGGCCGCCTCGCTCTCCGGATCTTTCGCCGATAGAAAACATGTGGTCCATGGTTGCTCTACGATTGACCCAGATTCCATCCCCAGCTGCCACAGCAGATCAACTGTGGCAACGTGTGGAAGCTGCTAGGTCTGCTGTACCCCAAGAACTCATGCAAAGTCTCTTTGAATCAATGCCGAGGCGTGTGGCAGCGGTGATCTCCAAAAATGGCGGCTACTCTGGCTACTGATTTTGGCAGGAACCACACTTCACAGAAGTCTATAAATTTAATGATTTGATACTTGGTCAACATGTTATCTACAAAATAAATTTTGTTGTGATATCTCTTATCTTTCTTGGTGTTGCAATTTGGGTGGCCAGCAGTGTATATCAGAAACGTGTTGAATTTAAGTTCACGTAAATACTAACCTACCCTTGCTGATTTTATTCATATATTAAATGATATCAGTAACAATTACTAGAATAGTATGTTTTAATACAGTTTCAAAAAGTAACATGGGATTTTGTAGGGTATTACACTAGACCAGGGGTGGGCAATTGTTTTAGTTCAGGGACCGCTTTGTGGAAGCGGAGGTTAGCGGAGGTCCGCATCTTTTAAAATTATTGCATTTATTAGTTAACTTTTCTTTTCAGAAAAGGTATAAATTGTATCATAAAAATCGATAAATTTAAATAAAATAAAATTTTAGCAGTTTTATTAAATTTATTTATTGTGCTTATTTCATATCACCTTTAACTGCGAACACATTTAATTTTGGAATAACTTTAATGAGACAAATGTAACCTATCACACTTATGTACAATTTTTTAAAAAAATCAGGAGTGAGATTGCTTTTCGAGATTCTCATGACAACCTGCAAGTTAATTTTATCAAAGCGCATTTATATTTACTCTTGTGATCTTCAAGGAAGAAAAACTTAGCTCACAAATATTTGTAGATCCAAATATAGACAACATTTGCGTAGCAAATTTCTACATACAGTTCTTCTTATACAGTTTCAAAAATAACTATGGATTCTGTAGGGTATTACACTAGAGGACTACAATGAAAATCGCTAAAAATAGGGGTTTTTATTAGAATACTTGAGATAGATGCTAAAAGCACAAATATTTGATATCAAGCCTAACAGTTGTGGGTGTGGAAGTAGCTAATACGTCCTCACGGACGAGTGCATTGATCTGTGTCACATTCTGTCGGGGGTGAGAGTAATTCAACTTAATATGAAGGCCTTATTTGAATAGTGGTCCAACTCCATTTTTGTTCATTTTGAGATACAGAGCCTTAAAGTCTAATGAGTGCTGCGAAATGACTGCTGAAGTCTGATTTGTAATGCCCTCTGTTGTCAACAGAAACAAGCTGGAATTGTACCAGTTTTATAATGAGATAGAAATGACTTGTATGAACAAGAAAGTGAGGCTAACATCATATTTTTTTAAAGTGGAGATGGACCACTATTCAAATAAGGCCTTCATATGTATTTTAAGTGGACCCTACTAATATTCTTTCGTTTTACTCCCACTCCCACCACCACCACAACAACAATCTCGCAGCACCCCCGGCATATCTCACTGGAATCGTTGCTTTAGATGGTGTTTTAGCAAAATGTTTGCTTAAAATATTAATAATGAGATGAATGATTAAATGTCTTATGCATCTTGCTATATATCTAAACAGTGACTTTTCCGAACCAAATAACCAGTGATTTTCATCAGAAATAAGCGCCGTTAGTAAAAATAAGAACAATGAGATACATCCGTGATAGATAACGTTTCATTAATTTTCGTCAATTACAGACCTTTATTTGCAATTTTATTCATCGTCATATGACGACTGAGTGGTTATCGCCCCCCCCCCTTAATACTAGGCTTTGTCCTTTCTGGCGTTTTACTTTATATAAAACACTTATAGATGTTATTAACAATGTTTATTAACAATGTTCCTAAACATTTGCTTTCAAGTTCACTGTATACTAAAAAGGTTATGTCACAATAAATACGTCGGTCCTTTTTAAATGGCTAAATACATCTTTTAATAAATGTTGGCAAGCCGTCCAAATCATCCATTGGCTAGCGCCAAACCCTCCCCAAAATGGACACTGGACCAAACTGTGGTAATTCCATAATAAAGTAGCCAATAAATTTGTGGTGTCCTTAGGATAAAGCACCTTATAAAAAAATGTCGGTAGTAAACATAAATGGAAAATAGCAGAAACGTACATCAAGAGGACCGTTTAAAAATTCAACCAGCTGTGTCTTTTCTGCCAAATGAAAGGTGTGATTTTAACACATGAATGCAAAATGCCATTAGGTGAAATGTATTTGCAAAGTGATCCTTATTTATAAATAGAAAATCCAGGGAATACTCTATTTTACTATTTTTTAAATGAGTATTAATCATCGTGTATTATTAAAAATGTTATTATTTAAAAAATTAACATTTTTACATGAAAATGTAAAATATTCCATTCCTTGTCGGAAATAAGGAAAATTATGCAAGTCAAAACAATATTGTTGCTTTTTAACGTAATATATATACCGAATGACGCGCATTTAAAAAAATTCTACTTCACTATACTGCAAAAATTTAATTATGTTAATTCTTAAAATATTGTAAACAATAAGATATATATTTTTTTAAGCTAACATTCTGCCAGATAATTTTTTACAGCTTTGCTTCGTTCATCGTATTATCTGGATCCACTTCAGGCATTGTTAATTATTTCCTTCACCATTGAATAATTCCAAGAGAGAGTAATTCTGCAATTTGAAAGATTACAAAAATAAAGACAGTTAAAGAAATCATTGTTACAACATAAACAATCGATTTAAAGAATCAGATATCTAACTGCCCCATTTAAAAATTCTAGAATAGACCACGGAGTATTCCTTTCTTTTTTAATGAATTAATTGCATTTACTTCAAAGAGAGTCACATTTCATCTACAAGAAAACTATAAAGGATTACAAGTATATAAGGCTATAAAGGATTAAAAATAAATACAATGTAGTACCCCTTTATTTTAAGGGTCGAAATAAAATTAAAGCACCATGAAAAACTCCTTTAATGGATGTAGTAATAAGACGAAAATGCACCACATTGTATTATCCATCTGAAGAGAACCAAAAGCACTAAATAAATTTCATTGTACAGCAATAACGTAAATTGTAGTCTGTTAAAGGAATATAAGTTGTTCGACTGCTATAGTCAGATATTTTTTTTTATAATTAGTTCAGATGTTTTTAGAAACCCAATATTTGTCACCGAATATACGATACAATTTATGAAATCTATGAGCATTTCCCAGGCATTAGTCACAATTTAAATAATATATATATATATATATATATATGTGTGTGTGTGTGTGTGTGTGTGTAAGTAATGAAAGCTGTCGCGGGGCGATGCAACACAGGCCGGTATTCTTGGAAATGTTGCTGGACATCATTTACTGGAAATTCCAAATACACTCATGGACAAAAAAATTAGCGCACCAAGAAATAATTGCGGGATCGTAACGACACTTGCAATGAAGGTACATGTCAGGGAGATCTGCAAATGATTAGAAATGCAGCGTGATTGCACATTACGTCCAGACGGTAGAGGGCGTTGAACATCGTACTCTGTGGAGTATAAAACAGGTAACCAAAGCTTGTTTTAGTGTGCTGAATCATTTACAAAGGAAGAGCTGAGATAGACATGCCATTACACCGTGTTCGAAGACAATATAAGCAGTTGTCGCAGTTTCAGAGGGGAGAATCGCCGGGATGATGGAAGCTGGGTGGTCAGCTAGGCGAGTAGCTCGTCAATTAGGCCGCTCTGATTGTGTTGTGAGGAGGTGTTGGGATCAGTGGACCCGAGAGATGTCATGTACACGAAGACCAGGCTCAGGACACCCTCGACAGACCAGTCGTCGAGAAGACCGCCACATCGTAAGAAATGCACGCGTACGGCCAACTGCTTCATCGGCCGCCATCCAGGCACAGGTAGCACCTTCACTAGGGACCTCTGTGTCTTCTCCAACCATACGAAGGCGCCTGGCTGAAGGACAGTTGGTATCGCGGCGCCTATTACGTGTGCTGTCCTTGACGCGCACCCATCAACGCCCCCGTTTGGAGTTTTACCGCGCACGAGGAAACTGGACTGCAGAGGAATGGAACCAGGTCGTCTTTAGCGACGAATCCAGATTCAATCTCGGCAGTGATGACAATCGTGTTCGTCTGTGGAGAGCCCGTGGTGAACGCTTCAATCCTGCGTTTGCTGTACAGCGACACATCGCTCTCACATCTGGTGTGATGGTATGGTGTGACATTGTCTACAATACACGGTCACCCCTAGTATTGTTCCGTGGCACCATGACAGCCCAGCGGTATGTTCATGAAATCCTGCAACCACATGTGTTGCCACTCATGCAACGGATCCCAGGAGCCATTTTTCAATAAGACAATGCTCGGCCTCATACGGCAACGGTGTCACAAGACTGCCTCCGCACTGTTACTACCCTTCCTTGGCCTGCCCGATCCCCAGATTTGTCTCCAATCGAGCATATCTGGGATCATTTGGGATGACGAGTTGGGCATCCCACGAGTTTGAACGAACTAGAGGCAAGGTTACAGCAAATATGGAACGAAATGTCTCAAGACATCATACAGAACTTGTATGACTCAATGCCCGATCATATCGCATCGTGCATTCGCGCTTGAGGGGGTCCAACGGAGTATTAACTTCTCCGTTCTGTTACCTTTTTCTCTGAAATAAATTATCCTTTTTCTTTGATTTTCTTATCGTTTACTTATATCAAAGTAGTCATTACGTATGTAAAATTTCGTTTCATTTTGACGACTCCTTCTTGGTGCGCTAATTTGTTTGTCCATGAGTGTATATTAACTCAACAAATTTCGGGGATAACGGGGAAAAAGACCTGGAATCGCAACGCTGCGAAGTTATGGACGGAGGGCTAAATTCACGTTATGTTGGGTTTGACTCCGAACACACAAAAGCTGCTAAGAGACGCTCGGATCTTGAGAGGTAGAGACGAGCAAAACTTTTAATTGGCTGAAAGGTGACCGCTGATCCCAATCACGCCATATCTGATGATGATCGCGTCAGATGTCGAATTGTTTGTGGAATATTCTTCGTTATATAAGCTTCCTGTGCGCCCGTGGACTTCGGGGGAAAACTAATAGCTTAATTTCGTATATCTAGATCAAAATCAAATTCAGTGATACTGTTCTGTTGCGGTAAGGCACAGTTAATGGAGGAAAAGGTTCATCGTTTCATAAATATACAGTGGGTTGCCAAATTATTAGGGACACGTTGAAAATTAGACAATTCCATTGTTATTTGTAAAAATGATTAAAAATTGAGGGTTAGAGATAATGTAATTTATTTTAGTTGCGTAGAGTGTTTAATTTAGAACACGAAAAGAGCATGTTTGTTATTAATATGTATTTATTTTATCTTAAACAGTCATTTGGAAAAAAAATTGGTAAAACGCTTAATATTTTGTAATGCCACCCTTTGCTGAAATTACGGCTTCGGAGACGTCGAGGCATGCTCTCAATGCATGTTTTTGCATTTTCTTTCAGTTCTGGACAATGATTCCATATGTGTATCAGCTTTTCGATGAGTTGTCGTTTGTTAGTGATCAGCTCCGTCGCTATTTTCCTTTTTGTCAGCTCCCATATGTTTTCGATCGGGTTCAAATCGGGTGAATTGCATGACCAGGGCAAAACTCTGACATTATTTTGAGCCAGGAAGGCTGTTACACTTCTGGCTTTATGGTAGGAGGCTGAGTCGTGCATAAATACGTACTCCTCATCATCAGGGAACCATTCATCGACTTGAGGCAACATGCGATTTTCCAGGACTTGTTTGTACTGGTCTTGCCTCATTGTCTCCTGGACGAAGTATAGGCACCAGATTCATTTCTTTGATATCACAGACCACACCATAATACTTAATGGGTGTTTTACACTCCCACGAGGCACTCAGGATGAAATTTCTCTCCGGAGCGACATCGCACAAATGCGCTTTTATCAGCCAAAATTTGGAAAGTTGACTCGTTGGAGAAGCAGACCTGTAAAATACTAAAATAAGCCTCCAAAACTCTTTGCATAGGAATATTTCACAATAAGAAATCGTATTTACTCGACTCCAGTCCTCAAGTGTCATATTCTTGTGTTCTCGAGCCCATAAAAGTCGCTTTTTCTTCATTGCTTCAGTCAGGCGTGGTTTTTTGGTTGGGCGATGACCCATCAGGTTCCATTCAGCCAATCTCCTCTGGACTGTCCTTTTGGAGACTTTGATCCCTTCGTCATTGATCATAGTGGTGAGACGAGACACACTCTGTTTCCGATTTTCGAGACAGGCACACCTTATCTTGCGGTCACTACGACAGGTGGTAATGCGATTTCTTCCACTTTTCCCTATACGGTCCGTTTCCATTTCCACATTATTGTCGATTTTTTTCTTAATCCGGTTAACCACTGGTTTCGTCAAAACGAAACGAAATTTTACATACGTAATAACTACTTTGATATAAGTAAATGATAAGAAAATCAATGAAAAAGGATAATTTATTTTAGAGAAAAAGGCAAAAGAACGGAGGAGTTAATACTCCGTTGGACCCCCTCTAGCGCGTATGAACGATGCGATACGATCGGGCATTGAGTCATAAGAGTTCTCTATGATATCTTGAGACATTTCGTTCCATATTTGCGGTAACCTTGCCTCCAGTTCGTTCAAACTCGTAGATGCCCAACTCGTCGTCCCAAATGATCCCAGATATGCTCAATTGGAGACAAATCTGGGGATCGGGCAGGCCAAGGAAGGGTAGTAACAGTGCGGAGACAGTCTTGTGACACCCTTGCCGTATGAGACCGAGCATTGTCTTGTTGAAAAATGGCTCCTGAGAGCCGTTGCTATGAGTGGCAACACATGTGGTTGCAGGATTTCATTAACATACCGCTGGGCTGTCATGGTGCCACGGACAAATACTAGGGGTGACCGTGTATTGTAGGCAATGGCACCCCATACCATCACACCAGCTGTGGGAGCGATGTGTCGCTGTACAGCAAAGTAGGATTGAAGCGTTCACCACGGTCTCTCCACACACGAACACGATTGTCATCACTGCCGAGATTGAGTCTGGATTCGTCGTTAAGACGACCTGGTTCCATTCCGCTGCAGTCCAGTTTCCTCGTGTGCGGCAAAACTCCAAACGGAGGTGTCGATGGGTGGGCTACAAGGGCAGCACAAGTAATGGACGCCGCGATACCAACTGTCCTTCAGGCAGGCGCCTTCGTATGTTTCGAGAAGACACAGGGGCCTCTAGTGAAGGTGCTACCTGTGCCTGGATGGCGGCCGATGAAGCAGTTGGCCGTACGCGTGCATTTCTTACGATGTGCCGGTCTTCTCGACGACTGGTCTGTCGAGGGCGTCCTGAGCCAGGTCTTCGTGTACATGACATCTCTCGGGTCCACTGATCCCAACACCTCCTCACAACACAATCAGAGCGGCCTAATTGACGAGCTACTAGCCTAGCTGACCACCCAGCTTCCATCATCCCGACGATTCTCCCCTCTGAAACTGCGACAACTGCTTATATTGTCTTCGAACAGGGCGTAATGGCATATCTATCTCAGCTCGTCCTTTGTAAATGATTCAGCACACTCAAACTGGCTTTGATTACCTGTTTTATACTCCACAGAGTACGATGTTCAATGCCCTCTACCGTCTGGACGTAATGTGCAATCACGCTGCATTTCTAATCATTTGCAGATCTCCCTGACATGTACCTTCATTGCAAGTTTCTTTACGATCCCGCAATTATTTCTTGGTGCGCTAATTTTTTTGTCCATGAGTATATATATATATATATATATATATATATATATATATATCAGTGCATCTAACTAAAGCATGATAAAACGCAAAACACCTCTACAAAAAAAATCCTCTATAATATATATTATTATTTTAGAAGTTCCTAAAATAAAAATAATAATTTATTGCATTCTAAAATCATGAATAAATATGAAGTTAAATGATGCAAGACTCTACATAGAGTCTTCAACGCAAGGTTGCATATTAGACGGTGTAATGTTTGTAAATTGAAATTAATTTAAGTTAATTCATTAGTATTCTTTTTTTTTAAATTTACCTACATTAAGAAAGAGGATAAAAAATAAATTCTAAAGGTAAAATAAAGGAAAATAATATAAGAATCCCTTTTAAATAATTAAAAGGATTAGAAAAAGTATCCCAAAGCTGACACGCATAAAGCGTTTTAAGTTGAGATCTTTTTTTCCGTCGAATTATACTTCCCTAGTTCTATGTAAGATGGCTTATTTCCTTGTGAGTTAAAAGTTGAAGAAAAATCCTAAGGATGTAGTAATTTCATTAACCGTGGTAGCTTAATGGGTCACTTCGATATGTAGATTATAAAGAGCATTAGTTTTGTATTCGTGAACAAATAGGAAATTTTCCCTTTCCAGTTGAATTACATACAGTCACACGTATAAAGGATATACAGCCTGATTAAAAAAAAAAATCTATCATTATCTCTTTAGGAATATTTTCTGATACTACATTCATGGCAGATACCAATGAAAATGAAACAGAAAAAAGCAAATGTTTAGGTATTTTAAACTTACATGCTTAAAATCGAAGAACTTTTTTGACATGATTTCGGAAGAGTATGTAAAGCAAGGGAATGAAATAAATAAATAAATAAATAAATGAATATAAATATAAATAAATAAATAAATAAATAAATATATATATATATATATATATATATATATATATATATATATATATATATATATATATATATATATATATATATATATATATATATATATATATACACACACACACACACACACACACACACACATATATATATATATATATATATATATATATATAAGAATAAATGGAAGAGAAAACCAGTAATAGATCTAAAGCTACTTGCAGCCGGGAACAAATAACATGAAAAGAAAAGTATGAAAGATGTTTTAGACAGCATTTCTTCATCAGCGGTGTCAATGCTGTCTAAAAACCAATGGATTGTTTCCGATGAGTATGATCTATACAATAAACACACTCAGACACCGTACAATCCATGAAAAACAGAAGAATTGATTAATAATTGAATAAAGATTGAATAAAAGTACTTATCGAAAGAGCACCAAGCCTGGCGCTAGACAGACTGGAAGTTAAGAACTTGTAACCTCAAGATGACTGACGTCACAAAACTTGCAACCATGGAGGTAGTGGAATCTCAATTACAGACTTACTTAGGTTACCGTATTTTAGGACTATTATAGCCTTAATAATTTAGTTTTTTATTATTTTTACTACTAAGAGTTATTTTTATTATTTTTTTATTTTTACTTATGATTTTTATTTAAATTTTTATTTTTAGTAGTTATTTTTTCTATTTTATCTTATTGTTATGTTTAACATATTTAATGCAACAGAACAAACTATTCATTAAAACTAAAACAACCAATTATGTTTTTGGATAGACGTTCGGGGTAATTATTCCGTGTTAGCACAGCTTTCAAGTCTAAAATATGCTTAATCCTATTGTCTTTAGAACATAGCCTATTTATACGAACTAACTGATTTACAATAATGTTATTAAAAACAGATTTATGTAAACAGGTTTGATAATTTTGAAATTTAACAATATTAAAATTATATTCAGATCTTTTGTCGTATAAGTCAAAAGTAAATTTGCTATGAGAATTTAATTTAATATTAATATCTAAAAAGTTTACATTAATATTATCATGGCTACTTTTAATTAGTTCCAGATTAGGAGGGTAAAAATTTAAGTCTATAGGGTTATTACTTTTATTAATTTCTATTATATCATCTATATATCTAAATATATTGTAATTGCAATTTTCTATATTATTAATTTCAAAATAATATAAGTATAAATTAGCTAGCATACTTGAAGCATTACCACCTTGTGGTACACCTTTGGACTGAAAGTATATACTATTATTATGAACTATGTAATTATGTTTAGTTACTAAATCTAGGAGCCTATTGAAACGAGTTAGTTTAATTTCGTTGCCTAAGTATTGAATATTATTTTGTACTAACATTATGATTTTTCTATTTAAATCAATTATATCTATATTATTAAATATATCTTTAAAATCATAAGTTACTACATTTTTACAGTTATCTAATGTTTGTAGTTTTCTAATTAGACTATATACAGAGGCTGTTCACACATTTTTTAGACGATGTATATTGTATTCACAAAATTAAATTACATAAAATTCTTGTGTTTTAAATGTTCTATTTGACATCCCATATTCTGAACTATCTTTCGACACCGCAATTTCCACGATAATAATGCCTTTTGAAGTGTCAGAAGAGGTATTCTATCCCATATCTCCTGAACAGCTTTCCAGAGACCTGTAAGTGTTTTGGGACGACGTTTGGATAATGCAGATTTTAAAAGTCCGAAAGCACAAAAAACCATAGGTGATACATCGGGAGATTTAGTAGAAATATCAGTGAAGGGTATGGCCTTGATACCAGTTTTTGTTCCATTTCTTTTAGGAAATTTACAGTGGATCTTGATGTGTGAATGCTAGCTTTGTCCTGATGGAGTCTCACAGATTGATGGGACTGTGGGTAAAGCGATGGTATTTCATTCAGAAAAATTCGCGATAAAATATGTTCCTGATAGTATTTGGAGTTAATCTTGACATTTTTTTCCAATCTCTTTATTTTTAACTTGCCATTATAAGAAAAACCAGCAACAATCATGAATCCCTTAGAAAAACTTTCTTTCGATTCTTTGAACCATGTACTTAAATTTTTTTCTCCCCTTTTATGATAATAAATGGCTCTTTTTTTGTTGCAATCATTTAAATACACCCATGATTCATCTATTGTGACAATTGTTTTCCATTTTTCTTTGGATAAGTGTTTCTCATATAGAATTCTGCAGCGTGTCCTGCGTTCAGCGATATGATTTGGAAGAAGACGATGCACATTGCGTTTTTTCGCTTTCTTAAGATTTAAATTAACATTTATCATTTTGTTTACAGTGGACACCGAGCATTTTAATGATTTTGCAACTGTCCTTTGACTAGGTGATTTTCTTTTAACATTAAACAACGTACCTTTGCAATAGTCGAAGATGTCCTTTTTTTCCTTGGATACTGGTTTCGAATTTTTGTCCCACTTGAGGCTCCAATTTGACTTTTTTTCCTTTCTTGTTGACGATATTACCTATCGACGCTTTAGATATCACAAAACCATGACTCTCACATCGTTTTTGGATAACGGAGTATGCATATTTCTCTTCGGAAAGAGCATAAATGTAGCCTTCGAACCACTGCTTTGTTAAAAACGCCATTTTGAATAAAAACAAAACTTTCAAGCCGCAGACAATAATTTTGACTTTTAAAAACATAGTACAATTGCAATTATTTCTTTTGCAGCAAACGAATTTTTATTACTGCTTACCAAAATCGTCTAAAAAATGTGCGAACAGCCTCTGTATATATATATAGGAAATCTCACAAATGACTTCAATGATTTATTTTCAAGATAAATTTCCTCACATAAGTGTTTTCCGTCATTGGAGGGTGTTTTCATAAAATATATCTGTCGAAAATATCAATTTAGTTCTTGGGAAATTTTATGAAAGATTTCCATAGGATTAAAAATTTAGTTCAATTTACAATATTTGGGATTTCAGGATAGAAAAACAAATCTGAATAAAAGTAATACACAGTCCGTATTTTTAGAAAAAAATAAAGAAATAAAGAGTTTAATAATGAATTTTTACGCGTCTCTTCAAACGCAATACACTAATTTAAAGAACTTACTGCCTGAAATTTTTGCAGAAAATTGACATGATATTTCAGGAAAAGAAACAAAATGTAAGATGCCCATAGGGAGTTACAGCTACTTCCATGGAAGAAGTGAATAAAAGGGAAATGAATTTCAGATATGAATATATTCATATGCCTGAAAAGGCTGCTTAGATTGCGTCTATATCAGTTGAAAAGGATTGGATTTTTGAATTTTTGTTAAGTATTATACAGAAAAGGAAAGTAATTTTTTAGAATCCCGTAACTATTTCTCTTAAAACGAAATTGCCATGTTACAGGGTTAAAATTCATTCAATTACAGTGGTAAAAGGCGATTACGTTCTGAGGAATCATAGCTGCGTTTATGATGCAGGAAGTAAATACGCACTGTGTTTCGGCTTGAAGGCAATTTTTATATTTTAGTTAATAAAGTCACAAATTTTATGCTTTTAGTACAACTTTTGTATCTTACGATTGCTAAAGAGAATTTACATTGCTTCATCCCCATGTGTGCATTGATAATATGTTCGATTATTATTATTATTATTATTATTTTTGGGGGGGGGGGGTTCAAAGGACAAATGCTGCTTTTAATTTTGTCAATGAACTATTTACTGATGATCAACGGCTTTCAGAGGGTGACAGCTGGAAGAAATATTTCCAGTATTTTTGCTGTTGATTTTATGGATTCCATTTAAAGTGTTCTAATGTTTGAACGAATGTCAACTAAAAGCAATGTTCTAATGTTGTGAATTATGAAAGCATTTAGTACTATATCCACATTAAACTGTTTTATTATACTTAAGACATCTTTAAAGAATTTTCTGTAAAAAAAATCTGCCCGAAAGAATTTTTAATTTTGTTTCACTGAGTTTAATCCCATGATTCCCTATTTTATAATTTATAATCTACATCTAAAATATATTGAATGCATATTTTAAAAAATAAGTAAACACACTTGTGGCATGAAATACGGGCATGCATGCCATCGTTGGTTATTGCTGCCAATGAATTAAGGAGTGAAAAAAATTAATTTCTCTAAACTTAAAAAAAAAATATCCCCCCCCCCCCCCATCAAAATTGCAAAAAGAGCTACGTTTCTTTTTTATGAATCGAGTAATTTTTAAAAATTATAGTTTATATCATTTTAAAATATTTTATAATTTTGAACAACTTTGCTCCGTAACTCAATGGATTTCAAAGGACAGAATTTGAAAGTTTCACTTTCTGTCCTATATGTGATAAGTATGATGGTTCAAAGATTATCTGGCGACGTTTTATACTTTTTTACAAACATGGTTTTGCCGATTCATTTCCAATAATAAAAATTATTCTCCTTTTGACGATTTAAGTTTCAGTTACTAGATAGTATAGCCCTTGAAGAAAATAATTATTAACTGATTTTGCGCAAGAACCAGAGAACTGATAAGAAGTGGCCAGTCAAACACTAATGGGCATTAAATTTGTCTTATTTTAGAAGTGATTATGATAGTACTGATGTTATTCGTAATGTTTCCAAACTGCTAATATTCCAAGAAGGAATTAATAAAAATATCTTCTTGTTTTTTTCCGGAAGTTCCAGACCAGGTCTATATAGGCGTTGTGGGGGAAGGAATGTGGCTCAGGTGAAAAATAGCACAACAAAGGTCGAAGTCCATCTTAGCTAGGCACTCGAATTTTGAACGAGAACCCCCAGGTGCGACTTCTGTGGGGGATGGTACACTCTCCCATATTTATTGGCGATTTTTATAATTAGAACCAAGCACCCTAAATACCGAAAGCTGAAGCGCTACCACTAGGTTACCTCGGGCCAAGAAATTTTCTATCTGTAAGAAATTAATTTACATTTTTTCACAGGAAATAGCAGTAAGTCTCTAATTTTCATTGATATCCATTGCCTAAATATTCCTTCTATTATAAATCAATTAACATATTGTGTCATAAAAACTTTAAGAGGGGTCCAGAACACAAAATTCTTCAAATTTTCAAATTTTTTTTATTGCACTAAATATTTCTGTGTTCTTTTCCGCTTAAAATGACGTTTAAATCGTGTATCTATCTTAATTAGGACAGGAGAAATTAATTTTTGTTGCAGCATTCTGATAGCAGCCAATCGTTGTTTAAACCTGCAAGTGCGTTTCTCTGTATGATTGGTTTTTTCCCCCATTTTTCGCTTTTAAATTGTTATAAGTCAAGAACCATTAAGGATAAATGATTAAAACTTGGAATATGTCTTTTTCAACTGTTTTACTTTAATTTTGGATCATCAAATTTGAAAAAAATATTTACTTTTGAAAATATGATTTTTTAAAATTAAGTTATATCATTTTTTCCTGCAATTTGTAATCTAAATATTTTTAGTTTTTTATTAAATCAATATTTTAAAAAATGCTGAATCGAATTTAAAATTTAAGTATTTCTCTTTAATGAAAGGAAATTTTTTTTAAATTCGATATAAAATATTTCGAGCTATAATGATTTTAAATTATCCCACTGTTTTAAAAAATTTGAATTTAAAAATATTTAAAAACTTTTATGAGAAGTTTTATGATGTCATTTTGATTACAAATTATATGGTTAATCATCACAAAAAATTCAAAATTTTAACTCAATAAATAAATTTTTGTTTAAATGTGTCCTGAACCACCTTTTAAGTGATGAACACTATTATAAATAATTTTTGAAAAAAATTGCTGCATGCGATTCTACAAATATCATTTTACTAAGGATCGCAAACTTTCCCCACTTCTTTAGAATGTTGATTGCAATTTAGGTAGTTATCTCTATTTATCTTTACATAATTATAACAAAGACGAAGTAAAATAATTTTTTTTAAAAAACCGCAAATGTTTTTGTTATGAAGATGCACGACTTAATTGAATACAACATTTGAAAATTTCAGCATAATCAATGGGACTTTTGCATAACACTTCCATTATTCCCCCACAAAATTGGAGGGGAATTTGAATGTACATTATTCCGAGATGTTTTGTTAAAATGAAATCAATAGATGTGAAAAATGTTTTAAGAGAAGTAAAAACAAACGCTAAATCAAGGTGAGAGGGATAAAGGAAAGTTTTAATGGATTTCTGAAAGGATGTTTATGAAATTTTCTTATTCCACCACTTTCAGACTAGTGCAGGTGGCATTGTTGTCCCCATGAATACTTCCCAGAAAAAAAAGTCATTATTCTTTTTCGGAGGAATTTCGAGATAAATGGGTTGCACGGAAAGATAAGTATAGAAAGAGAATGATTGAAAGCTCAAGAAACTCTAGGAACAAATGTATATTGACTTGATTTTAGAAAGAAGACATTCAAAAGATTTTGTCAAAGACACTGAATTTAGATTGAATTTGTATAAAGGAACTGCCCTGAATTTCAAAGAACTTTGTTTTGTTCACAGGGTGACTGCATTGTTCTGAATATTAGGATGAACGATTGTATTTAAATGTAACGTAAAAATATTCCTTTTGCAGAGTTTTTTGTTTTTCGCTGTGTTTTAGTTATGGGTGGTATGATTTTAAAAGAAAAGGAGGAGGTTTTTAGAAATTTGCAAGATATATGTATACAGTAGATTTCTATTGTTTAACATACTACTTAGCGACAGTACTAAAGTTATTGAATTTATGCTATAAATTATTTGTTGTTATTCAACAAAGATGAAATAAAGGAATTATTTCGGCTCTTTAGATTTCCTTGGAGAGATTTCGTACGAATAAAATGTGGTTTAGAGTAATTTAAAAAATAAGTGAACGAAACTCAACATATAAATACCATATTTAGGTTTGTGGTTATTCTTCAATACTTTCTCCTACTCACATAAGAATATACAGTATTAATAAGTTATGCAATATACAGTATAGATAGGCTAGTGTAGAAAATTGTATCGAGCGGGCGCTGCGACTCCCGTAGAGAGGGAAAAGTTTTCGTTTCTCAGTTCGCTCCTCGCCTTCGTAAAAAAGGGTCATGTAACCCACCGTTGGAATTCCTATCTAGGGAAACATTTTTCTATTTATGTTATACATCTGTTTTGTTTATCGTTACAATAAACCAAAAAGACAAATCTTCGTTGTCGTCCATCTGTAGTTCGTCATAAATTCGATAGTGGTGCATCTGAGGCGGAAAATTTGTAGTCTAACCAATAGTCGCCTTCTACTACTAAATAGTGTCAAGAACATTTGTTGTCGTTCCACCTTAAAAATTCGTTTCGTTAAAGTGGACATTGTGCCTTTGTGTAGAATCGGGGCAGTCGAAATTGGACTTTTTGTGCTCATCGGTTCGTTTTCAAAGCGTGTTCAAGTCGTCGTTTTGGGTGAGAAATTTAAAGTTTTTGTTGAATTTGTTTATTGTGACATTTGTTTTGATTGTCGTTAGTTATTTTGTTGACTTTGCCATTCTGTTTTCGTTAGTTTGGTTTCGTTTAATTGTTAGAAATTGGTATAGTAATTGTGTTAGAAATTGTTGTAGTTGAGGTTTTGATTTTGTATTATTTGTCGTTTTGTGTTAGAGATTGTCAAAATGTCGAAATTGATAAAGCTCAAAACCAAACGGGATGTTCACAGAGAACAATTAACAAAGATAACTGACAAAAATGATAATTATTTGTTAGAACCGGATCTGAAACCTGATGTCTGTGAGTCTTTGTTTGAACAGTTAATTAGTAAAAGTGAAATTTTGAGGATGTTGAATGATGACATAGATAAACTAATTAATAATGAGGATGAAATAAGGGCTGAAGTTTTAATTGTAGATGAATATTGTGAAAAGGTAATTTCTGCAAAAATTAAATTGCAAAATAAAATTAAATCGTTAAACTTAAATTCTACCATTGAACATAGAACCACCGAAAATTCGTTACCATCGAAAACTCGTGTAGAAATTACTGCCAAACTTCCCAAATTATCTATTGCAAAATTCTATGGAGAGCCGTCCGAATTTCTTGAATTCTGGAATGAATTTGAAAATTCAATCCACAGTAGCCGAAATTTAAATGAAGTTGATAAATTTTGCTATTTAAAGTCCATGTTAGGCGGGAAGGCTCTCTGCAGGGTAAAGGGGTTTTCAATTAATAAAGAAAATTACGCGCAAGCAATCAAGTTGATTTCTGAAACTTTTGGCCAAAGGGATATTTTAATAAACTCGCACATCTCAAATTTGCTTAATATTAAACCAGTCAAAAATTCTTCTAACGTTCAGGCTTTGCGTAACTTGTATTTCGATTGTCAAACACAGATTCGGTGTTTGCAATGTCTGGGAATAGATTCCGAAACATACTCTACTCTTTTGACAAACATAACCTTGAAAAATCTCCCACATGATATAACGTTAGAATTTGCTAAAGTCAATGCAGAGAAATGTCATGATCTGCAATAGTTAATGAGCTTCTTGTACAAAGCGGTTCTCGCTAGGGAGAAGGCTCAGCGAATCCAAGGTCTCTCCCCCTCTCAATTCTCCCCATTGCTACTCAGAGGAATAGCACCTCATTGCTAACTCTCCGCCGAATCGCACAAATAAGTCAGCTTTGGAACTTAACACCAATGTATCGAAGAGCGTGAGTTCTAGCAGGTGCCTTTTTTGCAATGACTCACAGCATGGGAGCTCATAGTGTGATATTTTGACTCTCCAGGAAAGGAGATATGAGCTAGTCCGTGAAAAACGTTGTCTGATGTGTTGTAAGATTAACTGTTTTCGTAAAAAGATGCAAGGGGCCAACATTTAGCTTTTGTAAGGGTCGCCACGCCAAAGCAATTTGCTTTAAACTCGAGAATGACAAGAAGCCGAGAGTGGAGGTTGAGAATGACGTGTCATTAAACCATGTGGTAAATGATTTGAGAGGGGTTTTGTTACAGTGCGTTAAAGCACAAATTGTGGGTCTAAAAAAATCGGGATCAGCCTTAGTTTTCTTTGATAATGGTGCACAACGTAGTTTTATTCGAAAAAGTGTGTCGGAGAGATTAGGTTTAAAGGTTTTGGGTTCCGAAAATTTGAAAATTTATTCGTTTGGTGCTAAGGCTCCTAGTACCGAAATTTGTCACAGAGTAGAGATAGTTTTAAAAAATGCATTGAACGGAGAGGAATTTATCATTGAAGCGCTAGAGGTCGAGGAAATATCAAACGCTGTTGTGAAACTTCCCAGTAAAGAGGTGTCGGAAGAAATGAAGTCTAAGGGATTTGTGTTGACATGTTCAGATGAGTCATCAGACAAGTATATTTCGCTATTGATAGGATCGGACTACTACTGGAGTTTAACTAGAGGTGTCGAAAGGTTGAATTCTTCGTTAGTGGCAATTGAAACTTGTCTAGGGTGGTCGCTTCATGGGAGATGTGGTGAGGCTGACAAACTTACATCTGTCAATCTGGTCCTCAATCAAGAAGTGTCAATTTCGGCAGAATTGAGAAGGTTTTGGGAGTTGGAGATTTTAGGGGTGCAGGATTGTGACTCAGGTGTTGATATTGTCAGAAGATGATTAGAGAGTTCAATGAGTCGATTCGTTTAGTTGATGGGCGCTATCGAGCAAAATTGCCGTGGAGGTCGGGTGTGAAGGATGGTTTAGAGGATAATATAGGAGTTGCTCGTAAACGGTTTGAAGGATTGACTCGCAAGTTTAAGATGGATAGCAGGTTTTTCGATGAGTACAAAGGTGTTGTTGATGAATATTTGAAAGAAGGTATCGTTGAAAAAACGTGGAAGAAAGATCATATTATTTGCCTCATCACGCTGTCATACGGAAAGACAAAACAACTAGTCGAGTACGCATAGTATTCGATGGATCTGCACCTGACAAAGAGAAAATATCTCTCAATGACTGTTTGCACGCAGATCTGAACTTGCATCCCAACATATTCCAATTACATTTGAAATTTCGCCAGAATGCTGTTGCGTTCACAGCTGATGTAAAGTCGGCTTTTCTTTAAATAGAATTGGATGAATCAGATCGTCAATTCACTCGTTTCTTAAGGGTTGATGACCCTAATGAACAACCATTTGTGCTCAACTTCACGCGGGTTCTCTTTGGGCTAACATCGAGTCCATACCTTCTTGCAGCCACTCTGAAGTACCATTTTGAGAAATTCCAAGAACAACTGCCAGCTACATCGAATCTACTTTTGAATTGTGTCTACATCGACCACTACTTTTCCACCACAGATCTTGTGAAATTTATATCTCGCAGAATAGACACTAAACGGTTTATTCTACAGATTGTCGGTAGACTCTTCGACCCGATTGGTTTTCTCGGACCGTTCATAGTAATTTAATGAAAGTTTTAAGAATTACTGCATTGGTTAATCGTTTTATCGAGAAATTGAAACATTTAGAATATGAAAATGGTCCACTTACTGCAACTGAATTAGAAATTGCAGAAAATACTTGGATAAAATTCGAACAATCTCTAGCCTATCCTTCGCAATTGCATTGTTTGAAAACTGGCAAGCCAGTTTCCACCGAATCGAAAATCTTTAGCTTAGCCCCATTCTTAGACAATAATGGAATACTTCGTTTAAAGGGGAGGATTGAGCAGGGTGAATTATCTGAGAATGAAATTCATCCTATTATTTTGCCTAAATCCAAATTTGTAGAATTATTGATTATTAGAGAACAGAGCAAAATTTTACACGGTGGGGTGTCAGCTACTTTGGCAAAAATTCGTACAAAATTTTGGATTGTGAAGAGTAGGCAAGACGTAAGGAAAATTTTGAATAAATGCTTGATTTGTCGGAAGTATACTTTGAAACCTGCGAGATAGGTAACTGCTCAGCTGCCAAAGGACAGGATTTTGGAAAGGCCGCCATTCTCAGTTACAGGGGTCGATTTCACAGGACCTGTTTATCTGAAATTAGGTAAGGACATTCGTCAGGCCTACATTGCTTTGTTTACCTGTGGAGTGACACGAGCAGTTGATATTGAACTCATTTCCGACATGTCAACTAGAAATTTTATTTTGTCTTTAAGGCGATTTCTGGCTCGAAGGGGAAGTTGTGAAGTCATCATTTCGGATAATGCTAAAACATTCAAAAACACAAATGACATTTTAGGACAATTTTCAAAAATCCTTCTAGACAAAACTTTGAAAGATTTTGTTGCTATTAACGGCGTAACATGGGAATTTATTGGGCCTAGTGTTCCATGGTGGGGTGGATTTTTTGAGAGGCTCATGAAAAGTTTTAAGGATCCCTTGAAAAAGATCCTAGATAAGGCTTTATTATCTTTTGAAGAAATGATGACTATCCTCACAGAAATCGAAAGTGTTTTAAATAATTGGCCACTTACCTACGTAAGTAATGATTTAAATGAGCCACAGCCTCTTACTCCGGCTCAATTTTTGTTTCCTGGTCAAAATTATAGTTATACTGTACATTTTTCTGATCTTTTCAACAATGCGTTATCCACAAAGGAAAATTTAAATCACAGAAAATTATACCAATCTAGACTTTTGAATTAAATTTGGCGTATCTGGAAGGAAAATTATCTGCTTCAATTATGAAATGCCCATAACTTTATAGTTCCTTCTCCTAAAGATAATTTAAAGGAAGGTGATGTGGTCTTGCTGGAAGGGTCAGCGAAATTTAAATTACTTTGGCCTTTAGGTATCATCGATGAAGTATTCGTAGGTCGTGATGGACACGTAAGATCTTTTCTTGTTCGTACTTCAATTGGCCAGTATAACCATCCCATATAAGTTATATATCCTCTTGAATTAAATGATTAATGTTTGGTATATACTTTAATACCTTTTCATAGATTATGAACATTTTAAATTTGTTTTGAAGAACTGTGTACTTAAATTTAGGTCTCTTTTTGTTAGTAAGTTTAAAATAATATTTGTTCTTCTATTGATATAAATTTAATTATTTGTATTGTATTTTGAGTGTTAGTGACATTTATTAAGTAGTTTATATACCCTACATATTGTGTAATTAAAGGTGAACATTTTGTTCACGGTGGGGTGTGTAGAAAATTGTATCGAGGGGGCGCTGCGACGCCCGTAGAGAGAGAGAAGTTTTCGTTTCTCAGTTCGCTCCTCGCCCTCGTAAAAAAGGGTCATGTAACCCACCGTTAGAATCCTTATCTGGGGAAACATTTTTCTATTTGTGTTATACATATGTTTTGTTTACCGTTACAATAAACCAAAAAGACAAATCTTCGTTGTCGTCCATTTGCAGTTCGTCATAAATTCGATAGCGAATAAGAACAGAAGAAGTTTTCTAGAAATTTGTAAGATATGTATACAGTATATTTCTATTGTATAACATACTGCTTAGCGATAGGACTAAAGTTATTAAATTTATGCTATGAATTATTTGTTGTTATTCAACAAAGATGAAATAAAGGAATTATTTCGGCTCTTTTGATTTCCTTGAAGAGATTTCGTACGAATAAAATGTGGTTTAGAGTAATTTAAAAAATCAGTGAACGATTCTCAACATATAAATAGCATATTTAGGTTTGTGCTTATTCTTCAATAATTTCTCCTACTCACATAAGAATATACAGTATTAATAAGTTATGAAATATGCAGTATAGATAGGCTAGTAAGAACAGAAGAAGTTTTCTAGAAATTTGTAAGATATGTATACAGTATATTTCTATTGTATAACATACTGCTTAGCGATAGGACTAAAGTTATTAAATTTATGCTATGAATTATTTGTAGTTATTCCACTAAGATGAAATAAAGGAATTTTTTCGGCTCTTTTGATTTCCTTGGAGAGTCTTCGTACGAATACAATGATGTTTAGAGTAATTTAAAAATAAGGGATCGTAACTGAACATACAAATAGCATATTTAGGTTTGTGGTCATTCTTCAATACTTTCTCCTACTAACATAAGAATATACAGTATTAATAAGTTATGAAATATACAGTATACATAGGCTAGTAAGAAAATAAGAAGGTTTCTAGAACCTTGCAAGATATGTATACAGTATATTATTATTGCATAACATACTATTTAACGATAGGACTAAAGTTATTAAATTTATGCTATGAATTATTTGTTGTTATTCAAGGAAGATAAAATAAAGGAATTATTGGCTTTTTTGATTTCCTCGGAGAGATTTTGTACGAATAAAATGTGGTTTACAGTAATTTAAAAAATATGTGAATATATTTCGAAACATAGAAAAAATGGTTCCAATGAATTAATATAAAGTAAAATTATTATTTACATTTCAAAGTCCCTGTTCAATATAGAAGAGCAGGAGACGTGACACTGAAGAATCTTTCCTTTCTAAGAATGGGTTTTTATGTTCTATTAAAATCCTTATAAATAAAATCCACCACTGATAATAACGTTTATGAGATCACAAGATCCCGTGAAGGGAGTATTGATTAAAAAGCTAAGTCTGGAGGTAAAAAATTACTCTTGAAGTCCGTAAGTGATAGGATTAGATACTCCAGAAATACTTCTTTACATATAAGAGGGCTACATTTTGTAACTTATACAAAATAGTACTGGTCAGTTCTTCCTTCCAATTGTCTATAGGTTAGTTGAGAGACTTAAATACTAAAATATTTTATTATGATCTCATTTTAAAAGTTATTTCAACAACCTGAAAGCTAGATCCCTAATAAATTACCTAAAAAATCCAAGTGATAGATTAACAATTCCGAATAATTTTGAAAGATTTGTATTTTAATTGCATAGTACAGTTTACCCTGGGTCAATTTTTTACGATTTCTTTGTCCGGTTATAATAATATTAAACGATATATAAAAAATTCATTTATCATTTTTCAAATTACTTTGACACTTATCAGAATTTTATAAAAATTTTCATTATGTTGTTAATAGTTCATTATGTTAATGTGATATGAAAATTTGTGTTATTTTTCTTACCAACTACAATTGTCTCCACTCAAATTATTTGGGAACTGTGGTGTGGTTTCGAAAAAGATCAGGCATTATTTGTGAATTCAGAAAAAAAAGACACTTATAAATAAAGGTATTTTCAAACTTAAGTTACTTCATAATAGTTCCTGAAACAGAAATTTAGATGACTGTTGGAGAGATTTATTCCTTAAAAATTACGCCAAAATGCAGACGAAATGTTCCTTATAAAGTAATTTCCCCACAACTTTTCTCTCTCTATTCAAATATGAAAGACCGAGAAGAAAAGACTCATTTAAAAAGTACGAAAACGACTGACAACTGGTCCCGTAATATGAATGTTTTTTTCCTTTGATTTTTTCGGAATGCATGTGAAAAGAAAAGAAAATCCATCTGTCTGTTCGTAGCCGCAGATCTTCTTTATATACATATGACAATTTCAAAAGAAGCAGTTCCTTTACCGAGAACACGTATTTGGGGGATTTCGTTAATATGCCTAGAGGGATAAATTCGACATTTCTGTCGTGTTATACCCGAGAAAAAATGCTGTATAGCATGAAAAATGGGAAATTTTCGTTCAAAATATATCCCACTTTATATTTTTCGTATTTTAAAGAAAGGGTTTCTCGGAATTTTTTTTCTGAAGCAAAATTACTCAGGCGATCATAATTTAAAAAATTTTTGCGTACATCGAAATGCACCTCGGACTCAGTTAAAAAAAAAGAAAGTTTCGATTGCTAATTATACAAATGGAAAGCACTGACACTGGTATTATTTTACGAAGTCTAATTATTTGGCGCCTTAAAGTACATCTAATAACTTTTTAAGAAACCCAACGATTTCCAAATAAGTTTGTAAATTGTAATCTATTTCTGTACATTGGAATCATAACTAGAAATAATTAAATGTTTTAACCAGTTTTTATATGTAAATTCTATATTTTATGCTCACATTTAGGGGAAAATTTCTGTCTGCTTATTTTCTTTCTGTTGAGGGGAAAACGAATTTAATTTGTTTTCCCCTCTGTTAAAATCTGCGGACGCTGTTCTTTAGAAATCCTTTTATTTTATTCTCGGAACACAAAGAAGCTCCCTATCAAATGCCAAATGTATAAGCTATTAACTCGGTAGGTGAAGATTACCTGAATTTCTTTCTCCTCTGGTTGGTTTAGTTCAATTGAACAATGTAAAACTTCTTAGCAAAACGCTTCTATGTAATAATATTGAAAATAAAACTCTCTAATCTGTTAAACTTCAACTTATAAAACCTTTATTCTAGGAAAGCGTCCATCGGGTAAAACTTGAACTTAAAACTTTAAAATTAAGGCCTTTCCGATCGGAGGACGCCAATGGCGACTTGTTTCAATCGATGGCTACTTTTTCGATATATTTGAACCCTCAGAATCTATCTTAAACAGCTTGCACCGTATCTTGCACTCCGAGTACACTTCATTAAACTCTGCATGAACATTTATTAACTACCACTAAATCATCTCGATTCTCCTTTATCGAAGGTAGCCACCAAGTGTCACCTTCTCGCTTAAGAAAAATATCAGACTACCAACGCCTGCTACATTGGTAAAGTTTTTAAACAGTTAACGTTGCCTAGTGTTGCCGACCACACCTTCCAATCGGAACTAAAAAAATTTTATTTACACAAAACACCTTAACATAAAACACTATAGCATAAAAAACGGGGAGAAATGACGTGTCCAAAAATGTCTTCAACTCCGAAAATCCTCCATACAGCAAAACAGCCAACATCAAGTCTTTGATTGTCCTTAATTAAGCATTCAAATTCAGCGACAACATCGATTGAGTAAAAGAAAAGACTTATAATCGATACACCTTTTCAATTCCTCAATTAATCAAAAAGGATGGCGAGCAACTTACGTTATTTTTATCTACTACTTCATGGAAATATATTTGCATGTAATTGGTAAATTTCTCCGTCTTCCTAGCTCTATTTTTCGGCCTTTCTTGAATTTCCCTGCTCTATCTATTACCTTCATTAAAAGGTGTGTGCTGTGCAGGTCGGAAGGGGAAGGGGAAGGGGAAGGAAAGGAAGGGGGGAGTTTTATAACCTGGTGGTTATAAAACTCCCCCCTTCCTTTCGGACTTTTCACTTTCGGCTCTCGTCCCTATTTATATCAAAGAGCTTCCATGACCGTCGCATTTGTGAATTGTTCATAGCGACAATCACATCCAATGCTACGCGACATGACGATGAAATATCAAGTAATGCGAAACGAGTAGCCATACTTTTTAACTTATTGTGGAATTGAAAAAGTGTTGACGTGTGAGGATTTCACAAGTTTCCTGAAAGAGAAGGAAGACTTGGTTTCACGTGTGACAGCTTATTCATGGAAATATATTATATAATATAATATATATATATATATATATATATACATATACACACACACACATATATATATATATATATATATATATATATATATATATATATATATACATAGTAACCACCGCTTATAGTGGTCAGTGGTTATAAGAATCAACCGTTTATAAGAATCAATATCGCGAAAACAAAAGCAAATGTATTATTTCCATGTTAAAATTTTCGCTTTAGAGAATCAATCCACCAGTTTTAAGAATCAGTTTACACTCTTCACTTTCCTTTCATTTTTTCAAAAAAGCCACTTAATCCCTCAAAAGGCACGAAGTTCTTTCTTTTTTTAAAAAAAAAGAAAGATTGATAAGATGGGATGGAATATAGTTGTAAAATTCATCCCTTTCTTTGTTAGACATGACATAACAGTTTCCCCCTTTAGCACAACACTGTAATATTAGCTTGAGCCAGGGGCATCTTTACCCGTCCGGGTTTCACTTTTCTACACTGACAAACAAAAATAGGGACCCTATTTTTTCCACATCCTGGTTGCGGCTTCCTGGATCCTGTAACACATAAATCTTCGACGAAATGTCCACTATCAATTAGGCAAACGTGACATTAGTAGATTCAGCACGTTATCAAACCGTGAAACGTAAGATGGAAGGTGAATCTTCGTTTGAGACTATAAGTATTGAGAGAGGTATAAACAGCTTCATGAAAACTTCATTACGTCAAACTACCAATGAAAAATTTTCTTGCTCCCTTCCTGTAGTTTAAATGTTAAAACTGTTAAGCAGGTATGCGGTAACAAATATTGGATTTTTTTTTATTCTCTTACTATAATCATGCGTATCTACTTATAGATCTAGAAATTAAGTTGTATTTTTAAAATTATAAAAATAATTTTAATAAAACATATTTAACGTAAATTAAAGAGTATTTTATGGTAAATTATCTGATATATGTATATATAGGTGTGTGTGTGCCTGTCCAAAAACCTAAATTTCGGCTATAAGAATCAACCGTTTATAAGAATCAAAAACAGTAATAACAAACGTGTTTCTTATAAGCGGAAATCACTGCATATATATATATATATATATATATATATAAATAATTATAAATATATTTATATATATATATATATATATATATATATATATATATATATATATATATATATATATATATATATATATATGTATATATATATATATATATGTATATATATATATATATATATATATATATATATATATATATATATATATATAAATATATATATATATATATATATACACAGTGGAATCTCGATCGATCGTTCCCCGAAGGATCGGTTTCCCGTATGTATCATTTATTTCACCCAGTCCCGAATAAATTCCATATTAAACAAGCAAAAACAGACCGCATGGATCGTTTCTCGATCCATCGTTTTCCCGCAATATTCGTTCAGAATATCGCAGCTTTACATTAATTTATCGGATCGATCGTTTTTTCATAATAACTGAACCTGAAGTATAAATGTCTGGATTGACGCTCTAATTAAACAATGACCAGTACATTTGAGCTTGAGCCAGGGGCATCTTTACCCGTCCGGGTTTCACTTTTCTACACTGACAAACAAAAATAGGGACCCTATTTTTTCCACATCCTGGTTGCGGCTTCCTGGATCCTGTAACACATAAATCTTCGACGAAATGTCCACTATCAATTAGGCAAACGTGACATTAGTAGATTCAGCACGTTATCAAACCGTGAAACGTAAGATGGAAGGTGAATCTTCGTTTGAGACTATAAGTATTGAGAGAGGTATAAACAGCTTCATGAAAACTTCATTACGTCAAACTACCAATGAAAAATTTTCTTGCTCCCTTCCTGTAGTTTAAATGTTAAAACTGTTAAGCAGGTATGCGGTAACAAATATTGGATTTTTTTTTATTCTCTTACTATAATCATGCGTATCTACTTATAGATCTAGAAATTAAGTTGTATTTTTAAAATTATAAAAAATAATTTTAATAAAACATATTTAACGTAAATTAAAGAGTATTTTATGGTAAATTATCTGATATATGTATATATAGGTGTGTGTGTGCCTGTCCAAAAACCTAAATTTCGGCTATAAGAATCAACCGTTTATAAGAATCAAAAACAGTAATAACAAACGTGTTTCTTATAAGCGGAAATCACTGCATATATATATATATATATATATATATAAATAATTATAAATATATTTATATATATATATATATATATATATATATATATATGTATAATATAAGAATCAAAAACAGTAATAACAAACGTGTTTCTTATAAGCGGAAATCACTGCATATATATATATATATATATATATATATATATACAGTGGAATCTCGATCGATCGTTCCCCGAAGGATCGGTTTCCCGTATGTATCATTTATTTCACCCAGTCCCGAATAAATTCCATATTAAACAAGCAAAAACAGACCGCATGGATCGTTCCTCGATCCATCGTTTTCCCGCAATATTCGTTCAGAATATCGCAGCTTTACATTAATTTATCGGATCGATCGTTTTTTCATAATAACTGAACCTGATAATCCAGTATAAATGTCTGGATTGACGCTCTAATTAAACAATGACCAGTACATTTGAGATGCACTGTCTCTTATTTTTGTTTTTTCTTGTTTAGCCTGGTTTCGCTTTATTGTACCACACCCATTATTTGTTCGTCGTTGGTGTTCCTTAATTTTTTAACCCCTGGAGTACCCTATTTTTGGCAACTCATTCGAAATTCACCGACTATTCAACATTTCTGTTCTTATCAGCAATGGCTCACAGTCAGCTTTTTTGTTGGCCTTGGGATGGAGGCACCCTGGTGTTTGGTCTAGTGTGTGAGAAGTTTCTGATTACTGCAGTTCTTCACTGGCCGATGAGTGTTTCACCCGGAAGCAAAACTTCCTGGTGGTCTTATGTCAGACTCCATCCAGTGCAATGAAATGTTTCTAGTTACAAGCGATTCACGGTTGCCGCTTCTTTATACTCTCACACAAAACCGATACCGAAAAGAATGCAATTTGCAACACAAAAAAAATGTTGTTTGCTTGTGGAGAGAAAACCGCCAAAAAACAAACGACGTTTAAGTACTTTTACTTCTTTCAAAATTCCTGTGTATCTATGCGTATTTCTTTTATTATTATTATTATCTTGGATTTCAGTACAACTTTGTAATTTTATCTTCAGTTACACTACGGGTATGTATGCATTTATTTATGTAAGTAAATATATATTAGGGATATCAAACTTTAAGTTATGTTAATAGTTTTTTGTATGTTCCCGCATCTATCGTTTTCCCGCATCCATCGTTTTGTTCAGTCGGTCCCTTCGAAAACGATAGATCGAGATACCACTGTATATATATATATATATATATATATATATATATATATATATATATATATACAGTGCTAGATTTCTAGAAATAGAGGTGCCGGAACGGTAACCTTCCCGGGGTGTGTGGGGGGTATTCCAAATTATTGATAAAGAGAGATACCTAAAGAGAGGTACCGGAACGCCGTTCCGGCGAGTTCCGCCTCAAATATAGCATTGTATATATATATATATATATATATATATATATATATATATATATATATATATATATATATATATATATATATATATATATATATATATATATATATATATATTAAAATGTTCGTTTTATTCTAATGTTACATTCGGACCATAAAGCACACCCGAATTTTAAGTTGATTTTTTTATTTAAAAAGGTCTACCTTATGGTACGAAAAATACGTATTTTAATGCACTTCAAATAATTATGTACATTTCCTCTAAGAGGTGCTACTATTTCAGCAGACATATACCTCAAATATTTGTATCTGCTAATGGGTAGTGAATTTTACTATTCATATATTCATGAATTGTTCCGGAAACCTCGACAACAGAAATTTGCAGCCGACTAAAAATACATGTGTGTTAAGTTCTGCTTCATCCGTAAAGATCAGTGAAAGCTCGTATTAGAATCTTGCTACTTGCTTATATTCATTTACAAATCATGCTGTCCGAAAGCGTCCTAACAGTTTACTTCCATTTATTCAGAATTCCGTACAGTCACCTGGGGAATTCGAAGCGATGCCCAAAACTAAACAACACAATCTGGTGATGTCATCGTTCCTATTCATGGTTTCTTTCTGAATAATTAAACCTAGAATTTCTGAATACGAATGAGAATAACGGGCACATGAAACAGAGAATAGGGGAGAATGTATTTTCGAGATCTAAAAGCATCGCAATTCCGAGTTCTAGGAAAATTTCACGTTTGGTCGTGTAATAAAGTTAGTGAATTATTTGAGACCATACTTTAATTGTTTACGGGTTGGATTTTGCCTTGCATGCTGTAAACCATTAAGCAGTAATATAATACAGAAATTATAATATTCCCTCTCCGCGTTATTTACACCGAACAGGCAGTTTATCTCCTCGGGCAATAATCCCAAACAGAAAATAAAATATTATACAAATAGTTTAAGCACAAGTAATTTAAATTTGAAATGGCAGTGTAGCATGAAAATTATTCATATTTAGCAATTTTAATGCTCCAATAAATGGCAAATTACATTTCGTTTCCTATTGTTACGGTTATTACAAGTATTACAAATCAATGGAATTTGGGGATTAGGAAAATTATTTTGAGAGTTTATAGTCAGTTTATATATAGCCAATTCTCAAATTTCAGGGTATAACTCCCGAGGATTTTAATATCTACCTGTTTGCTTATATATATATATATATATATATACTGCTGTCGATGAAAATTGCAGTACCATAAAGGAGGGATGAAACAAACATAAAATTCGCATGAAAGGAAGGAGATGCTGGGGTATGCAAATGATTAGCATTTAAGCACTATCGATCTACGCTAGAGGGAGATACGGCAACTCAAACTCTGTATAAAAGGAAAGTTTCGCAGCGGGTTTCTCATTCGGAAATCACATTGAATGTTGGTTGATTGTGAGAAGATCGTGTTATGCCTCTTATAAGAAGGAGAAACGGATCGTGGCCTATAGAGAGTGCGGTTTATCGTTCCACGTTATAGCTGCTCGCATTGATCAGAATCTAACGACTGTCATGTGAATATTGTATCGATGGGTTCAGATGGGTCATACTGAACGCTATGCAGTATCTCAATGTCTTCCCGCCACTAACGCCCGAGAGGACATGTCGGCCTTTCGGGTACAGTCACATCACAGACCTTGAGTCATGAAATAGGTTTGTTCGCAGCAGTGCACGGTGACCCTTATTACCACTTCCCCTGACACTGCAGCATAGAGACACACGTGTCGACAGCGGTGCGCCCAACGACAAAACTGGATACACAAGTGGCACCACGCCGTCTTTTCAGACGAGTCCCGGTTCTACGTGCAGCATCATGATGGTCGTATCCGTGTCTGGATGCAACGAGGAGGACGCACGTAGCCTGCTTTCATTCTATATCGTCGTACGAACCGTGCGTCATCGGTAATCTGAAGTGCTGGCGTAACATTTCTCAGATCTTAAGGCCTGTGGCTGAGCCCTAACTTCGAGGTCGACATCGGAGACGTCATCTTTCGATAAGATAAAGCAAGACCGCATGTTGCTCGTCGTGTCCTGACATACCTCGACACTACCTAGACTGTTGCCCTGGCCAACACGTTCTCCTGATCTCTCACCCATTGTAAACATCTGGTCAAGGGTTACTGAGAGGTTGGGCCACTACCTCTCTCCAGCCACTACGATTGATGAAGCGTGGCGTAAGCTTGAAGCAGAAGGGAATGACTTACCCGTATCTGTCATCGAAGCCCAATTCGACTCGATGTCTATCCCGGTTAGAGCCGTTTTAGCTGCCAGAGGCGGCGGCTGTGTATACTAATTTCGGTCCCTGTATAACCCTAATTGTTTACAAATTTAATCATGTTTTCTTCTTACTGTGCTGTATACATACTATAAGTAAAGTTTTGTTATTTTCTTTCTTTCCTGGTGTTGCAATTTTAATGACCAGCAGTGTATATATATTTATACGTACAACTACTTTAACCTTATGATGAATTTTAGATAAAACTTTACTACCACAATATGAACTACAGTTTACTTAAATAAAATCCCAGTGTTTTACAAGATTAAATTTAAAAATTCTCATACGATTGAAGTATAAATATAAAATGAAAATTCAATTTCGTATGAATGAATATTATTCTATTTTCCAAAACTGATATCCTCGAAATGCTTTACCTTCCGTGATAATACTTACTAAAATTGATTTTTTTAACTGAAATTTCTAACAGCAATTTCAGATGAAATTTCAAAAATAAAGTAGAAAATGCATTATAAAATTTTGTTGATCAAATTAAAGTAAAATTTAATGCAAAAGACTACGCTTAATTGCTTTCTCAATATTCTGGAGCATTACGCGTCAGTTCTATTATTAAAACTAATTGTGATTCATGAATGTTAAAGATTAAACTGAATGTAATGATTACTTTATGCCTTCAGGAAATTTTTGAGTTAGCAATAAATTATTGTTAAGATATCAAACTTCGAAACCGATCAATTGGAAGAATATAAGGGGATAATCTCATGCACTAAATTAGAATTATTAATAGAAGAATAAAGCCTCAGGGTGAAGAAAAGACAGTTTAGCTCCACAACCCTGTTTAATACTTAGTTAAAGACGAAGTTTGAAGTTTCGTTTAAGTTATTTAATTTACAATATACTTATGGTATCATAAAATATTGAATTACATTCCTCTTTTATATCTAATATGATATATATCTAATATGATGTATCTAATATGATTTAAATATACCGGGTGGGAAAAAAGTCCGTTGAAACTTTAAAAATTCATAAAAATAGGAAAAATAACCCAAAAAATGTTTGCAGGGTTAGCATTGCTAGGTCACGGGAATTATTTTAAGACAGGAAGATAAAACTGAAAAAACAGCCGATAGGTGGCGCTGACGTACACGAGTCAAAGGGGTGTAATATCCCGAGTGTATCTATCTAGTCCATCCATTCTGTTGGAACGGAAAGATGCGATCCGCCGGGAGGTGTCATGTATATATTCGGACCTGCTGCACTCTGCCGTTTCTGGATTTATGACTCGCCTGCAATGTATTATCCCTTGTGGCGGGTGTCATGTGGAACACCTACTGCTGTAATAAACGATTCAGAAGCATTCTTTTCGTTATATGCGTATCTTTTTTTGACTTGTGTACGCCAGCGCAACATGTCAGCTGTTTTTTGATTTTACCCGGCGAAGAAGGTTTGTTAACCAAAATCAATTTAAAAACTTAACACAGTATAAATTACATTGCAAAAAAAAAAGCATGTGAAATGTTAAACATATATCAGTATTTTGGTAGATGCATTCTTTCATCATTGTACCACTAAAAGCTGTAAAGTAAAAATGTCAAATTGTGGAATGTTTGTTAACCAAAATCAATTTAAAAACTAAACAATTTAGCAAGATTTAACCTTCTATCTTTGGAGCAAAAGAAGCTGATAAGTAAAACATAAAATATGCATACATTTATAATAAACCACTAAAAGCTGAAAAGGAAAATAGTCAATTTGTCGAATGTTTGTTAACCAAAATCAATTTAAAAACTAAACACAGTATAAACAACATAGAAAAATAAGCATGTGGAATTTTATTCACCCAAATAATAAAAAAAAATCCAATATAAAAATATATAAATTTATAATTAACTCCTCAGAATTCATCTAGATTTAACCTTTCATCTTTTGAGCAAAAGTAGCTGAAAAGTAAATCATAAAATATATACATTTATAATACACCACTAAAAGCTGAAAAGGAAAAAATGTCATTTTGTCGAATGTTTGTTAAACAAAATTGATTAAAAAAGTAAACACAGCATAATTAACATTTAAAAAAACATGTGAAATGTTATACACATCTCAGAATTTTAGTAGATTCAGCTTTTCATTATTCTACCAATAAAAGTTTAAATTAAAAATGTCTAATGTTTGTTAACAAAAATTAATTTAAAAACTAAACACTGTATAAATAGCATAGATTTAACAACAGTATAAATATCATAAAATATATACATTTATAATAAATCACTAAAAGCTTAATAGTATAAATGTCTAATTGTCCGTATAAATACCTCCATAAATGCAGGATTCTGTAGCCAAAAAAATGTATAAATAAAGTATTAAAGTATTGGTTAAAGGAACTGACTGAAAAAATTAACAGAAATCTGCAATTTGGGCTACACGCACCATAAAAGCAAGATTCTGTAGCAATAATAGAAACATCCTGTCCTTATTAAACTCCATATAAATCTCTGTTCAAATGAACTGATCCAAATATTATCTCAAGTACCTTCATAAACTATATTTCTCGTTTCTTGATTCTGGGTTCAATATGAATGTTTGCTAACCAAAGTCAACTTAAAAACTAAACACAGCATAAATAACATAGGAAAAAACATGTGAAATGTTATACACATCTCAGAATTTAGATAGATTTAGCCTTTCATCACTAAAAGCTGAAAAGTAAAAATGTCAAATTGTCTTTTGCCTTGTGAACTCTGCATGAAAAATTAAACACAGCATAAATAACATAGTATAAAAAAGGGAGGGGAAATTTCATACATATCAATACTAAAAAACAACGAATAAATTTTGGTTCTAATTTGACTCTTAGTGTGCTTCACTCTTGAAAATAGTTGTTCACAGATGTACGTGCTTCCAAACGTTGATGACCAGAATAACGCTTGACTATGTAGTGAAGGATATTTATATCTGGGCAGGTATGATTTATGAGTACAACAAAGAGACTTGATTGAATTTCTCTTTAAGTTAGATGTCAGATTACAACTCTATGCATTCCATTTGACAATTTCCTAGCATTATATCTATATCGACTGTAAATAGAGTAGAAAACATGCAAAAAAAAATTGTTTATTTTCCCAAAAGTCCTGAAATCAATTTTAAATTCTTGTACTAAATCGGAAAGTAGGGCTGCGTATTTTGTAACATTTTTAGAATTTTGCTTGGTCAGCGTCTCGAAACGCAAAAAAAAATTTAACATTTAATTTGGCTTGCTATAATTTCAACTTCATGGATTTTGCACTGAAGTAAAATCCATGAAGTGACGGGTGTTTGAGTCATTTAAATGGGCATTCAGATCTATCAAAATCTGCTAAATCTGCAAGCCAGTTATCATAAAGTGCTGGCACAGATTACTTTTCAATGTTATAAACAATTTTATATCATCAAGTAGGCTATAAAACCTTTTTAACATTTTCTCCACTGAGCTACCTTATTTCTTAAAAGTTTTGCCATATTCAGCATCCAAGCTTTTAAGAAATTCCTGAAACTGGCTATGAATCAATCCCCAAGCCTTCATAAAATTCACCATTTTGAAGATGATTTGCAAAACATGGTCTATTTTTTTCCTTTTCCGCATTACTTTTTATATCAAGGCAGGCTATTAATTTTTTTTTCGCTTTGAGCTCTCTCTCTCTCTGGGCCTCACTGACACTTGCTTTGGGCCGCATACGGCCTGCGGGCTGGACACCCCTGTATTAAAATATATGTAAAAGACCCTGACAAACGTAAAAATTAATAAAAATCTGCAATTAGGGCTCCACACACCATAAATGCAAGATTCTGTAGCAATAAATATCTCCATAATTAATATCTGCATAATAAATGTCTCCATAAATGCAAGATTTTGTAGCAAAAATATTAAAGTATAGCTAGAAGGCATTGACAAACAAAAAAATTAATAGAAATCTGCAATTAAGAGTTCCACGCACCATAAATGCAAGATTCTTTAGAAAAGAAAAAATTAAAATATAGGTAGAAGCCACTGAGAAACGTAAAAATTAATAGAAATCTGCAATTAGGGCTCCACGCACTATAAATGCAAGATCAGTTGTTTTCAAACAACTAATATCACCAAACATGTTATTTTTCACACATTCATTAATATAATCCTTATGTTGAAAGGGTCAAAATATAGAGATGAAGCTAAACGTAAGAGCAACGTATGGTTAAACATAAATATTGTATGGAATATGTGAGATTAAGAAATTAAAAAAACATGAGTCTTTTTAAAATCAAATTAACAAAAAACATTATTGCTTTCATAGCACATAAAAATATTTATTGGTAAATTAAGGTGTTTTTTTATTATATATATAAATATGGTGAGCAAAGTTTTTCAGTTTGTTTATTCTATTCTCCGCTTTTTTGAGGGGAAGATGCATTAATTTTAAATGTATTCAACTTGATTTAAGTAAATGAAAAGTGAAACTAATAATATAAAAAATTAGACTATATTTAGTTACATTAAAATGAAATATGTTAATCATTTGACAATATTAAACCAGTTAGGTATATTATAATGTAAAAAAATAGTTATTACATATTAAATATTATTTCCAGGAGGGTAGATATTGTTCCGAGTTCAAGACATTTACTGCAAAAAGCTATAGTACCAATAATGCATAACGAAATCTATAAGTTGGACACATTTCTAAAGAATTGGAACCATGAGGAGAATCTAACTTAAAAGGATTCGAATGTAAACATATTAATATTTTGAAAAATATATTTCCTTTGAAGCATTCAGCTTTTAACATATTTTTTTAACAAAAAGGACTAAAATAATACAATAAATATATTTCTATTTTACGGGGCAAAACATATATCTATCTATATAAATAAAGCAAAGTGTCTATGTATGTATGTATGTATGTAACGTATACAAATCTACATTTCTTGACGAATCTCGTTGAAACTTGGTATACTTATGTTTTGAAGCCTTAAGATAATTCTAAGATAAGTTTGGAAGCTTTAAAGTAATTCTAAATAAATACAGTTTTTAAATAATATTTCATCTCCAGACGATGGAATCAATCATTCATAAGAACTGCGCATGCGCACCTATTGGATGTTAATTCTAGATGTCCAAGGTAAGTGAACGCATGGATTTGTTATTTCGTAGTTATTTGGAGTTATTTAAAGTTAATTTTCTAATATTACTCCTTTAGTTTTTTTTTCATTAATCCTTTTCTACTGGGTTAATTCCCAGTATACGGATTACTGTTGAAACTCTGGAATATTTCTGTGATAGTCACATACTGTTTTCATTTTTGTTTGTTTTTGTATTGCTAAGGAAATTGTGTTATAATTGGATATTTTTGAAGGGCAGTGAAATATAATTATGTTTTATTTACTTTTCTATTTTACATTTAGTTAATTTTCTAATTTTTCATAAATTTATAGTTACTATTCCATTAAATATTATTTCAATGGGATGGTGAAGTGGAATTTGAACTATCTGTCATTTTTTGTTTAATTTAGTTACTTTATTTGAATATTCTTTCTTTTTATGCTTCTGTCTACAACTCTTTGCAATATTTCTGTGATATAATTGTAGTTTTTGTTTTATTTTGGGCTGTTTTTATAAGGAAAGGAATGATGAATTGGGGAAAATTTTCATATTAGAACATAAAATTGTGTGTATTATTTTTTAATTTTAAAATTTTCTCTTAGATTGTAGGCCATTTTGAAGATAACTGTCATATGTATCATGTGTGAAAAGGAAATAAAATATTAGCATTAGGATTTTGTGGAGAGTGATAGGCGTTTCAACTAAATTTCAGTTTAATATTCTACGTTCGGAGTCAATTTTAAAAAAAAATATTTTTTTAAAGATTTTTTTTGGTTTTTTATGGTAAAATAGCACTTAAAAATTAAAAAAAGGTACAAAAACTTACCTGTAAATAGCATACTTTTTTATAAATTGGTCAATTTGAAGTAATTTTTATTGAAATTTATCTGAATGCCTATAACTCAGCACAAAATTATATTGCTACTATTTTAATTTCCTTCTCACACATGATACATATGACAGTTATCTTTGACTGCGGCTTGTCCACTTATTATAGTCGTTTCTATAGAGTTCTTCGTCAATTTCTTTATACATAATCTTGAAGGTGGATCCAAATTTCTGAGAAGCATAATAGGTGCACCAATCTTTAATTCCAATATATGCGGCGGTACTCCAGATGGCCACAGAGAGTTCAAAAATGTGTGTTTCTCAGAATTATTTTTTTTAGCACAAATCTCTACGGTTATCATGATATCTCACATAATTATGCATATAATTTGATAAAACTTTCAGAAAATGTTTTAGATGCTATTGTTAATGAAATGAGGCACAATAATTGGTGTATAATAAATAGTTTTTTTAGTTGGGGCGGTTTTTATAAGAAAAGGAATGACAAATGGGGGAAAAATTTTCCTATTGGAACATAAAATTGCTTGTATTATTTTTGCATTTTAAAATTTTCTCTTAAGACTGTAGGTCATTTTGAATATAACAGTCATACATATCATGTGTGAGAAGGAAATTAAAATAGTAGCATTAAGATTTTTAGGCAGAGTTATAGGCATTTTAGCTAAATTTCAATAAAAATTACTTCAAATTGACCAATTTATAAAAAAGTATGCTATTTACAGGTAAGTTTTTGTTCCTTTTTTTAATTTTTAAGTGCTATTTTACCATGAAACACCAAAAAAACCTTTAAAAATTATTTTTTAAAACAAACAAATGGAATAGCTAAACACAAACATAGTTAACCGTAAATAAATCGCAAAACTTTGTTTAAGTTTAGACTAATTCTTTTCAGTTAAGATATACTAAGTTTTATGCTTTTAAAAGTACATCGTGAATTATAAAATTAAGAACAATATAAAATACAGTATACTAAACATTCTGAAGAACAAACACAATATGTAAAATACCTAATAACCAAATTTCAGAAAGTAAATAATCGCAAGTTAGCAAGTCACATAGGGGTTTCAACGGTAAAGAGTGCAACGGTAATCCGTATACTGAAAATTTACCAAGTAAAAAAGGATCAATGAAAATAAAATAAAAGGAGTAATATAAGAAAATTAACTTTAAATAACACCAAACAACTACTAATTAACAATATTCAATGCGTTTATTTACCTTGTAACATCTAGGTGCGCATGCGCAGTTTTTATGAATGATTGATTCCAACGCCTTGGATGAAATATTATTTAAAAACTGTATTTATATATAAGCATTTTAAAGCTTCCAAACTTATATTAGAATTATCTCCAGGCTTCAAAACATAAGTATACGAAGTTTCAATCAGATTCGTCAAGAAATGTAGATTTGTATACGTTACATACATACATAGAGACACTCTGTTTTATTTATATAGATACACACACACACACACACACACATATATATATTTATATATATATATATATATATATATGACACGAAGCTTATTAATTACTGGCTTATGACAAATTGTCTTATATCGCATTATTCCCTCTTAACTTTTCCCCTAAATAATAATTTTTATTCTAAATAGCAGTCAGTGAATAAAGGCCTGTGGTAAAGAAATACAATTTAAATACACCTAAGAGTTTATTTCCGAGTGTTAAACTACCTCAATTCAATCCATATTAATTATCTGCCAAGCCATAATCTCTATCCCCGCAGTGCGTGACCAACCCGATAGAAAATCAATTCCTCTGTCTTTGTTCAATCTCTCCCTAAAACTCTTTGTTTCAAACCATCTAATACTATAGCCGCTATAGTATAGCACTTGCGCCCAAGACGTCTGCATGACGTCGCTCTGAAGATGAGGCCGGGGCGGAGATAAGTTTGATACTTTATTTAGATTCTATCCGTGGTTCTTTCAACCTCGTGAATTAAGTTCAATTCTAAAAACGGGAGTTCCCCTAAAGTAGGATTAAGAATTAGCACTTGCTCGTTCCATGTTAAATGCTCGCTCGTCCAATATTAAAATAGTGGCGTTTTACGCCACGAAATTAACTACCCTGAAGCCCACCTGTAAATTATCTTATTATTATTCTTTTTCTAAGTAATTCTCAAATATATATATGTATATACATATATATATATATATATATATATATATATATATATCTAATATATAAAAATGAATGTTTGTCTGTCTATCTATCTATCTATCTATAGTTGTATAGAAATAAACAGTTTAGGAGCAACGATCGTGAAATTTTACATACAGGCGTGTTTAAAAACAGCTGAGGGTCTTAAGAACTTCCAAAATCGAAATTAATTACCGTTAATTTTTAATTAATAAAAAATCACCAATTTTTGGAGGGGGAATCTAGAAAGGGAAGAGCCAACCAGTCGTGTACGAAGGGTGAATCCAGAAATCTAAGAGCCTCACAATTTGAAAGGCCGACATGTTTAAAGAACAGCGAGAAGCAAAAACGATAGAAAAATAAATACAATCAAGCAGTTTCAAGTCATATATGAAACCCGAATAATAAATGAAAATAATCTTTCAAGTCAGATTTTATACTCTAAAATAGATCAGATCCAACGACATATTGACACGTAATGGAAAATTCGAATCAACCACGCTAAGTGTCACGAGATCTTTTTTAATCACTACTGCAATCCCCCTCGCATATAACTTTCTGTCTGTTGAAGAGTTAAAGACTAAGCCTCTATCCTGCTAACTTATTTCTCACATAAAACTCCTCTTACTCCATAAATGCATGTATATTCACCAACCAATAGTAACTTTCCAATAAACTCAGTGCCAATATGTTTTACTTTACTCAACAGAGTACCGTGTCATCGTGGTGCATTCGGTAAAACCGCGCACTTGCTACCCTGTACGACACTGTTTCGAATACGGGATCGTACAAATTTTGCTAAACTTGTATTTTCGGCCTTTTTATGAAGGATTTTTAATTTCAGCTTTTATTTTATTATTTTTTTAATTATTATTTTTATTTTATTTTATTATTATTTTTAATTATTATTTTTATTTTATTTTATTTTTTTAGCTTTTTTATGATGAAAAACCGAATATAGCTGAAATCTGAGAAGTTTATTATACATTTAGATATTTTTAATTGAGTTTTTCATATTATTAATGTCTATAACATTTCGTATGTTTGTTTTCTATGTTATTTATACTGTGTTTAGTTTTATAATGGATTTTGGTAGGTATTTTATAAATTTATATATTTTTTGTTTTACTTTTCAGGATTTTTTGCTCCAATGATAAAGGCTAAATCTTTTCTATGTTATTTATACTGTGTTTAGTTTTAAAATTGATTTCGATTAGCAAACATTCATCAATAAATAACCAACAATTTTTGAAGGATGCGACTCTCGATTCACAGACGTGCAGTAGATGGCGCCACTATTTTAAACTTTTAGTATTCCAAGCCATTTGTAATTTATCTTAATAATATACTAGCTGAAAACCCGTACTTCGCTACGGAGTACATTCAAATTAAATACAATGTCAGTGTATGAAATTAATTCCAATATATATATATATATATATATATATATATATATATATAATAAATACGACGATCAGTGTAAACAAATGATGTAAGAAAACAAAAAAAATATATTTATAAAAAAATCATTAGGGATATTTTTATAGACAAAATAATGTAGAAAAAAATATTCAAATTAAATCTCATAGGACATACTAAAGATTATAGTACAGATAATGTAGTACAGTTTGATCAACGTATCTTTTACATTATTTTAATATTTTTTTGTATAGTGTCCAATCGTCTGCCGCATTAACAAGAAAAAAAGTATTTTTTGTCTATTTCTTTGCTATGTGACTCTAAATTTATTTCAAATTATCAGAAAAAGAAATCACGTGATCAGCGTTTGATAAATTAACCTTTTACATGCCAATGTTCCTTTTTTGGAACACCATGTTTAATATTTTTAAAAAAATAAACTGTGATCTCTGTCAGTTTGAAAAAATTACTGTTTATTATAGACGGCATGATTGATTTTGTGACATAATTTTTTTTTTCAAATATGAATATTTTAGCGTAGAAAAATTTCTAAAAATCGGCTTTTTTTACAATTTTTACAGTACGTAAGAAAAAAATTCTATAAAATAACTAAAAATTCAAATCCACCCAAAAATATCCCCATCGTACTTAAAAAGGACAAGTTTAACGATTTAATAAAATAAATTAAAATAATAACAAGAAATAGTTCCTCAAGACTGCGTAAAAATGCAATGTTCCAAAAATGGAACATTGGCATGTAAGGATATACAAAATCAGCGATATCACACGTCTGATTCTGCCGTCTGATTACTTAGAAAATTCAGCTGAATTTACAAAGCTCTATGCCCTACAAAAAGGAGACTCTTTGGACGTCGACGCAAATGACATTCGGCAGTTTCTTGGATTCCTGTTATTTAGTAGCTACCACTCAGTACCTGATGAAAATACATATTGGAGCTCTCAGGAAGATTTGCATATCCTAATTGTTAGCAATACAATGCCCAGAAATAAATTTCGGATGTTAAAAAAGTATTTCCACATTGTTGATAATAGTAAATTGGAACCAGGTGATAAATTAGGAAAAATTTCTCCCTTTTATAAATAGATTGGAAAATTTTTTCGTCAATTTGGATTTTTTCTTGAAAATATGAGTATCGATGAATCCATGGTTCCATGTTATGGACATCCTTCGGCTAAGGTGTTCATACGTGGAAAGCCAATTCGCTTTGGTTTCAAAGTTTGGATGATCTGCTCAGCAAATGGTTATCCTTATGCTATGTCTATCTACGGTGGAAAAAGTTCGAAAAAGGAAAATTTGCTGCTTGGATTTTATTGACAATCCAGGGAAACACATAATATTTTTTGATAACTTTTTATATCGCACAGTCTGCTGACAGATTCATCTAACAAAGGCTTTAAGGCAATCGGCATAGTACGAGATTCTATAACGGAACAATGTCCTCTTAAAACAGCAAAAGAAATGTCAAAATTTCAACGTGGAGAATTTGATTACCGAGAAGTTTATATGTGCAAGTGAATATGGAGAAGTTTATATGTGCCATTGGAACGATAGTTCTGTTGTAACTATTACATCAAATTTTATCACTCACGAACAATTGGGAAGAGCAAAAAGATATGTCCTAGCTAAAAAAATGTTGATTTTCCTTAACCTTACATTATAAAATTATATAATAAAGGAATTGGTGGAGTACACCTGTTGGACCGACTTCCTGGAAGATATCGACCAAAGTTACGCAGCAAAATTACGTACTTTATTCCTGGATCATAGTGCGGCATGTAAAAGTTTAAATTGTAAAAATTAGTCTTTAAAAATTCACCAAAAATCATAAAATGAAGGTAAAGATTCGAAAAAGATTTCATTTTAAAGGAATTTTTATGATCTTTTTCGCGATATAAATTTTATAACCCTGAAATTATTATTTTAAATGCAAACTTAAATAAAGTTACTAAAACAGCTTAAAAATTTAATTCTAAAAAAATCTAAGAAGAATTTTTCAAAAATCTTTCTTAGTGCACCCCTACACTATAAGAAGAATCGCCATGCAAAATTTCAGCCCTTTAGGTCCAGCAGTTTGGTCTGTACGTTGTATATCAGTCAGTTACGGAACTGTTTTATATATATAGATTATTTTTACTATCTTTATATCGTAACGTTAACTTCATGCGCACGCATTATTTTCCTATGCTTTTTTTTATTATCTTTATAATAGCGTAATTTTCATATGATTTTAAACAACAATCATTTTTAATTGGCATTCAATTGGCTGTTAAAACTTTATATTTACACCCTATGTAAAAGTAGGGTTTAAATTTTTCAAAGAGGTTGTTTCAACACACAACTTCAAAGAAGTAGGGTATAGATTGTAGGGTAGAAAGTTGGAAAAATCAAAATTTTGTGCAATGTATTTAATTTCTCGATTAAAAGTAGCTTTTTTCAAAAAATTAATTTATTTCGCTTAAAAAGCTAAATATTTTATGCACGCGGTTTATATTATTATTACTATCTTTATATCATAACGTTAACTTCATGCGCGAGCATTATTTTCATATGCTTCTTTTATTATTATCTTTATAATAGCTTTATTCTCATATGCTTTTAAAAAACTATCGATTTTATTCATATTATGATGGTTTTTTTATTTATTAAAAATTAAGGGTAATTAATTTCAATTCCGGAAGTTCTTATTATCTTTATTTTCATATGCTTTTTCATTTACGAATTATTCAAATGTTGGTTAAAAAACTTTTATGTAATTTATACAATTGCGTGTGTTTAAGTAATGTAATTAATAAATTTATATTTCTGGAAAGGATGTGTCAGGTTTTAGTGGTACTATGATGAAAGGCTGAATCTACCAAAATTCTGAGGAGTTTAATATGGAGAGAAAAGGAATTTAATATGTAGAGGATGTTTATAGGATTTTAATGTGGAGAGGAGTTGAATGGTTTTTAGTCCTCAATCAAACACTTCATTTTTACTTTTTAGATTTTAATGCTACAATCATGAAAGGCTGAAATTCCTAAATTCTGAGATGTGTATAACATGTCACATATATTTTTTCTATGTTATTTATACTGTGTTAATTTTTAAATTGATTTTGATTAAAAAGCAGTTTTAAAATCCCGGGCAACGCAGGGTACTTCAGCTAGTACACATATATATATATATATATATATATATATATGTATTATATATATATATATATATATATATATATATATATATATATATATATATATATATATATATATATATATATATATATATATATATATATATATATATATATATATATATATACATAAATATACATATATACATATATATATATATGTATATATATATATATATATATGTATATATATATATATATATATGTATATATATATATATGTATATATATATATATGTATATATATATATATGTATATATATATATATATATATATATGTATATATATATATATGTATATATATATATATATATATATATATATATATATATATATATATATATATATACACATATATATATATATATATATATATATATATATATATATATATATATATATACATATATATATATACATATATATATATATATATATACATATATATATATATATATATATATATATATATATATATATATATATATATATATATATATATATATATATATATATATATATATATCTGAACATCCGATATTTCTTCTCAGGTATTTCTTGCTAAGATCAAATATCACAATTTGTCTCACAACTACAGCTCCAGAATTAAACTATTGAAGTTAATAGTATTGTAAAATTTAGATTCCTATCCAGAAGTAGAAATGAAAAAATTATGTTTCTTCTAGTGAATTTCATTCACTCCTAAGTCAAAATCTCATAAATGGAATGTGAAATATTTTCTCTTTAATTATATTTATCTGCATCCATGAACTTAGCACTTTTGCATTTAAAATGATTTTAGCTTTCTTTTAAAGTAACTTCTTTTCAGGTACTAAAATATATTCTTATTCGGTTGTTAACAGCTCTAATCAAGATTGGAGTTTCGTGCATCACAATTTTTCATCACAATTTTTCTGACGTTCCCGGAGCGCATTGATTTTCGGCACTTTCTTTTTTGCACAGTTAAGATAAATATAATTCTTTGATAGTAAGGTAAAAGATAAGAAAGACCCACTACTTTAGTGAAAAGTAATTGGCAATTAATGCTTTCTTCCAGACGTTTCATATGATATGCACTAAATGAATAAATGCTATTGTAAATTAGATAAAATAAGCAAAGATGAATGTACTTGTGTTTCCATTGTAGCGTGGATTTTATCGTTACAGTTAATGTGTAGTAATTTTATCTTAATTCAAACTTAAAATTAATTAATAACTTGTTAAAATCTAACTCTGTCAGGGTAGGTATTTTGTCTTAGCAGTAGCAGGTGTTTTCTTTAGTCCTGATCTTTTGAATTCAAGGTGGACTTCATTTTAACGATGTCTTGCCCTTTCATGCACACCTGTGCGTAAGTTGAATCTGCATGACATTGTTGAAATAAACCATTACTGTTCTTTCCCAGGGCTACTTTTAAATTTACGGTTTCCTATGTCGTGCTAACAATCAGCGTACGATATGGGAACCTCCTTTCCTGCACTGTGTTTTTCTTTTACGTGATGCCCATAGTGACGTCCGTCTGTTTTTTTTCTATGCGTATTGAGTTTCACCTAAGTGTGGCAATATCGTGTGTATTCGTGCAGCTTTTGAGAAACAACCGTGTTTGCGCGAAATCGCCAGATGTCATAAGTCGTCAGGTCTCACCTGCACAGCCAATGAGCGTGCCTTATGTTCCCGCGTCTTCACGTCATTGGTACACGGCTACCAGTTTTCGCCGTTACTCGCCCTTATACTTAATGCGCTGCTTCTTTCTACCTTTCGTAGGCTTCAGCGCTTGGCGAGGTTTAGTTCACGTTTTCTCTGGCAATCCTTGCTCCCTCTTTTGCTCGACTCGAAAGAAATTAGATACTGATATGATTCGAACTTGTTACTGTAGTTAGTTGCGAGTTTTCAGAAAAACTCATCCAGCAAGGCAATACTTTTGCCTAATATATATTTCTTTGCAAAGTACTTGTCTATGGTATTGGTGAAAAATTCACCTCTGAAATGTTTGTATTAGTTATGATATGACTACGTAGCATTATATCAAAATAAAAAAAATTCGAGTCGACTCAACAACGTGTCATGTAATCAGTTCTTTTAATAATAATTTTACCGGGTAAGTCAGTTACCAGGAGAAACAATGATCCTGAGAGTATTCAACGCTTCTTTACAAAAACTTCACTGTATGATTCTACTTGGAGCATCTACAACATTTCGAGAGATGCAGCTATATTGATGTCCTGTCTCCCGGCCAATTCATCAGAGAACTGTTCACCTTAGAAATTCCGCCAGCATCACGCGCCGCCTTAAACTTTTTTATTCCTTCATCACAATCTCCTCTACAAACTATAGAATCATCCAGTCTCGAACTTTTCCCCACGACAGAATAGAGCAAGTTTTATCACAGAGTTTTTGTAATCACCAATTCCCCTTCACATCCATATATATGTATATACATACAGTGAAACTTTTCTATAGTGGCCAGTCATAGTTCCGAAAAAAAGTGGCTGTTCTGAGTGCTGGCCGGATAGAAAAGTTTAAATATATATATATATATATGTAATACCTCCAAAAGGATAATTGGTCAGGAGAGTTCCGTTTTGATCCATAATTTTGTAGTCAGGCTGTTTTCACACACAAGTGAAGAATCCTCTTTTATTTTGGCCACTTTTTTTTCTTATTGATTATTGGCCACCTTGTACAAGTTTCACTCTGCATATATATACACATTCAGTCCGATTAAGTAAAAGATTGACTTGTCTAACAACATCAGAAAAATTATATTCATTTCTAATATCTTAACGAATCGAAACGTAGTAACTCTAATAATTTCAAGTATCAGGACACTTTGTATGACAGCACTGTGAGATATTTTGAAATATCTATGAGAATGGCGGGATTTTTTTTATATGAAAATAAGGACAGTGAATCTTATGAGGTTATATGAGAGCACGTCACATTCTTATGACAAAGACTACTGGAAATACAGATAATCAAGCACATTTCTTTTCTGTCAAAACTATACTACGCATACTTACGTTTTTAATCCCCTAGTGTCATAATTGTAAGAAATATTCAATATGTAACTGAAAACAATCTTAGGCTTGTAATAACCGCCAACCACGTACGGCCGAAAATGAAGGCCAACGGACTAATCTCTAAACCATCATTAGAATATTTTCTCTACACGGGAAGTAATAATAAGAGAATTTCAACTTTTGAATACCATCTCTACATTCTCTCTTACTTTCTGTTAGGGTCCAATGTACAATACACGTATGTTGACTTCTATGCCAATGATACGGGATGTACAAACTTAATTGTTCTTATTCTACTTCTACTTCTTCAGCTTATTATTATTTCAATATATATGAGTTGGGGAAGGTTTTCAGCCACCAAATTTCATAATTATACGAAATGCATAATTTATGACAACAAGTATTGTTTAGGTGTAATAACTTCCGAACAAGGACTAGGAATCAAATGTATAACCGAACTTTGATGTATATTTGATTCCTAGTCCAAGAATTCCTAGATTGCTGTTTGTCTGTTGATAACTAAATCTTCAGTAGATCAGGCTCTAGACTTTTCTTGCAATTTAAGTTCAACATTAGAATTCAATACCATATATTCTTTGCTACTTCCTTTTCGAAATCAGCGCACAAGATTTTGGATTTTGTTCCAACGATGCTGGGTATTGGCTGCATATATTTTATGAATTATTATTTTTACCTAAATGTTTCGGAGAACGTTTTTAATCACAAAATATCATTTTTCTACGGAAATATTCAACAAGGAACAGCAAAATGTTGTAAAGCTTGCAAACGCCATCAAAGTTCCCAAGGGTTTAAACGTTAACTTGACTTATAGGCTATCTGACGAATCATTAGACTAGCAATCAACTAATCAATAGAGTGACGAATTTCATCTTTAGAGTATCGTCCGTTATAAAATAGCATCCATTTTGATGCTATCCAATTTGATGCAAATGAACACGATATTGTTTTTTAACTCTTAAGATGCAGGGTGTTTGATTACATACGATTTTATTATTACTTTTATTTTATTTCTCCAGCGATATTTTACCAAGAGAAATTCTTCGGGCTGTTTATATCCAATAACTCTGTCAATATTACTTCCACTGCCAAATGAACTACAGTGATCAGTTGCCAATATACATGGTCTCTCAAAAAATCTTGACACATTTTAAAAATTTATGCAAAAAAAAGCACACAAGGTAGGAACTAGAAATTTACATATGTCCTACCTTATATATCAGAGTTTTTTAGTATAGTGAATGAATTTCAATAAGTGCAACTTTTGTGACACGGGGAACGTCTAGTTGGTAATCAATCTCAGCCTATCTGCGTTCCAAAATGGATTACGTATCACATAAAATTACAGCACTTATGCGTCTGTTGAGTTCTGCAACACTACAATCGATTATCGAAGGCACTTCCCTTTTCCAAAAACTATTTATAATAAGCTAAAATGTTGTTATGACTCAGAGAATCATTTCCAAATTTCGTTGCACTTGCGCAACCGATTCCGTTTTGCAATACCAGCCGAAACATATTGCTTTCTCTGATGGAGTAGCCATTTTAAAACTTACGCTTTCGTGGAACAACTAGCGCCACCTGTTCAACTTTTTTAACACAGAAAAAACTATAAAATATAAAGTAATACATCTGTGAATTTCCAGTTCTTACCTTGTATACTTTTTTGTATAAATTTTTAAAATGTGTCACTGTTTAAAGGGACACCCTGTATATATATATTTTTCTAATGATGAGGCACTTTGTTGAGAGACATTCGCCATTTTTATGAACCACTGGTTTTATGGCTACTTTATTATGACAGCACAATTTAGGTGAGTCAGCATTGCTCTCGGGGAGGGGGACGACACGGAAATGACAGTCTTATTCGAAATTTGAACCCAAGCCTACTGTGTGGTAGCTCACGCAACTAACCACTATACAATGTGGACGGCTGAATTGCCAATATTAGGAATACAATTTGTGATCTCAAGATTTAGAATCCAGCGATTACAGCATAATACCTTCCCACAAGGGATTTTCATCTATGGAATGCTATTACTTACAAGTTACCCTTGCAAGTTCTCTCACAAGTTCCTTATAAGCAAATTAAATTTCACACTTAAATGCGTTTCTAATAAATTACATTCTACTGAACAACTTTCGAGGTAGATAGTTTTATTTAATTCGACCTTTTAATTAATATGACATATACAACCACGGGATTTTATAACCGGGATTTCCATCATCAGCGAATTTTTAAGGGAGACATGCTATTTTCCTATGTTTACAGCTTTGATTTTAATAAAAGATTGTTTATCGTTGCATTTAATGCCAATAAAAACCAGTGGCATTTCCAATAACATAATTTATTTTTAGATTCAGTGCTTTTCAAGTCCTAACTACATAGTTTCAGCTTTTATTGTTTCTAATTGTAATGTTAATAATTTTCCATTTTTACGTAAAATGGAGCTTCATAACTCCCAATAATTCAAAAATACAGAACTGATTGATTGTAATGAGATTTTTTTTGTTCTCATATTTAAATGGATTCAAATATTCAATATTTTTTTCTTTTTGTTATCATTAAAACATTTTTGCATATCGCAAACTCCATTAGGTGATTTTACAGATTGATTTTAATAGTTTAGTAGGATCAATATATATTAAATATAGGATAATGATCCTACTAATCTAATTTTTAATAGTTTATTTTACTATATTAATAAGATCAATATCGGATAAACAAAAGGGTACTCTGTTTCACCATGTTACAGATACTGTATAAAATCAATAGTCATTTAAACACTCGCATGTACCTAATGACACAGATTTTGTATCTACATTCAGTTTTTCTTTTTGGAAGAAATGTCTAAATGACTTATCGGAAGAAAATATTTTAGGTAAATAGATTTTTGTAACGACCGTACCTTGATACCATTACATTAGAAAACATTTTTCAAACTTTCTAAGAAGTATTGTCTAAATTAAAAGTTTTCTAAGCAGTACAAAATTGCGTTAGCAATCAGCAACATTCTTCATTTTAACAGAGGCATGTTTCTCCAGAATTTAAAAAATAAAATGAAAGTTGTTCCGAAATTACACTCATAAATTCATCCAAGATATTAGATAATGTCATGAAGTATTTATCCCCCTCCCTGCTCATAATTTATCACTTTGAATGGAAAGAATATTCAAATGCAACTTTACCAGCAAACTTCTAATTAAACTGCTAGCCATAAAATTCTGGCTGTACGCAGACTTAACCTTGTTTCAAGCCCCCCCCCCCTCCTTTACCAACAAGAAAATTTAATTCATTCTCAGCAGCCAATCGTTGAAACTAATTTGATATGCTATCCTTAGTGCAACGTAACACCTAAATTCAATTTTTCCTCCCGCATAAACTCTGCATCAGAAGAACCAACTCTCGCGCCACAAAAGAGACACCATAAATATGGATAAATGCAAATAAGACATGAAGTTGTGACTTAAACGGCGCTCAACACGTTCGTTCACATTTTCGCTTAATGAACATCCGGTTATCCAGAAGATGTATTGAATCTTAATCACAAAAACTGAAATCATTTGCCTTTTTTTTATTTTTAAAAACTCTTAACATCGTCCTCATTGAAATTCATCCCCAGCACAAGGTAGCATCGCTGTGGCTTGCATTAGCAACTTTCTCTCTCTCTGTGTCTCTTGGGATAATTAGAGGTTCTGAGGAAATCACAATTTGCATATAATCCCGAAGAAGTGTGGTTAAGAATTTTATAATTGTGGTTATCTCGGATGTATCCGAGAGAGAATTACGTGATGATTAGGTGGAGCGGTACAGTTGCAGTTAAAGAATGGTGGAGGAGAGTTTCAGATATTTCTATGTTGTTTCTGGAAGAAATAATTTAAGAGAAAGGAAGATAAATAAAATAAACAGTGAAATTCTTCTAGAGATTTATATTAAACTGCAGTATCGTGAAGACATGGATGAGAATAAATTTTTAAATATTATTTCCCAAGAAAGTATCATTTTGAGGAATTTTAACATGTATGATAAAATTCACAATCATTTTCAAACCTCTTGATACATAACTGACTTATAATTTTTGGCATTAAAGTATGATTATTAAACTTATAGAGAATCTGCACTTTTACCCTAACTTTGGGTATGTATATCTTGAAGTGGTACTCTAAATAATTTCATTCAAACACAGTTCTTACATAACAACAATGTTTATTTAAATATTTGCACATATAGATTTTGCTTTTCAACATAAAGCATACGTACTACTAGTATGAGATATATATATAACATTCATGCAAGGGAAATTCAATTCAATGTATTCACTTGTATAACTACTCATTCAAGAAAAATACACTTTGCAATACTCACACATGCTTTGAAAGTCAACCAGCAGTGCTGCCACGTAAACTTTGGACCTGACAAGAACTCGCGTAGGTGTGAAGCAACCTCGCTATGCCTCGAGCGGCTGCTCGCAACACTCAATTATAATTAAACCAGACTCTAAGCCTAGATCCAGATCAATCCCCCTTTTCGTTAGCTCTACCCCTCCTTTCACTTCCTCTCACTTCCTTTCGCTTCGTCGAACGCACGTCCTAGGTCTTTCCTCAACAATTCGTTTCTTTAATCTAGCTGCTTGGTATTTATACCAACCACGTATGCCACAATTAGCATATCTTAAGTGGCTTCTTTAACTTTATTCGTCCAAAAGTTCGATTATTGTGAATATAATCTCATGTAAACCTTACAAACTACTGTCCGCAAGTATTTGCTTTATACAAAACATACAGTATAATACTTATTTATCTTAATTAGTGTATTATTTTAAAATGCTAAATATTTTTGGTTAGAATATCAAAATGACAACTGGATTATGATGTTACGTGCAAAGTTAGACACAATCACAATTTTTTGCTTTGAATCAAATGAAAATTATATAATGATGTTTCATATACACTATTGGACAAAAGTATTGTAAGTTTGAGAAATCTAACATTTTTTCAAGAATAAGTCCCACAAAATAATATTTTTTCAATGCAACTCATTTTTTTTAATGTCAATATATTAAATTACTATAAAGACAAGATATGATTAAGTTATTGAACAAAAATAATTATTTAATGTTATAAAAAATAGCATATTAAAATGTACAGGTTATCAGAGATCGGCACCAATTTTGGTTCCCCGGAATAAAATGAAATAAATAAACAATTTCAAGTTCTTCTGAGCACAAAAGATAATAAATGAGTGCAATTGAACCGAAAAGCATTTAATATGTTGTTGGGCTCCCTCTGGCTTGACTTTAAACTAATTTAACATATTGACATTAAAAATATCAGTTGCATTGAAAAAATATAATTTTTTGGGGCTTATTCTTGAAAAAGTGCTAAATTTCTCAATCTTGCATTACTTTTGGCCAGTAATGTATATGTCATATAGTGCTTAATATACAATGCTAAATTATACAATGCTTAAAAATTTTTGGAATGTGTTAAAAAATGTCTGAGAAATGTTTGAAATAAAAAAAAAAATGTTATATACTATGACATGTAAGAAATCATTAAAATTGATTACGGACGATAAAAGAATTTTGGTATACATTTAAACTGGAAATTTTCAAATGCGAGAGTTCCCTTTAACCTAATCAAAATGAATTCTTGCATTTCTTACTTTTTTGCTTAATAATGGCTAAAAAAACAATTTTTTTCTTCAGATAAACTTCAAAACAGAATTTTAAATCTGCTTAGTTCCGGCATTTGCATTCGAACATTACTCATTTTTCTTTAAAACACTCAAGCTTCAATTTTTTTTTTCTCTGCGTGGTGCACTACCAGATGTCATGGTGTTATAAAATCACTGTATGAGGTAAATATTGTAAATGCTATTATTTAAAAACGGAATGTCACAGGATTCGTGTTGTTAGAGGAATAATATAGAGCACGAAGTTTTCTGCAAGCATACTTCATAATTCTCTGCTGAGACTAGACTTCTTAAAAGCCTAGCGTAAGTGATTCTACATTGTATGACTTATATAGGTATATCAGTTGAAATGAAAAACTATTTGTGAAACATATACGACGTTTATTTCATTCTTTCTCCTGACAAACTGTATATAAAGAAAGGAAAGATAGTCGTTTTGAAGAATGGGAATTGTGCTCTCGTCGGTTTTTTGTGTGTGCAGCTTCAGTATGCCTCGGAGAAAAACACGAGCATCATTTAATAACATTTCGGAATTCGACCGAAGCAGAATCATTTCATACAGAGATTGTGGATTATTCTTCCGAGAAATCGGTCATCGTGATGGACGTAGCCAAGTCACAGTCATGCGAATATGGAATCGATGGATGCAGGTCGGAACGATTGACCGCCATGATCGATTGCAACCGCCTCATCGAACGACACCACGGGAAGACAGGCATAGTGTGCGCATAGAACAGAGGGAGCGTTGCCCCAACCACAACCACAACCATTCCACTCTACCCCTCTAGTACGGATTAACAGTACACTTACCAGCTGGCTCTATATCTCTGAGGTTTTGCAGACTGTTCTCCTTCCTTACCTTCAAGGATTACCTGCGGCCACATTTCAACAGGACAATGCGCGACCACACGTTGCACGGATTGTTGAAAATTTCCTTTCAGACCACCAGATTGTATTGTTATCCTTGCCTGTTCTCCAGATCTATCGTCCATCAAACATGTCTGGTCAATGATTGGAATTTCCTAGACCGGCATGTTACACCCGCGGGTACACGAGATGAACTTTGGCTACATGTGGAGGCAGCATGGGTTGCAATTCTCCAACACCACATCCAAAGCGTCTCTGAGTTAATGTCGCAGTGTGTCGCAGAGGTATTGACAGACGTGGAGGCAACTCTCATTACAGATTTTCTCGTCTTCTTCTCTTCAAAGAATTCTGTATTTCCAATCAATTATCATTGATACTATCTGTAATCTCTGGAATAAATTTGGCTTTGATATCTCTTGTCCTTCTTGGTGTTGAATTTTAGAGTGCATAACAGTTAGTCCAGTGCTGTGCATTTCGTATTTGTTAACAACTATATGCATTAAAAATTAAAAATTAAAATATAAATTCATATTAATATACAATATTCATATTTCATAAATTCTTAGGAAACATGTCTATACTTTCCAAGAACGTAATCAAATTAAGAGCCCGGACTCTATAAACAGCGTTTATTAAATTTTAAACACGATATGTCATTCTAAGTTGTCAATATTTATACTTAATGAGTATGGTTAATCATTGATATGTCACTAAATTTTTAAAAACCTCATGTCATAAATTATCTTTCATGGCATTTGTTATCAAGAACACTTATTTTGGAATTCAATCATTTAATTAACTAAGTGTTCGTTTTACGCTAGAACCGATCCTTTTCCGCAAATAAATTTTTTTTATATTTACAGAACATGTTATTTTAATGATTATAGGTCGATATTTTTAACTCCTTTAGCTCGGATTTGAAGCTATTCTATATTTGGTATTTGTTTCTGTATAACGCTTCTTATTACTTTATCAATTTGAGTTTCATGTAACATGTTTACAAAGGATTTTGACAGCTTGTGTTGTAAGCCGGCATACGAGCTAACTAATTGCAATTATAAGCTTAGGTAACTAGAAAAAGTATCATGTTAAAATTCGTACATCGCTGCACTTGTCTCTCCGAGTGCAGAAAGCAATATAAATTATTCAGTTTCCGATGTTATGACATGCACTTAGGGAAATCGAACATAACAGCGTTTCATTAATTTTAGGTTTCATTAGCAGAAGCCGATAGGTGTTAAGTGAATTAATTGTGCTGCAGAATATTGGTGATGTTTGTAAACCTGAGTGTCATGAAGCGATATTTAGATGTCAAATTTTTATCCGATTAATATCTCGAGCTTTATTTTTAATTATCTTCAAATTTAATTTCTGGCTGCTTAATGTTAAAGGGATTGCAAGGATTCAAGAACTTAAAAGGAAAGCATTTATTACGAACATAATTAAGGAACTTATATTGAAACGAATATAAGCTAAAATTATCTTGTTTATTTTTTCGTGTGTGTGAGAAAAAATCATCGATAAAAATCATCCTGTCTGCATAATAATATTCATATATTAGCCCCTTAACGATCGTATAATTTTCAAGAAAACAGTAAAAAAGTGCCTATTTTTTCCTGAGGATTCCATTTATTTCTTGATCTGCCACATCTAGTTTTAAAAACCCCCTCCCCAATTACATTATAAATAGTCTGGTGCTGCCATATAGTATGTAAAATAAGAAATTAATTTTTTTTAGGGTAAATGAAATGGGCTGTTTTTAATCTTTTTGATGCGTTACTTTTGTCCAATCCAGCTAGGAAATATCACGGGCACGAGAAATAGAGAGCGAAACCCCACCCCGTAATTTTGACGAGAGCAAGAAGGAAGGGGTTAAACTTGTTTTAAAACATATTTGAATATTTACTGAAATTTAACTTTGGAACTGAAGAAAAGCATTTTGTTAATAAATATATATAATGCATTAAGAATATATTATTGTAAATCCGATGTTACCCTTCACACGTTTATAAACTAATAAAGTAAGCCTTATATATGAGGCGATGAAAGGCAAAGTGGTGTAAGTCACATTTTCAACTTTTTTTTTTATTTCAAGGCAAAAATGTAATCTCCATGTTCAATTTATAGGGGAATCGCAAATAATTATTGTTTGCAATATTATAATTATTATTATGAATTATAATTTGTTCAATTTCCAGTGGAATTTTTTGTAGTTTTTTCAATAAAACGCTTTGGACTTAAACCACTTAGCTTCCTGACTTACTCCACTTTGCCTTTCACCGCCTCATATATATATATATATATATATATATATATATATATATATATATATATATATATATATATATATATATATATATATATATATATATACATACATACATATATATATATATATATATATATATATATATATATATATATATATATATATATATATATATATATATATATATATATATATATATATATATATATACATATATATATCAATCAGAAATTAGGTAAGTTGGTCAAGAGCCGATAAGCAATGATGCTCGTCTTCAACTAGAGTCTAGCAGTCGAAATACCAAGGGAAGCATGTATGTTTGAATACTTTTGAATAGGCTTTAAAGTGTAGGTACCGTTATATTAGACTTTCTTGAAAAAAGAGGCCACAGTGCTAACAAGTAAAGAACTACCAAAAAATAAGCTCCTTTAAACGAAGGCAGAAGATGAACTACCGAATAAACTGTCCAGGACTATTCAATGAAATCTGAGAATACATTTTATGAAAAAAATATCTTCATACCTACAGTTTGCACGTTTGAATCAATCAGGTATTCTTATATATTTTGCAGGTGTTAGCTAACGTTCGCTTATAGCGCTCTAGCAGCTAGATCCAAAGTAAAAATGGAAGCAAGACGACAGCAAAAACATAATTTTCTTATTGATTCCTGGTTTGGCAAACGTACAGAGTCTCGTTTTATACAAGCAAGATCCGTTTTTCACGGACTTTGTCCTGGTGGAGCCTAGGCCACATCTAGAGCATTTGTGCTGGTTATACATATACCGTAAAAATATATTTTAAGGGAACTCGTAGCCTTTATGTCATAGAAGAGCTGTTTATATACATATAGTAACCGCACCTTCCTTATAAATAAGATACGAGAAAATCAGTGGATGGGTAAAGCAAAGATACAAAAATGTTAAATACGAATTTCAATAACTGGTATCAAATTTTACATGCCTGATTGAATAGATAGCACCTACAATAATTGTACATGCGTAATACACCAAAAACAAGAATCCATACAAGCAATTAATTTGAACTAATAAAGAAAGATACGAATGCATTTCATCTCACCATCAAAGAAAGCCATCATGCATTCGTAAAAGTATTATAGCCTATAAAATAACGCAGTAGGAAAAATTAATCTGATTAATACTTTAGAAATAGAATAATATGCCAATACGCCAAACGAAACGATTATTTCTTGTTTTTGAACTCCCAAGTCTTTTACACAATATTGCTATTGAGTGGTAAATAAATTCAACGTGAACAGCATTAGCGAAATACTCCCGGAATAATTAGTATTTAAATGTTATCGTGCGAAACCGCACTCCTACGTGTTCAGATATGAGTTGATGGTCGTCGTGATTAGAATTGCATCATCACTAGAAATATAAAACGGTTTTCACCCTGTGAAATGCTGTCGGTGAAATCTAATTCCTTGTGAACGAATGGCATTCTGGCATCAAATTAGCTGCAGCATTTGAATCCATATATCATCTTAATGGAAATTTAAGCATCAAGAGCTCTTATTTTTACATTGCACCCGCTCTATTGAATTCGCCCTTTAGAAAATGAATAGAGCAGTGTTATAGAGAACGTTATAAATGGGGAAGAATGTCAGTCTGAAGACTGAACAAGTCATATTATAAAGGTATTAAAAATAAATGTTCCCATGGCGATATTTTAAGTTATGTAATAAAAAATTGCATATAATATCGTTTAATTTCCCTCTGGTTCTATTTCTTATTCATACATTTGAAGGATATTGACATGTTTAGAGTGATGGATATGTTATAGGAGTTAATACGTTCAGTTACGCTCACTTAAGAGAAATATTACGCCAAAGACAATCCTTTTTTATCAAAATATTTTCTTTTATATTGCTTATAAAGTTGTCAGTATTCTATAACCGATATCATTATTTCAGTAAACAAATAGTTGCTAGTTCACTTATGGCACTTTTAAGTGACGTCACCCTGAGTGAAGTTGAGAAATCATTATTTGTTTTGCACATTCTTATTTTGTAGTAATCATTCAAGTCTCAGAGTTCCATAATTTTGCTGTCTTGTATGAAGGCCTTATTTGAATAGTGGTTCAACTCCATTCTAGTTCATTTTGAGATACAGAGACTTAAAGTATAATGACTAATGAGAAAAGACTGCTGAAGTCTGATTTGTAACGCCCTCTGTTGGCAGCAGAAATAAGCCGGAGGTGTACCAGTTTAAAAATAATATAGAAACGACTTGTATGAACATGAAAGTGAGGATAACTCCATTTTTTTAAAAAGTGGAATTGAACCACTATTCAAATAAGGCTTTCAACTTTTGTCGGTATCCATCATCCTATTTAAGCTCTAATCTCATTTTTAGAAAAACACAACCAATCAAAGAGTTGTGTTGATAAGTTTGTTATCGTTATGCACATCAGAGATTCATTTCTCATAATTCTCGGTGCTAAATAAAATCTGTCTGCTTCCTAGGTGCAAAATTTTTACAGATAAAACCATCCAATGTACATTTTAAAAGACCAGATAATTTGAAACTCAAAAACTTTTCTAGCATCATATAAAATTGATCGTAACTTTCTTCTGAAAACTTCCAATTTTTATTCGAGAAGATCAATATTTAGTTAAGATTTGTAACGTATATCTCGAAAAATATTTCAACTTAAAAGAAATAAGTTTAGCAAAATTTTTCGAAATATAACATAGATAATCACAATAGCCCGAGAAACCAAAATTTAGAGAGAAAAAAATAGTCTGGTTAGGAAAGACTTTTTCATGAAAAAAAAATCATTTAAAATGCCTTGAGGATTTAGCAAAAATGTTTTCACGATACTTTTTTACAATGGAATATTGTACCCTTAAGATATCCATTCTTCTACGACAATGGTCAAATAATTCATACCCTGTTGCGGACGAATGTAAAATTTCCTTCTGCTTCAATAGACATTTCAAAGAATTTTCAAATATAAAAGAATTTAAGAATACTTTTTAAAGGACTTTTTTTACACATGAAGTGCTGGCGTGATATCTTTATACGTAAATTAAATGATACGCTTAGAGATATACAGGGTGTCCATAATATAAAGAAGCATACTGCGAAGAATAACCAATATAATATGTTCTGTACGTTAAGTTTTAAATTTTCGCTTCACTAAAGATAATTTTTAGGTACAAGTATTTTTATGCCTTGTTTATATGTTCTTTTTGGTTTATGATTGATATGTCTATTGATAAGAGAATCAAGAAAAATCTGTGTTGAATTTTGGAATATGGAATTTTGAATCAGCTAAAAAACTAACATTTTAACGTAGAATTACGATCCTCCATAACGGTCCTCTGGAAAGCAAAATTTAAGACTCTAAAACCGTCCGCCGTCGCGAGTTATAATTTTGACAGCGGGCCAAACCCAGTTTGTAACGCTTGGGCAAGCAGTAAACAGTTAAGCAGAATATATTTATACAGGGTGTCCATAATTAAAGTCCCACTTTCAAAAGGCTGCAAAAAAAGAACCACTGGTCAGAATGACTTCAAATTTGATACTGGAAGAAGGGGGAAATGATTTGGCATAATAAAAAAAGTTCCAAAATGTATCAATAGATGGCGCTGTAAGCGGCATACTATGCAAACTAATTAAAAGAAACTCATGCGTGAGACACATTGGATGTGGTATAAAAGAGCGGGATATGTGGCGTTCCCATCATATTGTATCTGTGTAGCTTGTCATGAGTCTCTCAATGAACGATCGCGCTCTTCTGGTGAAGCTCTTCTACAAGAACGACGACTATGTGCCTGCAGCTTTAAAGAAATTCCGGTCATTAAAGGGAATCAAAAAAAGCTGTGGTCCGATTTCTGCAAAGGGTCTAAAGAATATGATTCAGAAATTTGAAGAAACAGGTTCTTTTGAAGTAAATCTGGCAGAGGGAGGAAATCAATTGCTTCGACGTCAGTAGTGGTAGTAGAAGATGTGGCCACAGCATTAGAGGAAGGGACGAGCAGTGGTGTACAAACGTGCAGTGCACGTGGTATTGCCCGATGTTTAGACATGCCTACGAGTACGGTGCACAAAATTATACACAATATCCAGCATTGCTATCTATACAAAATTACACATGTTCAGGAGTTGCTTCCTGCTGACCTTCCAAGAAGACAGGCGTTTGCTCTGGAATTTCTCGCTCGAATGGAACTGGACAATGAATGGCCATGGAACATTTTGTAGACAGATGGAGCTCATTTCCACCTCCACAGGTTTGTCAACACACAAAATTGCAGGATATGGACAAAGGAAAACCCATTCGTAACTCAACCAGTCCCGATGCATTCGCCAAAGGTAACTGTGTGGTGCGGGTTGACGGCATCGTGTATGGTAGGGCCATTTTTTTTCGAGGAGATAGGTCCTGTGGGTCCTGTTACCTGTACCGTGAATGGTAAACCTGTACCGTTAATGGTATGCGAGTCTTTTGCGCAGCCAGGCCATTCCAACACTTCAACAGCGTGCATGTCTAGATAGAATCATTTCATGCAAGATGGCGCTCCTCCGCACATCGCAAAGCCAGTCATGCAACTGCTCAAGAGGCATTTCGGAAATAATCGACTTATCAGCCGTCATTGTCGAACAGCCTGGCCTCCAAGATCACCAGACCTCAATCCTTGGAACTTCTGGCTGTGGGGTTATCTTAAAAATGTTGTGTACAGTGGCCCGATAGCAAATTTAGCTGAATTGAAGGCACGGCTTACGCAACACATTCGCAACGTCACCCCTGAGACACTCCGGTCTGTTCTGGAACATGCTGTTTATCGCTTTCAGCGTGTGGCGGAGAACTGTGAAAAGCATATTGAACCTGTCTGCCGCAAGTCTAGTGATAATTAACAGGCGATTTCATTCTTGCTTTTTATGCGGTTTTTTTATTTGGCCCAAGGACAATTAAAAACGAATCATTATGTGCTTTTTATGCGGTTTTTGGCCCAAGGACAATTAAAAACCATTTTTTCCCATCCAATGTGGTACGACCTTGCCATGGAGGATGGGCTTTCCACTAACAGTGCCACAACTGTTGACTGACTTGGAAGTCACGTTTTTCGTCAAACGACCCAAACACACATGCAAATTGAACACTACAAATGAAAATTGTAACAGTTGGTTTACTGTGCAACTCATGCCAAAGCCGTCGTATTTCGATTCAAAATGTCACTTGTAACCGAATCCACTTTCATTATGCCGCTTACAGCGCCATCTATTGATACATTTTGGAACTATTTTCTATTATGCCAAATCGTTTCCCCCTTCTTCCAGTATATTCAGTTTAAATTTGAAGTCATTCTAACCAGCGGTTCTTTTTTTTTGCAGCCTTTTGAAAGTGGGACTTTAATTATGGACACCCTGTATATATATATATATATATATATATATATATATATATATATATATATATATATATATATATATATATATATATATATATATATATAATAAACTGTCGTTGTCTAGGGTTGAAACGTCGTCTAAAACATAAAGTGTTCTAAACCAGTTAGAATTCAATCACACAGATAAACAAAGTTCCTAAACTTCTAAGTAATAAAATGACTCAAATAATGCTATTCTCATGAGACGAACACTTATATATTTGGACAATACGGTACATTATATATAATCTTCATAACATAGAAATAAGTCATTCTACTACATCGTTAGAAAACAGAAGTAACATCACAGCCGCCAGCTGCGCGTCTTAATCGTATGAAAGTTAATTATGTTCTGTCTGGTTCGCCGAGCGTTCACAGATGGCGCTAGCTGTGAAACAGAATCGTCTGCCGCGAGTGTCAGAAGTTGATGCCAGAGGGCGCTCCCCCCCCCCACATGCACATATATATATATATATATATATATATATATATATATATATATATATATATATATATATATATATATATATATATATATATATATATATATATATATATATATATATATATATATATATATACATACATGCATACATACATGCGTACATGTATATAGATATATATATACATACAAAAGAGCTAAGCAACGATAATTAATTCTATGTTAATCACCTGCGGTAGTTACGTTAGAGGAGACTAAGTGAAATTTTTTTCTTACTTTTAAATGCATGAAGAAAAAAATGATACTTCAATTAATCAATAGGGTATATTTTTTCTGTGCCTGGTTTGTTTTGTAGTCAAAGGCACGAGGAAAGTAAGAATCTGGGGAAAGTTTTGTAGTTTCCCATTATACCGACCCATCGCCAACCTCCTGGCGTGAAAAAGCCGGTTAATTTCCCTTTCCGCTGACCTGTCGCCAACGCAGGTGACTCTTTGCGAGACCTGGGATTAATCTATGGAACATCTACATTTTAAACTGGCACTGTCTAAAGTGAATACGTTACGGGGAAAATGAATAAATAAAAAGTGAATGCGTTGTTGGATGTAAATAGCCCTATTTACATTTTTAAAATTAATCCTGGTACTATTATCTACATAGACTGCTGGAGATGGTACAGAATAAAAAAAAATATCTCGATGACGCGGGGTACATACATTTGACTGTTAATCGTAAATGCAAATTTGTTGATCTCCAAAATGGCGTCCATACCCAAAACCTCGAGCAGGGTGTGGGGATTCCTGGAAGTGGAGAAACAAACAACGAGGAACGAACAGATCACATTTAAATTTGTGCCTCTCAGATTTCATGTGGAGGCGCTCTTTGAATGAAAATCCTTTTTAAAGGGATTTCATGCCACCGAAAATAGAAATGTAGTTATCGATATTTATAAATCTATACTAATATATAAAGAGAGAAAGCGGATTTTGTATGTGGGGGGTAATCTCCGAAATCACTGCACCTATTTGAAAAATTCTTTCACTATTTGAAAGGTACATTATTTCAGATGGCTATATATTATTTATAGCTGATCAGTAGAAAGAAAGTTAGGGGCCTAACTGTTGAGCTGATGATTCACCTTTACAACTTTTCCCTTGTCAACCATAGTCAAGTAACCATAGCAACACATCAAACCATATTTTCAGTTATTATCACTGAAACATTTAACATTTGAATTTTCTTTGCCAACCATAGTGAAGTAACCATAGGAACACACCAAACTACATTTTCCATTTATTATCAATAAAACATTTAATATTTTAAAGATTCAAGTGGAGGAGGTATTGATAAATACAAAAAGGATTTTTGTAATTGGCAACGTTTGAAGAAAAAAATTTCATTTGGAACTACGATTTTTATTTAGGACATTTAAGGTAAAAAAAAAATTATAATTTATTGGCTATCAACTGGAAATTTATTGGTATAATATTTCAGAACTTTATTTAACTTCTAAACTTTATGTTTTTGAATTTATGTACAATTTTATGCACAATTTGCGTAAATCGAACTTGAATTATTGAACTTTATTCAAAAATCTGTGTGTTTCATTGAAACTGTGAAATTTATTGATTATTTCGAATAGGCCTATGTTTGTTCCTTTATAAGTGAAGAAGTATTGCTTCAATTGAGCTGAAATTTTTGTATAGATATAGTTCATAGTTCAGGTAAAAAAATAGGCATATTATTTTTTGAAAATCGGGCCCCGGAGTATCTTAAATTAATGTTTTAATGATTTTACCCCTAAAAGTTGCTTATTTCGAAAGCTTCCGCGGCTGTTCTCGCTGACAGCGAGATCATGGGGCCGAATCGTACCAAAATCGGCACACAGGTGTCCCCGGACACGATTCAGTGACCGTCTGACTAACAGATAATGCACAGACCAAACCGCTGGACCTAAAGGGATGGAATTTTGCACGGCGATTTCTCTTATAGTGTAGGGGTGCACTAAGAAAGATTTTTGAAAAATTCTGCTTAGATTTTTTTAAACTAAATTTTTAAGCTGTTTTTGTAACTTTTTTTAAGTTTGCATGTAAAATAATAATCTGAGGGTTATAAAATTTACATCACAAGAAAGATCATAAAAATTCCTTTAAAATGAAATCTTTTTTGGATCTTTACTTCCCTTTTCTGATTTTTGGTGAATTTTTAAAGATTAATTTTTAGAATTCTATTTATTAAATGCTGATCACGTGGTTTCTTTTCTTTTTGTGGTACTTTAAATTAATTTTACGTAAAAAAATATTAAAATACAGTAAAAGAAATGTTCCTCAAACTGTACTATATTAACTGTGATATTCTGTGATAACTGTGATAACTGCTATATTCTGTGATATATATATATATTGGCATTAATTGCATACTTTGACTGTTGTATTTAATTTGAATGTACTCCGTAGTGAAGCACGGGTATTCAGCTAGTTAATTATAAAACTATATGTGATGTGATAAAAATGTGCGTATTATCTTGTATTCATTTAATATCTTCAATTTGCATCTTTGTGTTATTACTATAATTGGCGACCTCTCGCATGACGTTGGCGATGGGTCGGTACAATTAAAAAGTACCAAAAGTTGTTCTACTAAGCTTTTTAGAAATTAAAAATGTCTAATCTCTTTAGGAATATTTGTCTTTTTAGTAACACCTGATATATGAAAAGCAATGTCCAATAGTTTGGTTTCCGGTTTTGTTTAGTTGTTTAATTTCAGACTTTTTATTTAGACTTTTAATTCTTTATATACTAATCCCTTTATTGCTTAACATTAACAATTCTTTTGTAAGCCCTCATAAATGATAGCTCTGTACAACCTGATTGAAAGTACTCTAAAGGAGCCCCATTTGTTTATTTTTATCGGTTTGCTGATGGTTTCTTCACTGAAACGTTTTTCTGCCTTGTTAGTGGTTACTTAAAATGTTTACATAACAAGTGACATATACTTGATTGGAGCGTTCGTAAAAAGAGAGCTGTAATTGATTACGGTTAGAAAAAGTTAGGTGAACCACTACAATTATTTGTAGCAATTATTTAGAGGAAACGCTATTATTTATGTTTTTGAAAGTCGCTGAGTTTTATGTTAAATGCTTAAGTTACTATAGTAAAGAGAAGAGTTAGTTTAATCAATGTATTCGATTTAAACTGGTACTAGTTGATACCCATTAAAACATAACGGCGGGATAGTAAATAATTGTACGCATACAGAAACTATATTCAACGCATCATTTCCAAATGTTGAAAATCATAATATTAAGAATAGAGAAACACACTTTAAAAAATTAGTCTTGAACCCACCAAAAAGAAATAGGGTTACTCAACAGCGCGAAATAAACAATTTCTATCAGGTTTAATTCTTTATCTCATGAAAATAATTAAAAATTAAAATGGCCGAGAGAGAGCTAGAGAGATTCCTCTGAATAAATAAATTAACGGGTTTAAGCGACCTCGTGCTTAGTATGTATCTAAAGCCAGATGAGTATGCGCAGAAACATATTAATGTGTTTATGCGGCCACGTCCTAATCTAATATATAAAAATGAATGTTTGTATCTCTGTAATTGTATAGAAATCCACAGTTTAGCAGCAATGATCGTGAAATTTTACATACAGGCGTCTTTAAAAACAGCCGAGGGTCTGAAGAACTTCAAAAATCGAAATTAATTATCGTTGATTTTTAATTAATAAAAAACCAACAATTTGTAAGCTGTTACACTTTGTGGAATCACTTCTCTGAATATGGCGTCCACGTTAGGCTTAGCTGGCAAACAGCGAGCGAAAAGATAAAAATAAATAAAATCAAAAAGTTTCAAGTTATATATTAAACCAGAATAATAAATGAAAATAATAATCTTTCAAGTCAGATTTTATACTCTAAAATAAATCGGATCCAACGGCATATTGACACTATCACACGCGATGGAAAATTCGAATCAACCACGCTAAGTGTCACAAGATCATTTTTAATCGCTACTGCAACCCCCCCTCGCTTATGTCTTTGTGTCTATTGAAGAGTTAAAGACTAAGCTTCTATCCTGCTAACTTATTTCTAACTTAAAACTCCTCTTACTCCATAAATACATGTATATTCACCAACCCATAGCAACTTTCCAGTAATTTTAGTACAAATATTCTCCTATTTACACAAAACACCAGCATGTTATTGTGGCGCATTCGGTAAGAGCGTTCATTTACTACACTACACGACGCGGGTTCGAATACGGATCGTACAGATTTTGCTAAACCTGTATTTTCAGCTTTTTTATGGAGGCTTTTTTGTTTCAGCTTTTATTTTATTATTTTTTAAATTGTTATTATTATTATTTTTATTTATTATTTTTTAAAATTATTTTTATTTTATTTTATTATTTTTAAAAATTATTATTTTTATTTTATTTTATTTTTCATATTATTAATGTGTATAACATTTCGCATACTTTTTTTTCTATGTTATTTATACTGTGTTAATTTTTTTAATGGATTTTGGTAGGTTTATTATAAATTTATGTATTTTATGTTTTACTTTTCAGGAATTTTTGCTCCAATGATAAAGGCTAAATCTTTTCTATGTTATTTATACTGTATTTAGTTTTTAAATTGATTTTGGTTAACAAACATTCGACAATTTGACATTTTTACTTTTCAGCTTTACTTTTCAAAATTCTTTACTTTCCTAAAGACAATTTGACATTTTTCCTTTTCAGCTTTTAGTGGTTTATTATAAATGTATATATTTTATGCTTTACTTTTCAGGGTTTTTTTGCTCCAATGATGAAACGCTAAATCTAGCTGAATTCTGAAGAAATTATTGTAAATTTATGGTTTTTTATGTTGGGTTTTCTTTTTATTCATGTGTATAACATTTCACATGCTTTTTATTCTATGATATTTATACTGTGTTTAGTTTTTAAATTGATTTTGGTTAACAAACATTCTTAAAATCCCGGGCAACGCCGGATAAATTATCACCTGTGTAGGTTGATAATTTATAAATTTTAAAACTGTTACCACATGTATATTTACAGATCCACAAGAACTTTCCAATATTTTTAATTAATAAATAACCAACAACTCTCGATTCACAAGCGTACAGTAGATGGCGCCACTATTTTAATTTTTTTTGTGTCTATTTCGTTGTTATGTGACGATAAATTTATTTAAAGTACCAGATAAAGAAATCACATGATCAGCGTTTAATAAATTAAATTGTAAAAATTAATCTTTAAAAATTCACCAAAAATTAGAAAATGGAGGTAAAGATGCGAAAAGAATTTCATTTTAAAGGAATTTTTATGATCTTTTTCGTGATATAAATTTTACAACCCTCAAATTATTATTTTAAATGCAAACTTGAAAAAAGTTACAAAAACAGATTAAAAATTTAATTTAAAATCTAAGAAGAATTTTTCAAAAATCTTTCTTAGTGCACCCCTACATTATAAGAAGAATCGCCATGCAAAATTTCAGTCCTTTAGGTTCAGCGGTTTGGTCTGTACTTTGTATGTCAGTCAGTCAATCAGTCAGTTACGGAACTGTTTTATATATATATATATAGATTTTTATTACTATCTCTATATCGTAACGTTAACTTCATGCGCACACATTATTTTTAACTGGCATTCAATTGGCTGTTAAAACTTTATATTTACATCCTATTTAAAAGAAGTAGGGTGTAAATTGTAGGGTGGAAAGTTGGTAAAATTAAAATTTTGTGCAATGTATTTTAATTTCTCGATTAAAAGTAGTTTTTTTCTAAAAATCAATTTATTTCGCTTGAAAAGCTAAATATTTTATGCACGCGGTTTATATTATTATTACTATTAACGTTAACTTCATGCGCGAGCATTATTTTCTTATGCTTTTTTTATTATTATCATCTTTATAATAGCTTTATTTTCATATGGTTTTAAGCAACTATCGTTTTTATTCATATTATGTTGGTTTTTTATTAATTAAAAATTAAGGGTAATTAATTTCGATTCCGGAAGTTCTTATCTTTATTTTCATATGCTTTTTCATTTACGAATTATTCAAATGTTGGTTAAAAAACTTTTGCGTAATTTATATATTTGTGTGTGTTTAATTATTGAAATTAATAAATTTATATTACTGGAGAGGATGTTTCAGATTTTAGTGGTACTATGATGAAAGGCTGAATATACCAAAATTCTGAGGAGTTTATTATGGAGAGAAAAGGAGAGGATGTTTATAGGAGTTAAATGTGGAGAGGAGTTGAATGGTTTGCAGCCCTCAATCAAACACTTCATTTTTTTAAGAGGCAACGCTGCAGTCATATCATTGTTCTATTGGAAATTTCTGCTGAACCTGTAATTGCAGCTTTTTTTTACCCCAATGATGAAAGGCTAATTCTAGCTGAATTTTGAGGAGTTTATTATAAATTTATATATTTATAGATTTCACAAGGTTTTTTTTCTATGTTATTTATACTGTGCTTAGTTTTAAATTTATTTTGGTTAACAAACATTAGAGAATTTGACATTTTTACTTTTCAGATTTTAGTATTACAATGATGAAAGGCTGAAATTCTGAGACGTGTATAACATTTCACATATATTTTTTATGTTATTTATACTGTGTTAATTTTTAAATTGATTTTGGTTAACAACAAACATTCTTAAAATCCCGGGCATCTCCGGGTACTTCAGCTAGTCAGTATATAGAACCAGATTTAACCATGTCATTGACCATGCGCAGAAAGCAAATTGTAATTGTAAATTGTCGTTAATTTATAGAACTTGCTGTTACAAAAGCAAATTTGACGAGCAACTACTGCAAAGACATCAAATATTATTATAAAAGGCGATACGGGTAATCCTGGATTTCTTACACAATTTGCGCATGAAGTTATTGATGACATAATAGATCATACTGTACTGATATATATTGACGCCACAAGTTAGATTCGAGTAGAACAGACAGTGACATATTTATAAAGATAATGGACCATGACTGTAGATTAAAACTTAGAAATGCGGATAATGCATTGGTTTTTCAATCATAACTTTTGAGTCTTGGAGAGGCTACAGAAAATACTGTATCTTCAGGGAAAGATATTATTTGGATTACAACTGATAGCAACACCTTAGATTTTGGCCTTTTACCACGGCCAAAACTACCTGGGATACTATCTACCAAAAGGCTGAAATAGCGCACACATTTTCTATTTCTTATTGCACACCTCAGGAACAGAGACCTCCCTGTTACAGAAATTTACTCCATGTGGAGTTAACCTCCCCCCCCCCCAAAAAAAGAAAGAAAAAAAAAAGATTGTGAGATCTACGACTGCTCCAGACTGCTCTGGCAAGACTAAAAAGTGGTGTACAAGACACATGACTTTTGATATCTGTGTTTCTATTATATATATATATATATATATATGTATGTATATGTATATATATATATATATATATATATATATATACATATATACATATATATACATATATATACATATACATAATATATATATACATATACATATATATATATATATATATATATATATATATATATATATATATATATATATATATATATATATATATATATATATATATATATAAGATTGATCCGTTATTTAATGTAACAATAACTATTCGGAATCCTCAGATATTAAATCTATGAGTCAATATGTGGAACTGAGAGTAGTTTACCCTAAACCAACACATAGGAATGAAATGACTCCCCAAAAGAATAATATATTTTATCTTTTACAAGGTCATAGAGTCTTATTTATCAACAATATTAGCTTTCACATATAAGGAGAGATAACCTACAAAAGTACTAACTGGGAGCAGGGAAGAATGCATAGGGGCAACTAATTTTCTGCAGAACATGTAAGGAAGAACAATAATTGTGTTCTTAGATGTATACGAAAAATAATGATTTCTGGAATGTGGGGAAAAAACAAACTCTTATTCTCGATTACTTCTTTAAAGGACCTATAAGAAAATACAATGCCGCTATAGCGGAAAAAGTTGCTGCAGTACACTTTGTAAAGATAGGATATCTTATTTTCGATTAAAATTAATCGAACATCTTTTCTCGCTTCTTTTGTGCATCTTTAAAAAGTATTTAATATGAAGTTCCGAGAAAGGTAATTATTAGCGCTTTCAATCCTTAGAAGTCGTTTGAGACCTACATGCATTTTTTTTTGAAAAAATAAAAGACTTTTTATATGAAACAATCAATATATAATTGGGTTACTGATGGACTGGATAACAGCTTTCATCCTCTTTGACATATTTTTCATTGATTTCGGATAACTGATAAAAAAAAAACCTATTTTCGCTTGTACAGTCGTTGCAAAAAAAATTCTTTGAAAGTTTGCTGGAAAGAGGTTTTAGACAACTGTCGGATCGGTTAAACAGGTGTTGCTTAGGGTTAAGGCAACGGTTGGCAAAGTAGTAAAAAAGTGATAACTGTCAATTAGTAGCGTTACGACTTCTGTTTAAAAGCCGATAATCTCCTCAATCGGATTATAGCGTGTTATATTAAACACCCATAACCCTCCTAAGGTATTGATATATGATGTTTTGAATGTGCATATGGAATCGCAGGGAATGTGTTTATGGGGCTATAAGCAATCACAGTCTATCACTGAGACTCAAACCGTTACATCATCTTCAACAATCATCACTATTAGTGTAAGACACTCGAGCAGGAGTACTGCAATCTGAGGCATTTTACGCAGACAGTATTTAAGTCTTCGCAATATTCGTTTTGAGTCTAAAAATTCGTAAGGGACATAAAACCCAGTGTCGACAATTGAAATATTCATGGGTATTGTGGATAATTCATATAATCGTAAGTTTTTTATGTAAGATTTAGTGTACATCGCTATTATATATATATATATATATATAACTCACTTAATGGCCGTTCTTACGATAGGGGTATGAAATTTCCCGTTCAAAGAGAGAATCGGGAAAATGGGCCCCGTAAGCTAAATGTTAAAGGATTAATAAGATAGACATTTTATTGTGAAAATACAAACCTTAATTAAATGTTTAAAAAAGGCAATTGGATAACATGATTTGACAAAAATTCCGACGTAAAAATTATTTTATGCAGAGTTATTTATTGATTTTAAATTAGTTATCACCGTGTATCAAGAGATATTTAAATATGTTGAGCATATATCGAAAGTAAGTGAAATGTTTGATTTTAAATTCGTTTCAGTCGTTAAATAATTAATTTCAATTTATTGTGTTTGATTGCATATGGTTAATAGATAGTGATTACCCACCAATCTGACCTTTATTAGTCTCCAGTGACCGAGTTGGTTTACCCATTTAGTTAGGTTCCTAAGAGTGTTGTTCATAATCGCAAGTAATGTGGCAATTACGCTATAGCCAACCAATATTTGTCAGAAATCGAACCCTGGAGAAATGCCAAATATTATAACTACACGACGACTGAAATTACGTTGCTACTTATGTATTAATATTTGGCAAGATTAATACAATGCTCATGGCATACGTGAATGCTAGCAAAATACTTCTAAATTAAAGGACAAATGATGTATATTTGATAAAATATACATCATTTAAGGATTAATAAAGTATATATATATATATATATATATATATATATATATATATATATATATATATATATATATATATATATATATCAACTTATTTGGTATTCCAGTATATAGAAAAATAATTATTTGATACGCATGACGGGAAAAAATTAAATTTTCTTAAACTGACTGTTCTTAATTCATAGACTTAATTTGTAACTGGGATTTCAGAAACAATAGCTTCTTTGCTAAATGAAGATTGCAAGTGAAACAAAACTACACAAAAGCACCTTTGTTGGTTTACATATGATTGAATACTTATAACTTAAAAAATCTGAAATTAGTAACATTTCTCTGAAATTCCATTATATATAAAAGTTATAGCGAAAAAAGTGATTGAAAGAGATTTTAATTAAGAACAAAGACTAAAGATATTCTGATATTTTGAAAAACAAATAAATGATATTCTCTATAAAAGGCGAATTTTGCGTCAGAACTAAAACAATGAAAAATTAGGATAAATATATCCCCCCCCCCTTCAAACTTAATTAACATTTTATATTACCTGTATAATTTAAATTAAACATTAACTTTTTTGTCATCTTAATATTGACGAATAATGCGAGGGGCGACATACAGCAATATAAATGTGGTAAACACATGAAACGTAATTTAAAGGGATGTATGCTTTAGACTCAAATTTGTCAAATTTTATTTTTAACTGCACACATGAACTAAATGTCATTTATGGTTTCTTTTTATATTCATTTGTCTCATAATCAAAGTAGTTTATCTAAGATGCCTTCAGAAACATTTATAAAGCACTATAGAGTTCTCTTTTAGCCTGTGACAATCCTGTACTAAAAGAAAGATTACCCTAATACCACGGGTAGAGTTTCAATGTGGATCTTCAGATAGTTGTTGTCAACAATTAGCTACCCAGACAATGTGAGAAAGATTTATGTTGAATGATTCCGCTTACAGGTAAAAAACGTGGTTGGATTTTATTAAGTGATACGAACAGTATCATCAATTTTTTGTATATTCTATGTTAAATCAGTTTTACTTACATAAAATCTTTCAAATGTCCTTATATTGACCAGCAGATGATTGCAGTATGTTATAGTTATTGTCACTATATGCAAACTGATGTTCAAAAATGGTCTTTATCATTGTATGGCAACTTGTTTTCATATCCTTTACCATGTAAATGTTACTCTCTTGAGCATTCTACGTGTTTCTACGTATTCCGTTTCTACGTGTATTAACACTCTCTCATGTGTATTAACACGACAAATTCTTGCGTCCACCTTAAGGTGCTTTTTTTTTACATTCCTTATTGGAAAATGCTGTTTCTTTTACTTCACCTTATTCCTATATACGGACATGATTTTGCATATAACGAGTTCGCGTAATTCAGTAATATTTTAAATTTGTTCACGTCTATTTCAGGACTGCGTGGTATCATTGCGTATTTCCATGATCTTTTTCCTCCAGCTTTCCCGGGGGTGTATTTACATTACTGGTGTTTCACGCCTTCCTTCAGCGAGGTTTGAACAAATCCATTAAACATGGTTTCTGGCCCTTTTATCCGAATAATACTCCATAAATACTCTATATTTCATCAAAGACATATGTGGTTGCTAAAGAAATAAACAGACGTCGCCTTGAGCAAATGAATTTCCTTTTTTTACAGCCAAAGATGGTAAGGGTTCTTGCCTTCGGTACAAAGATCTGTAGATTCGAATCTAATGACACTGATGTTTTCTGTTGTTCGGAATAGATTTTTAACTTCAGGTACCGGACACTTCAGCTCTCCTGTAGTAATAAGTGAACGCTGAGTTCCAAAAAACAAACTTACAAATTTATTTTTTCAAACATGATGCATCATTTATATATATTTACACACCGCCACACTATGATTAATTAGAAAGCCATATTGTAAAGAGCACATAGCGAATTCTTCTATTTTATATGAGAAGTATCCCATTTCGCTGCTTAAAATAATGATTTTAAAAGGCGTCTATTTGTAGTTTATTATGGCGAAATAAGGAATAATTGAGTCTTCTTTCCAAATGGTTGAATACATTTAATTAATATTGTAATAATTTTAAACGCATTTAAATATATTTTAATCATTTTGAATACTTGAAAAATATTTAAAGGATTTTTAATGTAATCAAATGATATTTTTCTTGAAGGCTTGGTTACAATAAAAAATTAAAGACTTGTCGTTGTGAAACATTTATTAATTAGATTTTCTACATGAAATTATTTCATAAATATTCTTCATGAATTTTTAAAACCCCGACATGTTAAAATATGGAATTATAATTATATGGAAGGGATAACTGATCATGGAATAATTAAAAATAATTGCCTCAATTATTTTTAATTTGAAATATATTTCCGCAAAATTGTTATCCTTCGTCTAGTAGTATTATTGTGGATACATTATCAACGGATTAAAAATAATTCATGTTTAATTACTGTGTCAAATAATTTACAATTTCTATAACAATGTATCTGTAATGGCTGTAATTTATTTTTAGTCTAAATTTTATTAGCTTGAAGAAAACGTAAACAAGATGATCTTATTGTAGATTTTCCTTTTTTTATTTGTTATTTAACCTAAAATATTAAATGTATCGAAGCGAAGTTACATACACATGCAGAGGACTGCCTTTTTACATTATTTTCATTGGAAAATAACAGCAGCTTTGTGATGTTTACTGAGCTTTAACGGAAATTTTCAATAAGCAGTTACATAGATATAACTTGCAATGTTACATTTCGAGAGGAAAGTACCGAACATTATTTCAATTTAAGCAAACAAAACATCCTTGTTCTTTTGTATTTATCTTAGCTTCAAACAGATACCTTTTGAGTTCAGATTAATCTAAATTTAGATATATGTTTGCCCTTTCAAGCGAGGCTGGATCTAATATATTCTGTAAAATATCGATAATAGTTCTAACGTGTACCGCAGTTTACATTATATAATATTGTTTTAATTATTTTAGAATTGCAGACTTAAACAAAATAAGGAATTCAGAATTCCTTTGTTAAACTACCGTATTTTTCGGACTATAAGACGCAACTCAAATTTATGTGAGGAATTTTAGAAAAGAATATTCTGTATTTGGTTAGGTATATAAATATATTTTTAATTTCTTACATAATAAAGATAAAAAAATATATAATAAATATAATAAATATTATATATAAAATATATATGAAGGCCTTCTTTGAATAGTGGGTCAACTCCATTAAAAAATAGAGTTATCCTCAATTTCACTTTCATACAAGTCATTTCTATCATATTTTAAAACTGGAATACCTCCAGATTATTTCTGCTGCCAACAGAGGGCATTACAAATCCGATTTCAGCAGTCATTTCTCAGCACTCATTAGACTTTAAGGATCTTTATCTTAAAATGAACAAAAATGGAGTAGGCCCACTATTCAAATAAGGCCTTCATATCATATATATGTTGTTGTTGTAGCTGATGCCCCTTGACCGACATGTAACATCAGGTCAAGTCCCGAAGGCTATGGGCGATGAAGGGGCGGCGCCGGTTTTTAATAGCACCGCAAGGGTCGGAGTCCGACTTGGCTAAATGACCGGTCCCGTAATTTTGAACCGAGCCAAGTGACGAGACCGGAACACTTGACCCCGCACCTCCAGAGGTAAATTTGAGAACATGGAGGACATTGTAGCCACGCCCTATTTTACGTGCCCCAGCCACCATTAGTGAACACTGCGGTAGATTTGCGGCGACGAGCCTCGAACCAGGGACGTTCAGATCACTGGCCCGCTGCTCTTGCCAACCGGGCTACCGCGCCCCCATATCATATATATAATAAATATATATAATATCTATAATATACATATATGTATATATGCATATATATATATATATATATATATATATATATATATATAAATATATATATATATAAATATATATATATATACATATATATACATACATATATATACATACATATACATACATATATATACATATATATATATATATATATATATATATATATATATATATATATATATATATATATATATATATATATATATATATATATATATATATATATATATATATATATATATATATATAAGTGTAAATTCTAAATCGAATCATCTGCAAATAGTTCGAAAAGAAATGTGTAAAATAACTCTTACGCACAAGGCCACTAATAGAGTATCAAAAAATGAACACAATGAACACGTGGATGAGAATTTTGATGATGCAGAAATAAATGAAGGATTGAAAACTGACCATTAAACTCAGGTCTTAATTGTAACAGTGTCATAAACTGCAACTGATAACTAACACAATGTTCTATTACTGCGTTATTCAAGTCGGTATACAATCTCCGATGAGCAATACCCCCTCCCCCCAAGTTAACAATTAAAGGCTGCTCCGCTTACTGACATGTACTCAGCTGGTCAAAAGCTGTTAAGTGAAACCGAAAATTTCATCGAACTAGTCTATCTGTGCGGGAAACTTCGCGCGTTAGAGTCTGCTCTATCACTCGACCTCATTTAAAAAATAATTTATTCACATGTGATGTTATAACAGAAACCTGGAAATAGCAGGGTAGAAAAGAGTAACATAAACTTTTAGAAAAAGGAAAAAAATGTATTGGTAAACAATATTATAATGACGAAAATCTACAGTGAATTTCTTTAAATGTAATGTTAACTTATTTATATCAGTAATGCTTTATTATGACATTATTTATGTAATGGCTAATTGTAGTACAAAAAAATTGTTTATAAAGCATATATGCCCAATTGCATACATGTCTGGAATTGAAATCATATATGTCCGTTTATCGTAATGAAAAAGTTATAGTATAGTTAAAAAAAACATAACAGTTTTGAAGATACATTTTTAAGACAATAATGCAGTACTGCAATGAATTATGACATTGGAATGTAATGGCAAATTATTGCACAAAAAAGAATTGTTTTATAAAGCAATTTTCATATGCATTCAGACAGTCAAAAATTAGTTATATCTTAATTTCATTTCTCTAATTAATAAAAGTCGAATGGGAAAATAAACAGGAATTGAAATCATATATGTCGATCATTCGTAATGAAAAAATTATGAAATAATAAAAAAAATTATATCATAGTTTTGAAGATATATTTTTATAAAAAAATATTGTACTAAAGCGAAACATGATATTCGAATGTAATGACAAATTGTTGTATTAAAAAGATTGTTTTATAAAGCAGTTTTAAAATGCATTCAGTCAGTTGAAAATTTGTTACATTTTAATTCTTTTTCACAAATTAATAAAAGTCGAATGTTGAAATACGCTGGAATTGAAATCATATCTGTCCATCAACCTTAATGAAAAAAATTATGATATAATTAGAAAAGGTCATATCATAGTTTTCAAGATATATATTTTTATTTATTTTCATAGTACTTTATAAATAAATAATATAGTTTTTAGCAATTAGATGCTTAATGATAAAAATTAACATCTCCTCCCTTGGGGGCTGCCGAGGGTATTTTAGAAACATTAAATAAATTAATTCCGACGAAGAGAAAACTCTTGATTTATTTATTAGAACATTCAAATGTCTTACAAAGGTTTTAGGTTGTTTACGATGAACTTTAAACTTAATTCGAAAGGAATGTGACGGAATCGAATTTACTTTCAATCAAAGGCATTTCCAGGGAAAACTTTCTTAATATATTTCACGTCTAATGTGAATTAGTTCTAATTTTTTTTTTCTAAGCCGTGGCGAAATGTCAACTAATTAGTTTTAAAAATGTGTTTGCCATGCATAATTTGGATTTAAGGAATCATTAAATAGTCACCTAAATGATTTTCAGAAAAAAGTCTAGATTTATTTCGTTAAATAACAGAAGCATATTACTACCGGTGACAGTTTTCATAATATATTGAAAGCTGGGTGAATAAAACGAGAAAAATTTGCACATGTATTTGACACTAACTAATTCATATAACTAATTCCCTGACAGGGAAGTATTTTTAGACATTTGTCACCTTAAACAGTGAAATGAAAGTCGGCAATATAGTGTGAGTTTATTTCTTATTCAGTGCTTTACTTTCAAAATTAACGTTCCAGTTTAAAATAGTGTTTGGACTTTTAGTAAGCATACATTTGTCATTTTGTAATAGGCATGCAGCAAATAAATTTGCATTTTTCAGGACATTTGTATAGAAAAAACGAAAAATATATAGAATATTGTTTAAATATTATTAGAATATTTTTTTAGCCGAATGGGTTTTTTACCTTAAAAATATTTTGGGAAAAAATAAAATTACGTATCCGATTTTTTAAAAAGTGTTTCCTTATTTTAAGAAATATTAGATAGAGCAGTGATGAATGCAAAATTAATTAAATTAGAGTTGATTAAATTGACAACAGGAAGGGGATCCTTTCGCATTTTTTTACTACTTGGATGTCCAATACTTGATTGTTACTATAAAAACGTCAATATAATCATAAAAACTAAATTTGTTTAAATTCATCCTATGTCAAACCGTTTGTAATGCTTTCATGTGAATCTGAATCAAGCATAATATGTGTTATCATATGAATGTCATATACGTATCAAATACCAGTAAACAACTAAGGAATGATGTGTCGTATACCAAATTACTCTTGGGTAAGCGAAAAGTACACACCACATCTAGTAAAAATAAGTAAACATTAGAAATAACTGGGACATTTCAATAATAATGTCAGTTAATAAAGACTAGTAAAATTTTAAAAGCAAATTTTGCTGTCATCACCAGGAAGATAGCAAAACATCGTTTATACTTTTAGAGTAAGCCAAGGTAGGAGAGTGGCGTCCAAGAAGTCCTACATCTAACTTCAAATTCCAGGGAATATATTCCACGGAATAATAAACGTTAATTTATTTTACAGCCACTTCTTTTTAGTAGAAAATATAGGACAATATTACATGTTTAACCCTTATCACAAATTAATTTAACGTATTTTGAATTTAACTTTTGCTAAAAAATTAATGACATTGCCACATGTTTGATCGAAGTTTTGTTGACACATTTTATCGCTTTCTTTGCATGAGAATCCGCGTGAACTTAGTTTTTCAAATCGATGGAAATAAACTAGATTACTAAAAGCAATTAGATTACTAAAAGCAATTAGATTACTAAAAGTAAACACATATAGGGAAAAAATGTATTAAACCTCAGCTTGAGAGCTCTTATTTGGAGAGCATTTTTAATCAGAACGAACTCGGAATTCTAACCCATCCCATAAGGGCTCTTTACGATTGGGATCGGCAATATAGGCCGACAAATCTCATTTTTGTTCTTCAAAACAGTCCGTGACAGGGCTTGAAAAGTTTTCTGGGGCCAAGTTAGCCTAAAAGAAATACAAGAGTCTGTTCTTTATTTCTGCCACATGGTAGGAAGGGAACAATCATATAAAATGTTTACGTACCTCTCCTAGTGTATGAGTGAAAGCAAATACTCCAAAGATTCAGCCCTTCTCGGCAATAACAGTCCTAGAGCACCACCAGTTAGGACTACGCAGTTAGTAAAAATGTTTCCTGGTCAAACAGAATACTCCAGAGACGTCCATCCGGTTGGAAAAGTTTGATGTACAGTTCATCGATCGTCATATACCTTTCTCACCCCATGATGACGTCCATAAATGACGTCCTGAACACCCTGAAGTCCTTTTCCTGCATTAAAACGAATTATGTGGGGCTTTTGTGAAGTCACTCTGACATAGCATCCGATATTATGCAGTTCCCGACAAACTACACTGGTATATCATATGTACTTGGAACACATCTGAAGACAATACTGATATTACGAGAGAACGATTATTCTTTACAGCCCTACCTAAGTACCTCTACCTAAAGATCGCACAATTTGAAAGGCCACGCAGGGCAGGGTTTCGCCCCAGTGGTGTCATCAGTAGTCCATCGTCGAATGACATCTTCTACATATGATTTCGGGACGCCGAAAATATCATCAGTTGCTCGTGGTTATTGTTTGCTTAAGTAGATTTTTTGCCCCTACCTATTTGGAAATGCTAATGTTCGTCGATGCGCGTCATAGTATTTTCAAAGAAATTTAAAGTCTTTCTATGCGATCATGCTCATATGTATTACGTATTACGCATTACGCATCTTCATTTGCTTACGGGAGTTTTGACTATTTTTGCACATCCGGAATTGTTACAATTGCTTCTTTGGCCAAGTCGGACTCCGACCCTTGTGGTGCCAGTTAAGCGTTCATCAGCCATAGCCTTCGGGACTTGATTTGATGTTGCTGTAGGTAAAGTGGCATAAGCAACAACAACAATTGTTTCTGGCAACGTAGTGTAAAGATGAAAACATATGGTAACACCAAAAAAAAAACACGAAAAATAATTTCAGGATTAGTATTGCTTTTCTCTCTTTCAGATTTATCAGATCATGTGTTCGGAAGAATCCAAACAAAGGGCGGCGGATTTTTCTGATGATATAAATTTATTTTCCAAAAATAATTTTGCAAAGTTCATTTTATAAAAATCCTTTCTATATCAAATAGGAATTCCAGAATGATTTTCAAGAAGATTACTTTAGAATTCTTTCATATATAAAAATAATTTTCATGAAATAAACTTTTAGAGATGAATAGGAATTAGAGATTATAGGATTTAGAGAAAAATTTAAAAAAAATAAGAATTCTTGAATAATTTTTACAAAACAGTCTGATGTATAACAAAAGGATAAACTTCTCGAGATAACCACTAATGTAATATCTATTCTTTCATAGAAATGTTATGCTTTAGATTGTTTTCTCTTCGCATGAAATGCTACCCATTTTACAAAAGGAGTTTTATTTTTTCATTGCATTATTCTCATTCAGTGAATAATACATGGCGGCAATGCTGCCTGTTCTAACTGGCATGATAGCTGAAACTAAATTTTAATAAAATATTTATGGTATCATATCCCCAGAGTCAAAATATTACACAGATATTCGCCTTTAAAGCAAAAATAAAATCATCTTTGGTGCGTACATTTTTTATGGCTTATGATATATTTTCACACACGTTTAGAATTTATAAGAGCGTATCTAACGTTTAAATTTTATTACGGTAAAAATATTCTAAAACTCTTTCGAGAAAAATATATTTGAAGTTTAAGAACGATAGAACAGGCGAAAGACACCTAGTTTCTAGAACTTTGATGGATGGCGGAAATGTGTGACATTTGTTATTGATCGGGCAGATCTTCCTTCTATAGCAACAAAAATAACCAGAGCAGAGGGTGTAGAAATAGCTTTTTCAGCTTTAATTGAAACGAACGGAAACGTGTAATGGGTATTTGCATGACTTAATTAAAAACTTTTCTAGTTTTTTTTCCAGATCTTTAAACTGATTTGCCTTTTTTTCCTTTTTGTGCATTGTTTAAACGAAAAATTTTTCATTACTGAAATAGTATGCATAAAGTCAGCATTTTTTTAAAGAAGAAAATATTAGGGCAAAATAATATATGGCGTTGAAAGATTAATTGCCGTTGTAATTTCCGTAACTGGAAATTTTAATTCAGTGTTTACAAACTTCGTTGGAGAGTTAAAGGAAAAAAGCTAGATTTTGGGCATACGTAAATTTTAAAAAAAAGTTCATTTTAAGATAAAATAAATTAAAAGAGTAGAGTGATTGTTAATATTATATAGGTTTTCTATGTATTTTTTAAGGCAGCTGTGTACTAACCCTATTGGATTCGCTCACTTCAATATCAACATATGAAGAAAATTTGTCTAGTATTTACAACTATTTAATGCTGATAATGCAATAAAAATGGTATTTTCAGATAGCCTGAAATTTTCAGCAACCATGCAACAGGATTAATTTTTATAAATTTCGTCCACTAAATGAATTTATGAGCGTTTAAAACAAACTATACCAATTTTTTTCACCAAAAAATTTAAATTTTAAAATATTACTTGGATTTTTTTTAAAAGGAAAATACCCCAATGTGTGAAATTTCTTTCTCTATTACGGAGTACAATTTAAAAAAAAATCAGGTAGTCTCTTCTAACGAAATTACCAGGTGATATTACCGTAGGACTACTTATCATTGCTTACCTATTTTTTATTTAAGCAATTTGGTACTTTTTTGTTTAACTGCTTACTGTTTGCCCAAGCGATACAGACTGGGTTTGGCACGCTGCCAAAATTATAACTCTCGACGGTGGGAGTCTGAAATTTTGCTTTATCGCGGACCGTTATGAAGAAATGTAATCCTACGTAAAAAAAATCTTTTAATCGAAGTTCGCAATCTTTTGACAAATGTTCTCCATAGGTTAACATTGACGTGGGCGAATCTAATATGGTTAATTCACAGCAACCTTAAATATTATGAAAGGGGGGAGATAAGAGAATTTTTGACATTGAATAAAACATCACTGTCGAAAAACAACTTTTAATCCCATTGCAATGAAAAGTGGGAGTAAGAAATTAAATCATAATTTAATTCGTAAATCTAAATTTTCCATATGTTCAAAAATATTAAATACTTTCATATATCTCCTTTTACTTTTTGATATTTTTCCATATTTCTATTTAACCTTTTGCTTGTGTGGGCAAAAATCCCGATGAAAATTTAGATTGGAGAATATGTGTTTTATCTACATGTAACTCTGGCCCATTACGTGAAGTATGTAATTCCTGTGTCATCCGGTAATTGAGGTACATATTTTTTATTTGAAGGATAGGGTTTTTATTTTTTATTTGGGACAGAGGAACTGTTATTAATATCGAACGTTAATAAAATCCAACATTTTTGTATCTTCTGCAAAGAAAAGAGTTCCCATATGTTACAACAGATTATTTAGAGTTTGTTTTCAAATTAATAAGACTGCTCTTTGCATGTTGTACATATGCTAGAACTTTTCTTCATCCTAAATAATGACATTGAAAAAATTTTTTGTACATCTAGCATATAACACCTTTTAATTTTTCAAACAAAATTTTTTCATTACGGATATGGTATGCATAATGTCAGCATTTATTTAAGGAGAAAATTATTTGTGAAAATAATATCTGGCGTTGACAGAAGTAATTGTAACTCTAATTTCCGTAAATGGAAATTTTAATTCAGTGTTTACAAACTTGGTTGAAAAGTTAAAAGAAAAAGCTTGATTTTGGGAGATGTAAATTAAAAAAAGTTTGTTTTCAGATTAAACATATTGAAGGAGTAGAGTGACTGTTGATACGCTATAGGTTTCATGTATAATAGTTTCATGTATTAAGAAAGGGGAGATGAAGATAATTTTTGATATTGAATTAAAAAAAATTGTAAATCCTATTTTAATGGAACACGGGAATAAGAAATTGAATCATAATTTATTTTATAAAACTAAATTTGCCCAACTTTGGCAAAATATAAAAAGCTTTAATATAGCCTTCTTTCTATTTTTCCATATTTTTCCATATTTCCCCTTGACATTTTGTTTGTATGAACAAAAAATCACAAAGAATATTCTTATTAAAGAGTATGTGTTTATTCTACATGCAATTCTGTCCCATTACGTCTGGCGTATGACTCCTAAGTCTTCCTGGAATTTAGACGTCTGCTTTTTATTCGGGAACGGGGGAGGGGTGGTGGATTTTTTAAAACTTATTTTCGCGGGGGGAGGGGGAGACATGCAATGTTATTTTCGCTAATAACAACCAAAGCTAATAAAATCCAATAGTTTTGGAACAGTTCTGAAATATTACAACACATTTTTGTTGGAACAGATTTTTTTTCTGAGTTCCAGTCTTCAAATTATAATTAAACTGCTCTTTTCATAATGTATACATGTTAATTTCCATAAAGTTACACATTCATCTCCATAATAAATATATATGTCTCCATCCCAAATAATGACATTTAAAATTCTTTGTGTTTTTGATTTGTGTCTGTTGTAAATTTTGACTGTATATAATAAACAGAGTAAGAATGTCATATTTTAAATATTTTCGGTCATTATTGATTTCCCTGTGTATAACTGAAAGACTTGTATAAAATAAATAAGAGAAATGTGTCTGTTGAGTTGAATATCTGATGTTTCGTAAAATCATATATATGTTTATATACATATTGAATTTTATTTAAGGGGATGGTGGACCTTTCAAAACGATTTTTGAAATTTTTACCACAGAGATATGAAATTTTGTATATATATTCATTAAAGTATAACAATATTAAACACCTTATAAAATTTTATAAATATTTTTAAAAAAATATTTTATAATTAAAAAATTTAAATTAAATTACCCTTCTTTAAAATGCTCCTTGCGACTCAATTTTAAACTATTCCCCTTAATTTTGCATTTATATTGCTTATAAATACTCTCTGAACAAAGTTATGTATTTTTTTGTACTTTCGTTGAATAGTTAATTTTTAGAAAATATTTTTATGCTTGTACTCTGAATTTTCGCGAAATTTTTGTACTCTTCTACACTAAAGTTAAACTTTTATAACCTAAATGACCTCGAATCCTAAAATGGATACATAACTTTATTTTGATGTATTACAGGAATCTTTATTATAAATTTCATAAAATTTTGTCAAAAATTATGACGCGAGGAGCATTTTAAAGACTTGCAAATCTGGAAATTTCTCATTTTGAGAAAAAGTCATTTAAAAGATAATTTTTTTATCTACCTTTAATACTTACTACTCTAAAGCCACGAATTTTTCATTTTTCTTTTCACTACACATTTTAAATGCATTTCATTCCAATATTTACATGTTTTTAAAATATTAATACACCCCCCAAAAAAATTCCAATTTTTGCTCGATTTTTGGTAATTTGAAAGTCCACCATCCCCTTAAGAGTGCTTTATATTTCATTTTAAAACGGGATATGAAAAATTGCTTCAAATCTGAAATAAATGAGAGGAAAAAATACAGGTGTGTATTTTAAACCTGAATTTATTTTTAAACATTGAGGCAACACAGGTATATATTTCTAAAATTTCTCCTCGGAGAAATCTTTATTTTTATATTTTTTCCTTATTTAGTTACGTCCTTTAGAGAATCGATGATGTGAAGAACTCAATAAGTAAAACATACATAGGAAATAAGGATTTTGTCTACAGTGGAGATAGAACAAGCTTTCACGGGATAGTCACATGCCCACAGACGCGACCTCTTTCACGCTGTGTCGCTTTGAAAACGTAACTTAAATGAGTGACAAGGGCTCCCAGAACTGGCTTTTTAAACCCAGATCTGGTTTTTTCAGTGACCATATGGGTTTACGGGTTTGTTTTTTAAAATATCTCAAAATCTGAGTTTTTCCCTTGTAAGTTAAAAATATAGCAAAAAATTAATATTTATTTATCATTGTAAGTATAATTTTTTATGTAAATGTAATCATGTGATTTAATTATGTAATTATGCAAATTGATGAATGTAAAAGGGTGTAAAGTGGAGATATTTTCAATTGAATCCTGATATATTTCTCTTACGAAACCATCCCACAATTTTGATATTTGTTACGTAATATCAAAGATGGATTCACAAAATCCCAAATGTTTAATCTTATCAGGCCTCATGATCCATTTCACTATTTTACCTCACTCTTCTGAGTGCAAAAGAATGCTTTTCATACGTTAATAAAGTGACAACAAAACACTCATTCTCTTAAAACTGGAACTGTAAACCATCGTATGATAACACAATAAATATGATAGATATCATCAAAACTGTCGTTCCTAAATGACTAAAACAAAACTGGCAGAAGACAAAATAGAAGGAACATGTTCTACACTATAAGAATCATGAATTTAAAAGAAACAGAAAAAAAGAAAGGTTTCCGGCAAACTAATTTGGAGGGGAATGATGAAATGTATTCAATCTGACGACAATGAAATAAATTAACTCCATTTTAACTTCAAATAACCTCCTAAAATGGGGTTTATTTTATTATTTGTATTGTTTTAGCATTTTAATAATAATAAATAATTTTTAAAAAGTTGTTTTTTTAAATTATTTATTTATTTATTTATTTATTTATTAATTTATTTATTTATTTTGCAATGCTGTGTGGGTTACATTTCATTTTCACTGGGAGCCCTGACTTTAGCATTCACAGTGCTATCACAGAGTGGCAAAATTAAGTTGCGGATGTTCTAAGTCCACTTTTGTGACATTACAGATTGACGACACTGGGGCTTCGTACCAAAAGCAATTGCATAAACAGCATAAATGAAAGTCATATTGAAATGAATGTTATGGGTTAAGGTTTCTGCGTCGTTAATTCCAAATTAGGCAGCAGGTGTTTTAAATGTGATTTGTTAATTTCACCTCTTACTATGAGGTTTTGGACAAGTCCCATCATCATGCAGACGCTTATTTCATTTACCTGAGGCATTTTTCTTTCAAGTGTTGGATGACAGTCAAGCTGAGTTCAGGTGAAATACTGCAACTTATATTTTAACTAATTTTTTTTTATTGTACGAAGATATAAACATTTTTTTGTGACTAATCTATAAGACATTTTAAGGGGAGGATCAAGCTCTTGGCGGGAATTAGATGGTGATTTCCTTTTATGGTCAATCATAAGAATAAAAATCATGTACGTCAAAATTATATCTGTTCAAAATGAAGAGAGAAGAAAATTAGCTATGTTCCCAACAAATAAATAAAATTCAAATTGATATCGTTTCATTATTAGTACTCTTACTATGGGCTTAATTATTAATATTTCTTACAATTAAAAATGATATAAATATGAAAATTCTCCAAAATGAGAAAAAGCGCGATACATTTTTTTTTTCAAAGAACAGAAAGTATGTAATTTTTAATGCAGTTCATATGCATGTTCTACTTTTATTTTAACTTCGAGGGCAATATTGGACAAATTTCCGATTTTTTTAGAAAAACATATATTAAAATTATAACTACACAACATTTAACCGTTATTATAAATTTATCTTAAGCAAAACTACAACAACGTATTTTCATTATAACACTGTAGATAACAAGAAATTTATCCTCTTTCAGGTTTATCACATAATAAATGTTGTTTAAAAATCCCTCATTTGGTAGCAAAGTCTGTAAAGTTTCTCGTGCTTCATGATAAATTTTCGTTTAGTAATATACTCGTATTTTCGGTAGAGCATTATTAGTCACTTTCATCTTCTTCTTTGATGAAAAATTCAATAGAAGATAAGACCTAGCGTTTTAGCTTATGATGAATTAGAACAAAGCATGAATGTTTTGCGCCCCAAATAATAGCTATATATTCAAAACAAACGGTTCTAAAATGGATTTTGTAAACTATTAAAAATAAACTTTTATGTTATGTTATAGACGTCTTATTATTTGAGAAACAAATGGTAGATTAGTTAAAGATATAATTAAATAAAACTCATGTTTACTGGAACTCACTATTTATGTTCCAGTAAAACTTATATATTTTATATGAGAAACTTTACTGAAAGGGATAAATGAAAGACAACAGATTCTCGCCACATGAATGGTAAAATATCTTGATTAAACATGCTAGAAATAAATAATATAAATTTAAGTAAATGATATTTTATTTTTCCAAACATACAATTAATTTTTTAAAAAAATAGTTTAAAATGCTACAAAGTGGACATTTTTGGTTGAATGCTTAGAAAGATAATTAATTCAACTGAAATGGGGCAAAAGTGAACCGAGAAAGACATGTATATTTTTTAGGAATAATTCTCAAGATATATAGCACAAAGTAAACACCCATTGTGACTTGTGAACAGACATCACTAACGTTAAAATCTTTACAGGATTAAAGATATGGTCTTTTTGACTCAATTTTAATTTTTTAAGAAATAATTCAAATATTTTTCTTTAGTTTAACTATATTTAATTTTTGCGTTGAACAAAGTAACTAAAAAGAATAAAAGACATCTGGAATGAAATTATGAATCCCTTGATAACTGAACCCTCTGATAATCCTCTGATGAATCCTCTAATATAACTGGTAATCATACAAACAATATTTAAAAGAATGTTTAAAAATTGTACCAGCCAAAAGCTTCTAAAACTGAAAATTTCGACAGCACTTGACAAATGTTGATTGGATACGATTAAGTTCGAACTTAACTAAATACTCCTCAATAAATAAATTTTAACATAATAGAGAAAATACAGGAAATAGTCAGAAGTGATTAGAATAATCTCCGAAGAAGATAGCTTAATATTCATCTAGTATTTTTAGTAGAAAAAAATGAATAAAAGATGGATTTTTAAGTCTTCAAACTGTTAGAGCATAATCTTTCAAATAGTAGTGTAAGCCATTTCTTAGTGGCTAAATACTGGATGTATTTCACGTGATATAAGTCTCTAGAAATTTCTGAAACTTTTGTAAAACTTTATCTGTTAGACGTTAGAAGATTTAAGATTTTGTAATATTCGATAATTCGAAAATCGATATACAGCACTGTATGAACTCAATGTGGTTTCGAAGCTGAAGAGCTGTGAACAACAATTCTGGCAGTGCTGAAAACAAAGATAGTTGCTACGTAATAAGTCCTAATGCTTAATTTTTTGTCTCTTTTATTCCCTGTTTTCCTGTTTCTGTTATTTTAAACTAAGCTTTTGCAAACTTTTTTTAAATAATGATTTCATTTATGATTAGCGTATTTAGGCACGAGTTCAGGAGAAGATCGGAATGTGTTCATCTAAGCACGTAGAGATTCCCTAAATTGTACTGGTCACATTAAACGTATTTCTCATCCATTTTTGAGTTGTTCATCAGCTGGGTACGTGGATGAGAGTGTTAGGCTCTGTCATGTGGAGTTATTATTCTACAAAGGTTAACTTAAAATGAAAATTTGCAATTTCATTCCCCGATTGCAAATAAAGCTGTGAAGGCTTGAATGCAATTTGCAAAGTGCCAAAGTAAAACACAATTTAAAGTCCAGCGATAAATCACAACTTCTTATATTCTCCAATGTAATTTCAGGGGTGAGGACATGTTTTGAACTATTTAATAGCTAATTGTGAGGCTTAGGAGCATTAGGTGTAGTTGACACTATGAACATATCACAAATACTTTTGTGAATTGTTAGGAGTAACATTCACTCCCAATACTTGATGAACCATTAATTAGTTCGAAAAATGTCACCATCCCTTTAATTGTATTGTGGGAGATAAGAAGTGCTTTCCTGTTTGCATTTTCCACAAGTTTACAGTAAGCGAACATACAAGTCTTTTTTTAGCTTAAATTATCAGTTAGTTTTGATGATAATATAGCACTAAATATTGATTATAATAAAATATTCCCAAAACCCGAAACTGTTGATTATTCTTAGCTCTCTCAAACAAAGGAAAAGATGAGATGACATGTACCTTATATTTGGTTATAGAAATAGATGAGCTAAGTGATCGCTGATAAGGAGTCGTTAGAAGCATAGTTTGAATCAATTCATAATAATACTCTTAATACATTGTTGGTCGGTACCAAGTAAACTCGTATTTTTATACGCAAATGTTGAAGACAATTTAGAAGATAAATCCATGATCAATCTACGAAAATCCTAAAGTAAATAATTATTTTAGTATCTATGACCTTTACTATGACCTAAATGCGTTTCAGTCAAATCCTCATATTTTATCATTAGAAGTGAGAATATCATACCCCCATATAAAGAAAACGGATTTCCGAAAATCAAAATGCCGTTCAAAATTTCAGCCTTTGCCGGTGACTTGCACATATATTAAAATAAAATTGCACGCCAACAATTTGTTAATAAATTCATAACGTTGCCATAGATTGATTGATTGATTTGTCATAATTGCAATGGACGATCACTATTGGGACTAACAGAAACAATAATTTTGAGCTGGGTAAAAATTTAAAAAATATGTTAGCCTAACATCATAGAATTTTCCAACGATCATTTTTTATAACAACAGCAAAAAAAAAGGCTTAGGCAGAAAATCAAAATTTAGTTAATTAACTTTCCAGCATACTGATGTTATGGAACGAAACAAATGTAGATCTAAGATAATTTTTTCCCGGATAAAAAAAGCAAAAAGTACAATAATTAATTTTATCCTGGATTAAAAATGTTTTCCAATATTTGTTATTCAGGTTGGCTTTTAATTCGTATCGCTCTTGATCCAACAATTTTAATCTGAAGAACCTTTACATCAGAGATGATAGAAGAAGTAAGATAGAAGATGATAGAGGTATCAATCATAAAGACATTATTTTGATGTTAAAATTTGCTCAACAAATGTTAAAATTTGCTGATATATGATTATTACTGGTACAGTTTAAAAAATGTTTAAAGAAAGTACTAAATTTTTAGCATTCGTAATTCCGAATTTATAAACTAAGCGTATCTTTTTAAGTATTACTACTTAAAATTTATGACGTCTTAGTGATTTCAAACTCTAAATGTTCAGCACTTAACTGTTCAATATTTAAGAATAATCGTTTGGAACACTTTTTGTTTAAATCAGTGAAATCCCAAATATTGTAAATTTCAGTTTCCGTTTTATTGAAAAATCATATCTTGGAATAATTTTCCTGACATCAGAGAATTTTTCAACGACCTTCTTTTAGAACAACAGCAGAACAAAAAATGTCCTAGGCAGAAAATCGGAATTTAGTTAATTAACTCTCCAGCACACTGATGTTATGGTACGAAACAAATGTAGATCTAAGATAATTTTTTCCCGGATAAAAAGCAAAAAGGAAAATAACTAATTGTATCCTGGATTAAAAATCCTTCCCATTATTTGTTATTCAGGTTGGTTTTTATTTCGCATTGCTCTTGGTCCAACAATTTTAATCTGAAGAACCTTTTCATCAGAGATGATAGAAGAAGTATGAAAGAAGATGATAGAGACATCATATAGACATTATTTTAATGTTCAAATTTTCTCCTATTTCATTATTACTGGTACCGTTTAAAAATTGTTTAAAGAAAATACTAAATTTTTGGCAGATTCATTCGTAATTCCGCATTTATAAACTAAGCGTATCTTTTTAAGTATTACTACTTAAAATTTATGACGTCTTAGTGATTTCAAACTCAAAATGTTCAGCACTGAACTGTTCAATATTTAAGAATAAACGTTTGGAAGACATTTTGTTTAAATCAGTGAAATCCCAAAATATTGTAAACTTCAGTTTCTGCTTTATTGAAAAATCATAACTTGGAATAATTTTCCTGAGATCAGAGAATTTTCCAACGACCATCTTTTTAGAACAACAGCAAAAAATCACTTAGGTAGAAAATGTGAATTTAGTTAATTAACTTTCCAGCACACTGATGTTATGGTACAAATTAAATGTAGATCTAAGATAATTTTTTCCCGGATAAAAAAGCAAAAAGGAAAATAATTAATTTTATCCTGGATTAAAACTGCTTCCCATTATTTGTTATTCAGGTTGGTTTTTATTTCGTATTGCTCTTGATCCAACAATTTTAATCTGAAGAACCTTTTCATCAGATATGATAGAAGAAGTATGATAGAAGATGATAGAGGTACCATATAGATATTATTTTAATGACATTATTAAAATTTTCTCATATTTAATTACTACTGGTACAGTTTAAAAACTGTTTAAAGAAAATACTAAATATTTGGCAGATTCATTCAAAATTCCACATGTTAAAAATAAGTGTATCGTTTAAAGTATTACTACTTAAAATTTATGACGTCTTAGTGATTTCAAACTCTAAATGTTCAGCGCTATACTCTTCAATATTTAAGAATCATCGTTTGGAAGTATTTTTCTTTAAATCACTGAAAAATCACAAATATTGTAAATTTTAGTTTCCTTTTTATTGTAAAATCATATATTGAAACGATTTTAGAAATAAGAAATGTATTTATTAGAATGTACTGCAATTTATTTTATGACGTATCGTTTAAAAAGCATGCGATAGAGCGAAAGCAGTTACTAAAATTCACTTTACCCTAACTGCTATTTTAAATGTTATGAACATGTTCATGAACGGGAATCGGAGAAAATTATCTGCAACTTCTCTCCCGGGTGTATATAATTTGTTTGAGTTTGCAGTTAGTATTCTTAGCATCTTTTCTTTAAACATATAAAATGACATTATGAATAATGACAAGAGAGGTGAATTAGAAAAATGAAGTGTTTTGGGGTTCCTGATTTCTCCAACTACATCATTCTTCAAATTTACTATTCCCAGATTTGACAGTTATGATGTTAAAGAGAAATTTGCGTGCCTGGAAGAGTAGTAACTAGAAAATATGCTATGTGCTGTTTATAAAGGGAAGTAATAAATGAGGATTTTAACCACATATATTTTTCGCATTTAATAAGTATTTTGTGTTATTATAGATAAAGAAAGAAAATTACACCTCATAAAACTTTCATTTGATTAGATTTAGAAAAATAAAGAGGAAAGCATTAATTCCTCTATTATTTTTATTGTTACAATAAGTCTCTGATATTTTGGAAAAAAAAATTCTGAAAAATTTGAATTTTGAATACTTTATTTTAAACTTCGTGATGTAGTTCTTAATGATGCATGTTCTGAAAATGATGATGTATTTAATACGGGTGTACTTAATAATGTACTTCACGATGCCCTTTCATGCACATTTAAGCCTTGTTCACATTGTGACCGTAAGTGTCCGTGTTAGGGGTTGTTCATATTGTGCCCGTCAGCTTCAGATTTATGTATTTTTAACCAATATATTTAACCAATTACAAGCCCATAAACGATTAGCCACGAAATTGTTAACCTTTGGATTAATGGGCCCATTTTTCCGATTTTCTTTTCGGAAGGGGAAATTTCAAACCCCTTTGTAAGAACGGCCATTGAGGGGTTATATATATACAGGGTGTCCCTAATTAAACTTCCTTGCTTTAACCCTCTGAAGACCGACTCCAAATTTGGGGTGTTACGCTAAACAACCAAGGTGGCCGAAATATTTCCAGCTATTTCCTTCCCCCATTGGGAGGTACATAGCATTGTACTGGAAATCGCCGTTGTGTAGGGGGGGGGGGTCTCGGATTTCCCTCTATGGCTGCGGGAAAAAGGGTCTTTTCTTAGGAAATTATCGCTGTTTGCTTGGGAAAGTTTCCAGCGGATTGTCGAATTGTTGAATCTTTCAAACGATGTGAAATGAAATAGCTTCAATGTTTCCATGGAATGGAAATCGCAGTATTATCTTTATATTGATTTGATTGTTTGTACAATTTATTAGTAGTGTATACAAGTATTTTCAGGTTTTGTTTCTGCAGATTTTATTTTATTTTAATTTTTTATTTGAGTTTTATTCATCTAAGAGGGGGGGGGGGAGCAGAAACAAAGAATAAATTATAAAAAAGATCTATGAAATGAAGGGAGAAATCGGAAACTAAATAGTTAACATGCATATGAAATTCAACAAAATAGACAATGAAAGTAATTAATATATAATTTTAAAAATTATTTTAAACTTTATTGCGTACTTTCTTGGTATTTCTGTGTTCTAAGTTTTTAAGAAACAGACATAAACTAGATATTTTTGGAATCCCCCGACGCACAGAATTCAAAATTTGAATCAGGTAGACCAGTAAATAATATAATTTTTTTCACTTTTCAACTCTTGTGTTAACATTTCTTACTGTTTATCGATAGGTTTTTCTTTCCAACCTCGTCGAATAATTAAATGTACAGTTTTCAACTTTGATTTAATTGCGTTTTTTTCAACTAAGATAACAAAAACTAGTTACACGTATTGCTTTATTGGTCTCCATTCATTATTTTTCCCCCAGTGTTTATGGTTATTTTGTGGAATGTGGCCTTGGATATGAGAAACCCAAGATATATAACTCTATGTTCTTGATTTTTAAAGAGGAGATTTAAAATTTTTTAATAGTACCCTCAGTTACGCGTTTCATTATATTAAACGAAACAGTACATCATTGGGTGCGTTTTTTTCCTTAAAAAGGACTGTCCAGAAAAGGACATTTTATTTTTTCGTCCTGAAAGGACTTTTTTTTTTCCCTAATAAGGACATTTTTTTTTGTCCTGAAAAGAACAATTTCAGGGTGGAGAGAAAGATTATATTTATGAGAAGCAGTTCTTGCACAAACATATTTTGCAAATAGTGCACTCCCAGGTACTCTCAACTGAACCTCCAGAATTTGTTTTTATTCCGTCTTTTCTACAAGAGAAACAAGTGCGCTTACGGCCACTTATTTTCTGGCTCTTATGAGTATGGTCATCAAATGAAAATTTCTCTGTTGACTCTCTTTTTCTTTTACTGCAACTAATTTCAGCAAGATGTTCTTCTATAATTTTCAATTTAAAATCATACAGTTGAAACTTTTTTTTCTGAACTGGATAATTAGAGGTCATATATATTATATATGCATTGTTTATGCTCGTGTCAAAAAGAAAGGAAAATAGATAAAACCACCACTTAGATGATTCTCTTGCCACTGTAAAATATTTTCTACGTTGATCCGCTAAATCTACACCTCCCATATATTTATTATAATTTGTAAAAGTTGAGGGACAGGGAACAATATGCTTTTCGGCTCCTCTTCTCCTTGATGCTTGAACTATTTGTTTTTCTATATCGGTCGATAGCATTATTATTTGTTTTTGTCCAGCCATGTGGAACATAATACATTAGGGTATTCCGAACACTGATAGAATTTGCTGTCATTAGGTTCCGACAGTTTGCCTTCAGAGCTTTTAAGTTGTGGAGGCATTTTTTTTCTGTTTGTCATCACTGTTCCACATGCTCCGAAACCTTTCTTGTTCAGGTCAATTACCAAGTCAACACTTGTAAAAACTGTATCAAAATATAGATGGTGGCCTTTATTCTCTAATCCGTTCACCAAGTGAGAGACCACATCATATCCAAGCCCTTTATTTGACCGCTTCATTGTCCCATTTTTTCCGCTGTAAAGATCAAAATTCAGGGTATATCCCAAATGAGATGTACACATCATCCACATTTTCATTCCTCTCTTATCGGGTTTCATTGGCATATATTGAATAATTCCAAGCCTTCCTTTGAATTTCAGGATTGCTTCGTCAATGGAAAAGTTTTTATAAGGCTTAAAATGGTCTGTGAATTTTTTCCTTATTTGGGACATGAAAGGCTCAACCTTCTGCGTGTAAGAGAACTCTTCATCATCTCTATTTTTTTCACTTTCCCTGTCAGATAGGTGAAAATAATGTTTAATTGACAGAAATCTGTTCCTACTTATGATCTTCTTGATAACCTCATTTTCTAAAATCGGGTTCATTGACCAATAATCATAAATACGAGGCAGATGATTAATGCTTATTATGAGCATTGTTGCAAAAAATATCCACAATTCGCTGATTTGTTCCACAGGACTCCAGGACAAATTCTTTCTTCCACGTTTTTTTTCACAAAATTCTGCGTATTTGTTCGTATTAACACGCATACATTTCACCACTTCATTCGTTAAAAAAAGTCTTAAGAATTGTAAAGGAGTTGAGCCTACGGGTAAGTCATGAACACCAGAAAAATTTGAAAATTTCAAAAATATCATATCCTCGTTTTTCACAGTCTCTGACCATGACACTTGCACGTCTTCATCAGTTGGAAGTGATGTATTCATAAGTGAAGTTCCATCACTTTCTTCTTCTTCAAAAACGGAATTTTGAAAAGAATTTCCATCATTATTATTCTCAACCATACAACTTTCTCCTCACCTATCTTCTTCGTCTAAATCGATATCCGATTCATCGGTGTCCGCAAATAAAATGGCGTTAATTTCGTCTTGAGTCAATGGTTTACGGCTTCTCCTCATTTTGAATAAAAAAGCTCAGAAAAATATGAAGAAACTCTCAAGAAACTGCTAACTAAACTGCGCCTCAAAATAAGAATAACAGTCATATCTGAAAAAACTCCAACAGAAAACCCGGAAACCATTTCTCAGAATAGATAACACCTGTTCCGACACTCCCTGTGAGATGTCGGAACTCTGCTAATAGTGTCCGCTGATATCCCGTGGGGAGGTGAGTGGTGAGAAACTCTGCGGGTGGTCCCCCAATGCGGAGGGATGACAACAAATTCGGCCGTCGGCCGGCAAAGCTGGTTATCTGCGTGGTGGGCCGTTTGGGCCGGGAAGGTCGCTAGACGGTTTTAAAGTTGTCTACATTCGAAACATTTCTTCAGAAAGTTATGAAATTTTGCGTAGAACATATTGCAGGGATGGGAATTTGTTTGAGAGAATAAAAAAATTAGTTCAAAATTTAACCACCAGAGAACGTTTTTTCATGAATTACACAGTTACGAGTGGTTCTTTACTACAGAGGCTGTTCGCACATTTTTTAGACGATTTTGGTAAGCGGTAATAAAAAATATTTTCCTTCAAAAGAAATAATTGCAATTGTACTATGTTTTAAAAAGTCAAAATTATCGTCTGCGGCTTGAAAGTTTTGTTTTTATTCAAAATGGCGTTTTTAACAAAATAGTGGTTCGAAGGCAACATTTATGCTCTTTCCGAAGAGAAATATGCATACTCCGTTACCCAAAAACGATGTGAGAGTCATGGTTTTGTGATATCTAAAGCGTCGATAGGTAATATCGTCAACAAGAGAGGAAAAAAAACGTCAAATTGGAGCCTCAAGTGGGACAAAAATTCCAAAGAAGTATCCAAGGAAAAAACGGACATCTTCGACTATTGTAAAGGTACGTTGTTTAATTTTAAAAGAAAATCCCCCTAGTCAAAGGACTGCTGCAAAATCATTAAAATGCTCGGTGTCCACTGTAAACAAAATGATAAACGTTGATTTAAATCTTAAGAAAGCGAAAAAACGCAATGTGCATCGTCTTCTTCCAAATCATATCGCCGAACGCAGGACACGCTGCAGAATTCTATATGAGAAACACTTATCCAAAGAAAAATGGAAAACAATTGTCACAATAGATGAATCATGGGTGTATTTAAACGATTGCAACAAAAAAAGAGCCATTTATTATCATAAAAGGGGAGAAAAAAATTTAAGTACATGGTTCAAAGCATCGAAAGAAAGTTTTTCTAAGGGATTCATGATTGTTGCTGGTTTTTCTTATAATGGCAAGTTAAAAATAAAGAGAGTGGAAAAAAATGTCAAGATTAACTCCAAGTACTACCAGGAACATATTTTATCGCCAATTTTTCTGAATGAAATACCATCGCTTTACCCACAGTGCCATCAATCTATGAGACTCCATCAGGACAAAGTTAGCAGTCACACATCAAAATCCACTGTAAATTTCCTAACTGAAATGGAACAAAAAACTGGTATCAAGGCCATACCCTTCACTGATATCCCTACTAAATCTCCCGATGTATCACCTATGGATTTTTGTGCTTTCGGACTTTTAAAATCTGCATTATCCAAACGTCGTCCCAAAACCCTTACAAGACTCTGGAAAGCTGTTCAGGAGGAATGGGATAGAATACCTCTTCTGACACTTCAAAAGGCCTTATTTTCCTGAAAATTGCGGTGTCGAAAGATAGTTCAGAATAAGGGATGTCAAATAGAACATTTAAAACACAAGAATTTTATGTAATTTAGTTTTGTGAATACAATATACATCGTCTAAAAAATGTGTGAACAGCCTCTGTATAGATTTCCCCATCTTTGTATTCATAGGTCCCCCTAACACAATAACTCATACTCATCAAATTTTGCAATCTTTAAACTGATTGCAAAGTCGATCGGAAACTTGTTCGATAACTAGTTTTCGGACAAAAAATTTGCATCAACGAAGAAGAAACAAATATGCAAATTAATTTTTGTCGTCGTAGAGCAGAAGCTGTTATAAAACCAAGAAACTTTCATGGATATTTTGTTTTCAGCGGGCTTGCAATTGCTAATCAGAATGTCATCGTTACGATTACGATATAGAGCTTTGTTAGTAAAATTGTTTTACCAAAACGATAATCAGCACTAGTTACTCTACGAAAATTTGAGTTTGAAGGGGATACGAAAAGGTCCATTGACTGTTAAAGGTCTTAGATTAATGGCGGCCAAATTGGAAGAAACTGGTTCTTTTGACATTCGTTCTAGAAGAGGAAGGAAACCTGTTTCCGCAGAAGCTGTAGAGAAGGTTGCGCTTCAGATGAAAGAGGACAAGCTTCCAACGAAGAGGATAGTACCAGTGTCCGTCGTGTGGCAGGAGCATTGGATCTGCCCCGTTCAACTGTCCAGAAGGTCATGCAGAATATCCCCCGGTATTTTTCGTAAAAGCTTCAATTTCTGCAGAGGTTGCCTACACATGATTTCGAGACTTGACAGCGGTTCTAACTTCAGTTTCTTGCTCGCTGTGAGGTTCATGCAGAATGGTCTTGGAATATCCTCTAGACAGACGAAGCAAACTTTTATTTGGGCGGTTCGATGAATACTCACAACTGCCGAATTTGAGAACCAGAAAATCAACGTTTAATCTTAGACGTTCAGATGCATTCACCGTAAGAAACCGCGTGGTGTGAATTTTCTGCATTTTTTATTCTCGGCCCGTATTTCTTCGAGGAATTAAGTCATAGAGGTCCAATAACATGCTCGGTCACCGGGGAGCGATATGCATCCTTGTTACTGAATAAAATTGTTTCGGATCTGGAATCACGTCAGTACCTTTCACGCACAATTTTTATGCAATAGCTCTTCCACACATTAGCCTTCGTGTTAAGAACATTCTCAAAAAATCCCTTTACAAAAGAACGTATCATCAGCCGCCACTTTTCTAATGAGTGGCCTCTTCAATCACCAGACCTCAACCCATGCGACTTTTGGCTTTGGGGCCATGTGAACCATCTAGTCAGTCTTGATAAACCAAGAACTATACCTTATCTGAAAGACAGCATTTCCCCGGACACACTGTAGTACATGGTATCTTACGATTTCAAATGGTAGCAGAAAATGATCACCGTCATGTTGAACATGTCTCAATGTAATAATTTTTTTTAATTATATTAAATGTTGCCAAAATGTGCAATTCATCAAAAACCTTCGTGTAACGCATCAAAAAAGTGACCTTGCAATCACTTTAAAGATTGTAAAATTTAATGAGTATGTGTTAGGGCCTGTTCACATAGGAGTCCGTTGCGTTGCGTTAAGGAAAAGATGACGTAGAGACGAAAATTAACCAATCATATGCCTCCAAATGATTATCAATGAAATTTTTAACGCCTATGATTGGTTTATTTTCGTCTCAATGTCATCTTTCCCTTAACGCTACGCAACGGACTCCTATGTGAACAGGCCCTTATAGGGCATATACATTGGTGCAGAGTTCTCTGCCTGCAGACCGCCGACTCCTGTCATCACATTAGTCACGGTAATTTTAGTCACGGTATTTAGAACCACCCCCATTCCCGCCCCCAAGGTCCCTCGAATTTCTTTGATCTGGTGTCTCCCCCGACCCCGTTCGACACCATTTGACCCGCTGACCCCCCGCCCTTTCTTTGATGCTATGTATCCAGTCCTTCAGAGGAGGCGATCCACGCATATACAGAGTGAACATAAATCACTGGATTCTCCAAGGCACATGCAGAGAACTCTGCCAACACCTTCTCTCAGCGGAAAGCCCATTCGCGCTTCTGTGACGTCACTGATGGAGGCTGAGAAAATTTCGTATGACCAGCGCTTTTTTAGATGTTCATAAAGAGCGCTCGAAATTTATTTTTGCTTACTTAATCAACAATTTTCTAAGAAATAAAATATTTAAATGGTATATATAGAACTCATAAACGGTTTCCATTTTGTCATAATTAATTTTGCATAGATAGATTGAAGGAGGATTTATCAGTTTGCAGCTTCTTAGAAATCCCTTACAAGTTAGATTATAAATCGAAAGCTTGAAGTCATTATATTAATTAAAGACTGCATTAAAAGTTACGCATAAAATTTCCAGTATTTTTAATTTGCACTTCTAAGATTTTTCTTTAAAAAGTTGTAATATGTATATCTTATAAAAATATATGTTTAGAATAAATAACACATAATCATCATGCATAAAATTTTATTGAAAACACATTTTCATACATCATTTATTTACAATATTTTTCAGGCTAAAAGAAAATATAATTTGCAAAATATTTAGATGTTTGCATACAACTAGAGAGAATCATTGAAAATAAACATACTATATTAAGAATTTTTTCTTGTGAATTTAAATTGTTATTTCTTATAAACATACCAGAATCACAAATTGTATTTGAATAATAGCCATGTATCAAAATTTAACATCATTACTTAACTGAAAAGCGATCCAGAAAAGTTAGGTTATATATGTTTGACAGTAAAATATTAAATAGCTAATGGATTATATATTATCGTCATTTGGTAATAATAATTTTTATTGTCATTGAATGTATTACGGCTTGATTTGTGCATGATGCTGTTCATTAATTTTTAACTTTAAACACCACATATTGCAGTAAAATATTTTAAAAAATTGTAAAAAAAATCAATATTACATATAGTTTAATTAGTTTTTTTAATGTTTGGATTTTTATTTTTTTTATTTTGAGACAATCTGAATCATTGAATCATTTATTTTTTTGTAATAATTTTTTTAAAAGATGTTGATAGCAGGTTTAATAATATAAGTTATTATATCCATAGCCTTATGATTGCAATGACATACATCAAATGGTAGATACACTAAAGAAGAATTTAGAATACGTAAAACTATATTATGTACAAGGGACCTATGATTATGAGCTTGAATAAAGTTTTTTTCGAATTCCTTACTCAATAATTTTGTTACTACAACATAAGTATATTTGATAATAATAATAATTTCATCACAAGAATAATTTAATCCTCCACGATCCATGTTGCGAATTAAAATGAAATCTTGCGAATCTGATGGAGCTAATAGATGTATAATATCATCATATACTAAATAATTTTTACAAAATTGACATTTAACTTTTTTCAAATATGCATGAGAACAATAACCTGAAATATAAGTCAATACAATTTCAATATTTTTAAGATCACCATTATTTACAGTTATTTTAAAAATTTCTAAACTATCTTTTTCATCAAAATTTATCTCAGTTTCATTGTTGAAAGTGTCTAATGAGGCAATTTTTATATTCCCATATTCATGTGATGCAATCGTTAAAGGAATTAAACTTCGGATTCTTAATTTCTTTTCACTTTCAAAGAGTTGTGTCACTGAAATATTGTAGTGACCACCAGCTATTTGTCTATAAAGTCCAAAGTGTTCCTCTAAACAATCAGTTGAAACTTTGCAGTAAGTACATAATTTAAATTTAACTTTTCTGTACAATATGGAGCAGTTTATCTTTGGATAGGGTACATATTCTATGTTCATAAACATCACATGTTCATATGTTACATCACATGTCATAACATGTTCATGTTTTCTCATTAAATACTCCAGTGGTTCTTTGAATGAATTCAGGTATAAAATGGAGTTCACATACCTACAAAAATTAATAATTCTTGAAAATATATATACACTCAATTGCAAGAATATGTACACTCAGTTGCAAAAAGTATGCACCACTATGTTAATTCCGAAATTGTTTTATTTTATATCTTCAGCAAGAGTAGAAATATAATCTAAATATCAAAGCCAGTTCAAAATATTGATTAATAGCAATTGAAATTCAAAATGTTTCTTAAATAAGCTTTTTATTTAATGACATATTCAAAATAAAAAAATGGTCCAGTAGTTGCTATTGTTGCAATATTTATTTGACATATGGATACTGATTAAAGAATATTTTGATCTGGTTTTGAAATTTTGATTATATCTTTACTTTCGATAGACATAAAATACAGAAATTTCACCCAGTAGGAACAGCATATACATATATAGCAACTGAGTGTGCACGTATAGCATTATTAATAGAATAATAAAAAAAATATTTTAAGGCTTGTAAGATTATACATGAAAAATACCTATTAGCATTTAGTATTTAAATTAAAATATATAAATATACTAAATACATTCTTTTAAATTATGATCACGAAAATTTTAATAATATTTGTTCTTTATTTCTTTATAATGTACAAAATGCACAATATTTTATAAAGATTACTCAAAACACAATTTGATAAGGAATTCAATAGATCCTTTTGTATGATTTACAAGTTCATTTTTAGAATCTTTTATAATGTGGAATGTTTTTGAATCCACCTTTTAACATTTAGACATGGATTATTTGTTGCCTATTGATATCTGGCAATAAGAACATTGTCCATTTTTGAATATTTACTATGTAGCAATCATGTGTAACTTATTTATCATGCATTAGTAAAGAAATGTTTAATTTGGATTAAAATATTAAAGAATATATCATTACAATTTTCTTTCCAATTTCTGTTAATAAATAAAATGGAAAATATTATACTGGAAATGAAAATACATTTTTATTTTTCAACTATGTAGATTTGGAATTGATATTTTTGCCATGTATTTCATACTTTCTAAAGGATATAACAATCTAAATAGTGCGTACTAATTACAATTCTAAGTATTGATTTAATTAGCAAATACTTATATAAATAAATATAAAATTTCAACTTATCCTGGAAATTTTTGTTACTTGGAAATTTTCTCTGGGTATATTATACATCCATTTGTTTAGTGTGCAAGAATAATTGCAGTAGGCCACTTTTACACAAACACATAACATTTATTTGCTATTTACAACGACGAACATTATTAGATTTCGCCAACCTTCAAACTGTGGTTCAGCTCGTATCATTACATCAATGAAACTAGAAGATTTTCACTCAGCTCAAACACTAATTTTTTGTTATTTGGAAATTTTCTCTCGGTATATTATATATCCATTTGTTTAGTAAATCTTCATCTTTGAGAAATCTGAATAGCAAAACTTATCCTCCATCATAATTGCTCCTTCAGGATACTACAGAGCACTTATAGGGATTTTAAAATTATTTTTCAATAATATATCCAGAAAAATATATTTGTATTCACACTGAAATAAGCAGAAGCAAAAACATGTGCAATCATCTTAATGTTAGGGTTACGAAAACAGCGCCATCCACCAGCCTCCGGAAATATACGTCACGCATTTTGAGGTCACGTGAGAGCCGGCTTTCCGCTGAGAGAAGGTGTTGACTCTGCACCAATGTATATGCACCATTATACGTATGCCAATACGAGTAAGGGCCTGTTCACATAGGAGTCCATTGCGTTGCGTTAAGGAAAAGATGACGTTGAGACGAAAATAAACCAATCATAGGACTCCAAACGATTAGCAATGAAAATTTTAACGCCTATGATTGGTTTATTTTCCTCTCAACGTCATCTTTTCCTTAACGCAACGCAACGGACTCGTATGTGAACAGGCCCTAACGCTGATGCTGACGTACGCAGTGAGGGCCTGTTCACATAGAGTCCGTCCGCATCAGCGTTAAAGATTCCTTTGGCGAAAATTGGTTAAATGGGTCAAGGATTGGTTTAAAATTTATTAGAGACCTAATAGAATGGCTAATCGTTTGGAGGCCTGTGATTGGTTAAAAGTTTTCGATGAAATTAAAGCTGACGTTGACGGACGCAGTGTGGACAAGGACTTAGTCACGAAGTTTTAAATTCATTTACTTCGTGTATTTGAAAACCAGGGATTTAACAACATTGCTAGAATAGTTCAGTAGGTAGAATGGGAGGCCCAATGTAGAGAAACTAAGGGTCGAATTCCCTTCACGGCAGACGTAAGGGAGCATGTGGATAAAACTGAGGATGAAAATAAATTAGCATCATGGGGAAAAAATTATATGGAAATTATGTATGAGACAAACATTCTGTGTCTTTGATCTCAAGAAGAGGGGATGCCGTATGACGAAAGGTTAAAAAAATTAAAGAATTGAAAAATGTTCGAAAAATTAGATTTCTTCAAATTACCGTAAGAGTTTAGTTGGCAGAATTCCTACAATTTGGGCTGTACACCATGGATTTAGTCACTGTCGCAGATAAACGGTTACTACAACGCCAGTAGGTGAGTAGATGAATGCCTTTTGGCTAGATTCCTCATGACTTTCAAAATAATAAAAAATATTTTTTTAACGGCTAACTTAAGGATGTATCCAGTTTTCCTTTTATTTTCTGTTAACTAATTACCAGTTGAATTTTCTCATTGCTAACCAAACTTTTTCACATTATTAAGAAGGCAAAAAATCAACATTAAAACTTCACTTTAAAGATAAAACTTTATTTAATTAAAATTTCGAAAGAATTTAAATAGATTTTGTTAACCCGCAGGGAGTACCAGAATTTTCTATGAATAAAAGAATCCAGGCCTCTAGCTTGGGGCATTTGCAATTAGTTTTTACAAATAGTATTATGCTGCATTTAGCTGCGTAACCAAAAGTAGACTTTATTACCAGTCAAAAAGATAATATGAACAAATTTTACCATAATAACTATCAAATACCTGACCGAGTGATTAAAATTAAATCCTATGTAATATTGAATCAACGTAAGAAAACATAAGGAAGGCATGATTAACATAAATATTTATATGAAGGGACTCTCTGTTGTGGAGATAAACACTAGGGTTCACACCATTATTTCTACTCCGTGAAACATCATTATATTAAGCGGACAGTTTATAAAATTCCTTTGCGGTGTCTCAATATGTGAATTTTTCAAAGCGTTTTTTTATGCTTAAGAATTGTTTTAATTGTGTAACAGGACATACAATATGCCCCAGCCCGTTTCTCTGTGGTTTTTCTTTTATTAGCTGAATTTACAATTTTTATGAAGTTCATGGACGATTAAATTAAAAAAGGAAATGAAATTGTTGTATCGAATTTCGTCACTGGCAATTGTTTTACTTATTTCACATGTATCTGTGGTTATTAAGAGTTGTTTTTATTTTTATCAACCATTATTTATAAATTTGTCTTGTATTTACTTATTGTTTACTACTCATCGGGACCTATTCACCTCTTCTGTAAACGAATATAAATAATTTTATTTGTATAGTAAAATTCTAGCTATAAATACTACACGTGGGAAAATGCTCTGCTCATTTCGAAAGATTTTCTGAAGTTATGAAATGTAAACGTCTAATTTTCAACATTTTGTAATTAAGGCTTTAGAAACTGATTTTTGAGCTGTTTTTGAGCTGAGTCTGATGACGAAAAGAGGATATTTTTAAATCCTCTTAAAATTGCTCAAATTATTTAGTTTAGTAAATTATTTTCATTTGCATTTGTCGCTGTACTTGCAACATGGATGGATTTTTACCTTTAAATTCAATTATTTCAGTTCTATAATTTCTACCCTAGTTATTTGTTCGCAATATATTCACCTAGTTATTTGTATCCCTAGTAATTTGTTCGCAAAATTTCTATTACATTTTGTGCCTAAAGTGATTCAATTAATAGGGTTTTAAAACTGGACAATTTGTTTAATTATTTATTTTACAAATGTATTTGGCCACTAGGCCACTATACCACGGACTCTTCAATACGTCAAGACAAGGGACTTTAGATTCAAAAGTGCAGGGCATGCATCAAGATGTGAAATAGTCATAGATGGGCACGAAACGCATTCGGCGAATCAGCCAGATCAATCTGGATAAGATGTGCTCAGATACAGTCGGGGCCGGTCAAAAGTCTAAAACATGCGACCGCAGCAAAACGCGGGGAGTCAAGAACAAAAGAAGAATTCTTACATACAATAGGCCAGGGCTTTTATCTAGCGCATTCAAAAGACCTTGATTTAAAAGTATTACTGTTCAATTTGTATAACTTAAAAAAAAAAATTCGTTTATTTGCCAGCTATTGTCAAATGCTTTTTTTTTTTTTTACTTTTTCAGTGTTTCATTTAGCAGATTAAGTAAGCCTATTTAGCCGTTTAGCCGGTTAATTAAGACGATTTAGCCAATTTAGACGGTTGATTAAGCCGATTCAAAAGACATTGATTTGAAAGTATTACTGGCCAGTTTGTATAACTTAAAAAAAAAAAATTCGTTTATTTGCCAGATATTGCCGCACGCTTCTTTCTTTTATGTTTGCAGTGTTTTATTTTAAAGCTTAACTGTTAACAAGTGTACTGTCGATCGTAATTTGATCCCTTTATCTTTGCTTTGAAATTACCCTTTTTGTATATTTTACTTGTTTGTTTTCATTCTTTTTATCTTTTTTTTAACTACACTTTCCTTCGATTTAACCATCCATTCTTATTTTATTCTGATAGTTTTGTTTTCGTAAACATTCTTTTGTCGGTCATTTATACGTGTTCTATACTCCATTTCCAAGGAATGTAGTCATAATAAAATTTTCTGCATTTCACATCTTTCATCCTATCATTTTCCAACTTTTTTTCTCATTATTTCAGTTATACTTCTTTCCCTTGTCATGTAAAGTCTAACGTATATCTTTCATTGGTCTTTCTTTTTAGAAAAAAAAGAAGTTATTTTCATGTCATTTCGTTTATAAGATATAATTTGAACCGTTGATTATTTTTATACGAAATTGCTACTTTTCTATTTGTTCTCCCATGTTGACAAACTACTTTGTTTTATTATAGTATAATAGTATCACCCTTTGTAAGTCATCCACGGTCCATAATTGATTTTCATCTTACTGATGTTATACAATTTCCATATTTTAGGTCCATTTTCATTCAGTTTTCTTTTTGTCTAATCTAACTGTCTTATTTTTATTCTATCATTTCATTAATATTATGACAATTGGGTGCGTAAAGACAAAGTAAGTCAAATTTTGGTAAAGCCGTGCTTTTTAATCTCAAACTAGTTGGTACCCATCAAAACATGACGGCTGGATATTAAATAAATGTACTAATACACAAAGTATACTGAACACACCATTGCCAAATGTTAAAAATCATAATATTAAGAATAAAAAAATACAATATAAAAAAACTGTGGAACCCAATAAAAGGATATATGGTTACTCAATAATGCGAAATAAACAATTTCTGTCAGGTTTAATTCTATTTCTCACAAACATAATTAAAAAAGAAAATGGCAGAGAGATAGAGAGCTAGAGATATTCTTCGGAATAAACAAATTAACGTGTTTTTGCGGCCACGTGCTTAGTATGTATCTAAAGCCAGATTTAAACATGTATCTGAGCATGAGCAGAAACAAATTAATGTATTTATGCGGCCTCGTGCTTAGTGAGTATCTAAAGCCATATTTAAACAAGTCACTGAGTATGCGCAGAAAGCAATTTTTAATTGTAAATTATCGCTAATTAATAGAAATTGCGATTACAAAAACCAAATTTGACACATCTATAGATTAAAGTTTTTCGTTTAAGAGCAAAATGATGTAAATTGTTGCAGTAGTTTTCTCTCACGAACTGCCCAAAGAATTGACTTAGCAACTTAAATATATAGATGTATTATCCTGTTTATGGTAAATAGAGTAAGTCTTTGTTTACCTGTAGGGATGATAAGAGGTAGTAGTTTTAATATAAAATGTATGCTGCTAATATGTATGCTATGTTAAAAAAAATGTTTTTTTCTTCTTAAATTTTTGGATTGCCTGCTTTAAACTCTATCAAGAAACGGAAATACGCATTCCTTAAAACAATTAAGCACTAAAAAACAGTTCCGAGACCCATATAAAATTGAAATTTAAAGATTTCACTAAAGTCCAACAACCTCAAAAGTATTTTTTTTTTACCTATTTAACTTTGTCCTAGACCCATCCAATTAATTCCCTTGCTAACCGGCGAATGAAAATTAAAAAAAATATATGCTTTATTTCAACCGTTTTACGTATTTGTAAATCATTATGAAGTGTTACTGGATTTGAAATTTGCTTAATATTATCATAATAGATATCCATTTTACTTTTATTTTGCCCAAAACATTAAAACCCCTAATTAAAGTACAAATTGCTTAGCGGAAACTTTTCTTCTCCCCAATTCTGATATTTATGATAATTATTATCACGACCTGTGGTCATTATCTAATTACTTTCTGACCCCCAGTTCTCTCATGGTTTTTATTTAACTGTAGAGTCATTTCTTCGCGAATAATTCAATAATGGCTAGCTACGGTAATGTTTTCAACAAGTTTTGCAAATTAGGTTATTTATAATTTCTCCTTCTACTCAATGTATAATTTTATTGATTTTTTTCTTTCTTTAATATTATTATTTAACTGAGGAATACCTGATTATTTTATCTCTGAGATGTTAATTCCATTTTTTTTTGCATTTACAGTTTTTCTTTCATTGATCATCTAAGATTATTTTTAATGTATTTGCCCTAATAACTATCTACATACTACTCTTTCTCATTTCCTTTTCATATGCAGCAATTATTTTGTAGAAATTTTTCTCTCAAAGTTTTGTTCGGTAATACCTTATCTTCTCTATCTCTGAAAGATTGCTTATCATATCTTTTATGTCTCGCCGAATAGTTTACTCTAACAACAAAAATGTCTTGGTTAAAACTCAATTCCATTTAAACTACATTGAGTCAGCGTTAAAGAAATCCTTTTTGGAAACTTTCCTGAAGGCATTACATAATTTCTTAAAGTCATTATTATTACTTTATTTATTTTATTATCCTTTAGTGAATAAATTAATGCATGTTTGGTGTAATCTGCGGCATAAAAAGTTTTTTTCTTCTGGCCTTCCTATCTTTTTGAGGACAGTATTTTATCCCATTGCATAAATTACCCTTATTCAAGTTTGCACATTACTTTTTTTTTCCTAAGAAGATTGTATATTTAGTGAAGTTATAGGGGTCTTATCAAAAACAGTATCTTTCTGCACGTTTATTTTGCTATCATCTAACTCGGATTGCTCTTTTTTCTTACATACTGTTATAGTCAACTACACAGACTATATAGTGACATACAGTGGTGTTACGTTAATATTATAAACTACAATGTGGAAAAAAACTTCATCAATATATTACATGAGCAAATAAACAACCCTTTTGCTGAACATATGACTTAACTATATTAAAATATTCGAACATATCCCAAAACGTCCACTTATTTTCTCACTTATAATGCGTAAAATAACCGATCTTAAGACACATAAATAAGAAAATAATTTAATTAGAATCAGAGATACTAGTATGATTAGGTATGGGTTCATTGTACATATAATAAGCACCAGAAAAAATATAGTTTTTTTCATACATTTACACTATGATACACTATGATATATTTGTCAGCAACTTGAACTCTTGGTGTTGACGATTGATGTAAAAAATCTGAAAAACAATATTTTGCTTTAGCCGTATATTTTTAAAATTATTGCCAATATAGGATGCAAAAGAAAATGCAAGAAACAAACGGTATACTGCACTCGGGTTTAAAAAACAAAACAAAACAAAACCTCCTGAGAGTGTGTCATTAGTTTCAAAACGAGCGTGTCGTTTTCAAAAGAATTGACTATCGTAGTTTCTTTTTTATTTTACATGATCTTGTCTATGTGAGTCATTTTCTATTTTTCATAGCAGTTTGCTGAATTGCGGATTCTTTCACAATTATTGATGTTAACATATTGCTTACCGGTAGTTTTATGTAAATATATACGCAAGTCACTGAATTTTTGGAAAAAGGTAACGCGATTTTATTTTCTGAAATCTGTTTTGTTTATGTAGGGTATGAGATACACAGTTTAAATGATAAAATGTGAGTATTTGACTGAAACTCATTTAGGTAATAGTAAAGGTAGATTTCTAGTAGAGCCATGTTCAGTGTGATCAAAATTTATCCTATATGACTTCCCTTTATCCTAAATTGAGGCGTTGATGTTGAAAAGAGGGTAAGTGCCAAAATTTCCGAAAAGTAATTTTCCACTGCTACAAGGGTTTGTTCCAAGACTAAGGGCGTTGAAAAGAAGGTAAGTGCCTAGCTTAACGCCATTATACTTGAAACAAACCCTTGTATCGGTGAAAAATAACTTTTCGGAAATTTTGGCGTTTACCCTCTTTTTAACGTCGACGCCTCAATTGTCTTCAACATTTACATGTAAAAACACGAGTTTACTCGGTACTTGTCAGCAATGTGTTATACTCACCAGTAATGAAGTACGCAGAACTTAAGTAACTTTGAATGCACATTAGAATTGAGTCAATTCAAAACATTACATAATTTTTGAGTTATTACATTGATCGTACATTGATTACTATCCCAGATTTTTTTTTCAATGAGGAGGCATTGTCGCGAAGACATTCGCCTGTAATTCACCGCAGTTTTGCTGGCCATTTTATTAGCGGGGCACCATATAGGCGGACCAGCATTACCCCCTATGAAGGGACGACACAAACGAAGGCATTTTAGTGGCTCTTCGCCAGGATTCGATCCGAGTACCCTCACCACCGAAAACCAGCGCGCTGTACCACAAGGCCGCCGCGGCTCCCTTTTAAATGTCATGTACAATTATTTTACAATAAACTTTATTTATTCTACCCAAATCAAATCTATTTATTGTTACATTTCTGAAATGATCAACAAATAAAAATTATTTGAATACCTACTACTGATGCTGAGTACCGGAAATTACATGGCATGCCAAATTAATTCGTTTGTTATCAGCAGTTTGGTTTGTTAAATAAAATAACGCATTCTTGGAATTACGAAACGATTATAAATTATAGCAGGTGGCTACTGTTAAGAGGCATCGAAGTATCATCAGTCACGGAAGTCGATGAAATTCCCAGTTCTCGTAAAATGTCTCATCTAATCCCAAAGTCTAACTATTTTTCTCGCGTTTAATTTTTCTTTGTCATATTCTTCACATTACCGGATTTTTGTGTTAGTGAAATTGATACTTATATCAGAAGAAAATGCTGAAATTTGTAAATAAATAAACTATAAATCGGTTTTATGAAAATTTTAACGTAGAGGAAAAAACATCAAAATTACATAATGAATAAGAAAAAAAGGCATCTAAGTGCAAAGATCAGGAATATTCACACCAGTTATCAAATCATCCAAAAAATCAAGTCAAAGGATGTTCTTGATTACAAACAGTTATTGAAATCATAAATTTAAACGTTTGCAATTAAGATACATTTTCTAAAAGAGACAAAAAAAGAGCGAGAAAAATACATTAATATGATAAATGTGATATTAGAGACAAGCATTTCGTTTGGGGAGATTAGCCGGACGCATATGAAAATCTTAATAATCTGATTTTAGAGGCCTTCTTTGGCTACACTACAATTTTACTCCAAATCTCAGTCTAAATATAAGTGTAAAGCTGAAATTCTGTAGCCAAGACTTTTACAGACAGATCTCTTTAAACTAAATTCTTTTCCAACCATCATTTTCAGATATTATAGGCTTCGATCAATGCACACGATTTTCTTCTTCCCATAGTATTTCAGCTGAAAGGTTTACATTTTCACATACAAGAATACATATTTGACCTGCGAAATGATATTTGAAGATGTGAGAGAAAAACAGTGTAATTAAAAACTTACTAGGTGGCAATATAAAAAAAGGGATGGTCCAAGATGGGTTTTTCTATAATTAACCTTTAACTTAAGGGACCCATTTTTCTCTCTTTAGAACGGGAAATTTCATACATCCTTTTGTAAGAACCAACATTAAGGATATATATATATATATATATATGTGTGTGTGTGTGTGTGTGTGTAATAGATTAAATATTAGGCCCTCCATATTAGCATTTAAATTTCCTTTCCTAAATCCAATCCTCAGTAATCTTAATTTATCGCTTAAAATCCCTTACCAACAGAACTTCCCATTAATAGCAAGCATTGAATTCCTACACGTGTATACGTCTGGAGAAAGGCGTGTGTTCGCATCGCCAGCCCCAATATTCTGCTGACCGTACAAAATAACAGCTACATGTTTTTTTCGCCTCTCGCGCTTAAGGTTGAAATGTGATATATTTCCTCCCGAGCCGTCGTCTGAGATGGATGGATGTTACTTTCGCTCCAATAAAATATTCGGTCAGACTGCATCAAAATTTTATTCCTTTCAGGCTGAGTCTAGCTCCAGCCAAGTAAATATGAGCTAGTTTTCCTTTTCAGGTTGCATTTTAAGGAAGAATGTAATTGATATATTACATATATATATATATATATATCAAAACATAACTGAACTGTCAAAATATAGTTGAGAAGTACGGGGAAAGGGGGCTTAAAATAATAAGAATCTAATATTTCATTTACAAAGCGCGCGAATTTTGCTGTGGGGAAAATCATCTTTTAGAGGCGACTTGAGCGCAAAGCGAATAATTCTAGGCTAGAAGATTTATTTTTAGAAATGTAAAGGTTGGGTGTGAAGTCAAAATTACAAGATCGGCGATTTTAAGAATCCAGATGACCAAAGGTTGTGGTCTGCACATGTGCGTACAGCAGACGCTGGGTGGGAATTGGGTTTTTCGAGCCAGATTGGAGGCGAATTTCGTTGAGAGCGGAAGCTTGCGGTTGCGTGCCCAATAAGTTATCAAAGTGGCGAAGCGTGGTAATCAACCTGGAGAGTGGTCAACTTATGAAGTTAAATAAAGCTGGATTTATCACGAATTAGATTACTTCCTTAATGGCCTCGCCACTCGCCCATTTATTTTAATATATGTATTGACTGCATCAAATCGAATTTACACAGGAGAAAAACACGCTGCCTGTCATATATATATATATATATATATATATATATATATATATATATATATATATTATAGTAGACTGTGATAACTTCAGACTCCGGGTAGCTAAAAATGTTCAAAGTCAATCTACTACATTAAATTACAGTTTTGTTAAATTTTAGTCCGAAACTTTTTACACTATTTACAATGTTGATCTACCTCTAGACATAGAGGGAACTGGCCTTCGTAATAACCAAATAATTTCGATGATAAGATGCTGGCAAGTAATTTCACAACGGAACTACAAGGTCGGTACATAGCCTCTAGAGCATACAGCTCTGAAAATAGAATAACTTCGTAAGGAAGTTCTAAATCACGAGAAGCTTATGCTCACGAGGAGCGGGCTGCTCTGAAATATGAAGATAACTTCTTGATGAAGTAACGAGCTAACAGAAGCCTGTAGAGCAGGATGCTCTGAGATAGCTATACTTCAGGATGAAGTATTAGTTGACGAGAAGTTTCGAGCGGGCTGCTCTGAAAAATAAAGTTCAGGATGAAGTTGGTAGCTCCAGGACAACGTAGACGAAAGGTACTCTCTAGATGAGACTCTCGACCATGTCTGTTAAAAAAACTGGATTTTTTCTCCCGGCGTTGGTAATCGTGCTTCCGGTCACGTGACTGCAGATGTTTAGGTTGGCTGGCACAATTTGTGACGTCATGTCCGTTGGCTGTGATTCGCTTGACAACGAAGCCATGTGGTCGGCTCTTATAAATCAGCTGATCTTAAAATCATTAGTTCACGTCGAAATAGTCATTAGTTTACGTCTTCCCAGGGGCCGGAAGCTAGGAGAAACCCCATTCTCTGCTTCCAGACACCTTGACGCTGATCGATAGAACTGTTCGCAGGTCACCTGCTGTGGGAGGTCCGGCTGTCTGGGTGATTTATTTGGAAAGGTTGTAACGGATTCTTACAATATATATATATATATATATATATATATATATATATAATACTTTCATACACGGGATATTGGATGACAGGAAGGAGCATTAGGGATGGGCAAACGCAGCGTCCCAGGCCATCTTGCTTTAAGCTGTAATCGTAGCAGAGCAGGCGAATAGTAATCTAAGTCCACCACCACAAGAAAAGGAGAATTCATCTGGATTTAAATTTATTTTATACGGAACTTCCAGGGGTCATATAGTTACACACCATCGTTGCTGGACATTAAACCGTACATTATGACTTATTCCAGCCTCTGTCTGAATCGATATTTACAGGACAAAGGGGACGCGGCGCACCCAATTTCTTACATCCTACCAGTCCCGTGGCAAACACACAAAGGGACGAACGAAACTAACTCTCTCGCCCGCGTACGATTAAAGTGAACTTCCGATTGGTCAAAATATAACGCCTGACCTTAATACGTCAGATGAGGGGATCTTTTCGAATGTCGTGGAAGGTTCTTCGTTACATATGTTCTGTCGGCGCCTGGACTTTGGAGAAAATGTAATAGGTTATTTCGGGTCAAATTGAGGGGTAATGCTTTATTGCAATAGGACAAAGTTAGTAAAGGAATCGTTATTTTTAGAACGTTATTCTTTCATGCATATATATTATATATATATATATATATATATATACATACAGTGCTAGATTTCTAGAAATAGAGGTGCCGGAACGGTAAGCTTCCGGGGTGTGTGGGAGTATTCCAAATTATTGATAAAGAGAGGTACCCAAAGAGAGGTACCGGAACGCCGTTACGGCACGTTCCGCCTCAAATCTAGCCCTGAAATCTATTATATATATATATATATATATATATATATATATATACATTTTTGGGCCTGTTCTTGGGGTACTTTCTATCCCAATCCGTAAGGAAAAGGTGAACAATATTTTAGTCATTTGTACCTAAATAATGTGATAGTTTAATAGTGACTATGATTGGGAAGGCATATCTATATTTAACTGTCAGAATGATTGTGAAAGTATGAAACAAAAGTAATAGGCTATGAACAGCATAGAGGGTAGATCGTCGAGATTCGGTACTGAGGGTGCTGGATTCGAGTACCGAGAAGGGCCACTGAATGCTGCCGTGTCTACGCTGAGTATGATATTAAATCTGTAGGCCAGGAAGTCTCTGCGCAGGATTTGTAGGGATAGGAGGATGATACGAGGCTATCTGATGTCGCATATTCATCGGCTGCATATTCACAGGAAAATATTGAACCACAGAGAACCTTGGTTGCTATGTAGGGGCCTGCATTGGAAACAAAAGTAATGAATGAAAAGAAAATATTTATTTTGAATTGGAAGACATGAAACGGAGATTTGTAGAGATATCTCCTTTGAGATCTATACTTTCATAACTAGACTAGCTGAATACTCGTACTTCGCTACAGAGAACATTCAAATTAAATACAATAGTCAATGTATGCAGTTAAAGCATATATATATATATATATATATATATATATATATATATATATATATATAATAATAATAATAATAAATACAACGATCAATATATGCAATTGATGTAAAAAAAATATCTTGATTAAAAAAATTGTAACGGATAGTTTTATAGACAAAATGATGTAGAAGAAAATTTTCAAATTAAATCTAATAGAACATACTAAAGAATATTGTACAGTTAATAAAGTACAGTTTGAGGAACATATCTTTCACTGTATTTTAATATTTTTTTGGATAATGTCGAATTGTCTGCCGCATTAGCAAGAAAAAAAATTATGTGCTGTGTTGTTATGCACGTGATGCAAAATTAGTTTAATGTATCACAAAAAGAAAAGAAACCACGTGATCAGCATTTAATAAATTAAATTCTAAAAATTTTTGAATTAGAAATTTAATAAATTAAACTCTAATTTTTAAAAATTCACCAAAAATCAGATATCGGAGGAAAAGGTTCGAAAAAGATTTCATTTTAAAGGAATTTTTATGATCGTTCTCGTGATATAAGTTTTATAACCCTAAAATTATTATTTTAAATGCAAACTTTAAGAAAAAGTTACAAAAACAGATTAAAATTTTTTATTTTAGAAATTTTTTTCAAAAATCTTTCTCAGTGCACCCCTACACCATAAGAAAACTGTTTTTTTTTTATATATATAGATAATTTACATTGTCTGCAAAACGCCTATTTTAACTAAGTTTTGAGCCTTTAGGTATGCATGTGTGACTTTAAGTTATTACAGGCAGACAATGTTTTGCTAAAGTTATATACTCTGTCTGCTTTTTTCTATATTTACTAATTACGTTTTTAGGACAAATTGACAGCAAAGAAAATAAATTACTCAAATTATTGAATGCAACTTTATTAGGTCAGACAATAATATATTTCTTTAAAAATTTAATAAATTTCTTTTGAAACAAATTAAAATCAGCAAGTTATAATACAGTCAATTCAATTTATTGAAAAAATTAATAAGATTTATCTAAAATTTGTAATGCAGAAAAAGACTATGGATTTTATTTTAATAACTATAATGTTTATTTAAAATATGCCATTTTAAGATTTTCACGAAATGTAAAAAAATGTATGACTAATATAACGACTATATTTATATAGTTAAAGAATGTCAAAAATGGTAAAAATATTTTCGGTATGGTGTTCATCAGAATTCACTTCGCAAAATCTTGATTAAAGTCACTTTATAAAATAACTTCTTTAAGAAAATTTATAATTTCATTAGCTTTTATTGATTATTCCTGAAATTTTAGATTAATTAATCTTCAAATACTGATCCTATTATTTTTAGCTTTATCAAAATTTTAATTTTTTATTTTGAACGAAATGAAATGAGCTGGAATAAATTACTTGAAAAAAAATCAGGTGCATAGGACTGTGTTTTTATTCAAATAAATACAAAATTTTGGGACACAAAATGTTATCATGTAAAGCAGTAAATAATAGTCCATCGTTTTATGATTATTTTTTTGCCGGTAAAACAAGAAAGAATATAATCCATAAGTTTTTTTGAATGAGGTTGATTAAAAATGTAGAGTGACTAATTTAAAAATAAAACATCTATATTCGACCCAAATTTCAGTATACTTTTTGTATAAGGGACCCAAAAGTAAAAATTTAATGATTTGCATACAAATCAAATGGTTAAGTTATAACATATTCTAAGAAAATACTCTTTCCTTGTGTGAGTTGGAGTTTTATATAAATAATAAACAATATGTTAATCATGTCCGGCGATCAACTTTCTATTACTCGCGGCTACCGAGGACGCGTATGCAGATTTTCCGCATGGCTACCATGGACAGAACACGTATGCAGATTTTTCCTTCTAAAAGCAATTCGTCGACAGATGAAAAGGATATCTAAGCAACTTAACTTTAGTAAGCCCCGGAGTGTAGTCAAGTGGATAGCGAAATATGTACTGAGAAACTCCCTGCAGTCATGCTAGGAATTCGCACAGTTTTAACAGAATACATATGTGCGTCTCCTGCAGAACTTGTATACGGTTCTAACCTCCGCTCGGTAGGAGAAATTGTATTCCTCTTTATCAGGTGCGATGTGTCTCCAGCAGTTTTTTCAGTCATTGCGAGAGCATTTTAGACAGATTCGAATGACTCCAACATCGAATCACAGCTCAGCGTCTATTTTTATCCATGTCGACCTATCCAGCTGTTCTCATGTCTTCGTGCGCCAGGACTCCACTCATCCCCCCTTATGCCTGTACATTCCAAGTATTAGAATATCCTTCAAGATCCAACTGCAAGCAAGCACGAAGTGGATCACAATTGACGGATTAAAACCAGCTCATACACTGCAACTGCCAACAAAATCATTTCCTATTATATTGAAAGCACTTATACCATTCAAATCCGCTCTGAAATCATCCACAACCACTCGCTCTGAAAAACACATTCGTTTCAGGCTTCCTGAACATTGACTTATGGACTGGTGGGGGAATCCTGTGGCAATCAACTTTCTATTACTCGCGGGTATCGAAGAAGGGAACTCGTGTGAAGATTTTCCGCGTGACTACCGAACAAGAAAATGCATATGCAGATACTTCCTTCTAGAAGCGATTCGTCGATAGCTACGTAGACGCTGGGCGAGTTATTTAAGCAAGATCGTTTTATCGACCGAGAAAACTTCTATCATCGTCTTGCCATTTTGCTACCAGCCTCCAACTTGACCCCATTTTCCATGTCGCTGAACATGTATCATCTGTAAATATTTCATTAATTAATTTCAGTCATAGTTCTGTGTATGCTTATTCATTTAATTGTGTTCTACTGCTGTACAGTGCTTTTCCTTCAAGTCCACACATGTTTTGCTTTCTTTCAGAACTTGCGTTTCTATTTTGACACTGTATAGGTATAACCTTTACACTAGTCTCATATTATTAAAACTTGTAATTTATCTCTGTGAAAAATATGCAATAAACACTGGCCTCGTAGATATTAATCCTCTGTTTGTTCATATATTACATAAACTAAAATCATAATATATTTAGGATAAAACCACAAGATAATTAAAATCATAGAGAGGAACTTTTTCTGCGATAATCGTTTTACTTCCCCTGTTCATTGACTACCACTTGATTCGATAAGTACGGATATCTGGTTTCTTTTTCAGCAGAATGTTAAAATAGCGGCTATATACTTTCCTTCTTCAAGTACCGGTTTTTAATAACTATTAATACATTTTTATTACGTTCCTTCATAGAAAATATTGTCAAAATTTTAAAACTACACTAATTTAAAAGGATTGTGGGGTGTTTATAAAGCGTAGAACAGAAAAAGTACACTTTATTCGACGTTTATCTCCTTCAAAAAGCAATGATGAAGAAAAGAATATATTTCTCTATTTAAATAAATTTTGAGTGCCTTTGGAGATTATTTTACCGATTATGTTAAAATCTATTTTTCTCTGATCTCTGAATTTTATAGCAAATATATATTTTTTTGATGTCTTACATTCATAAATATAATAACAGTTTATTTTCTCGTAAATGCAATTTAATTTCCATGAAAATGAAATAGGTTTAGAAAAGGAATGTCAGAAATGATCGAAAATTTGATATGAGATTTCGCATTGATCAATATTTTCCACAGTTTGATTTTATTAAAAGCGTTTAATTAGCGTTCTAATGAGAAAAGTCTGAATGGCGAAGAAACTTTAATTAATGCTTAACGTTTTTCCAAACATCCTGGAAAATTAATTAATATCCTCGACTCATTGTGCTTCAGGCAAAATGCTTTTGAAAATAACATAGCCTAAAAAAATCCTACAAAAAATTACATTAAAATGTGTGATGCTTTTTCGAATTAATATGTATCAAAAACTCGAAAGAACGATTTTTTTTAAAATCAATACTTGATTTAAAATTCATAAATATCATATCAGTTTAATCTCTCGTAGTGCGATTTCATTGAAGTTATTTGTTTATGATTCAACATTTCCTGTAACATACTTGAAAAGTTTTGTGTTAGACGTGGGTATTGTAATTAATCATTTTATTAAAATTTTGAGATATAATTTGCTGCTGTCAAGGGTAGTTTGAATAATTAACACAAGTTGGTTTATTACAACAATGATGAATTGTTTTTAAAACGGCTGAACTCAGCAATAATGGCAGGAAGCACTATTATAAACCCCTTACAAACTGGGAAGGAATTTGTTGAACAATCAGAGGATAAGAAAATATTAACTATTTTTGTGGATGTCAGTATTCAGTGATTATAATGAAAAGATCCCATTGATAAAAGAACTTATGAATAGGATCACAACGCTCCTTAATAATATGTATTTTAATAAACTCTCACAGCTTGTTAGAAATGAAATTTTCTATTAGTCATTTTGATTGCACTTGTATTTGATATTCTTTATCTTCTCTTTTTTCATAAAATTTGAATTGATTTACGATAAACATAATCTCATAATTTTTGAACATTCATTTTAAACGTATAATACACTCATGTCCATAAATTAAGTAAAATTCAGAATCACACGGAAATAGAACTCTAAAGTAAAATTTTCAACAGTAGAATTATCACACACATCTTCAAAAATAATATGCAAATTACAGAAAGCCACCAGATGACGCCGATAGTACGTCACAATGACGAGACTGTAAGAGAGGGGTATATAAGGAATGGTGGCAAAGGAGTAAAATTGTTCACAACCGTTCTGTAAGCCGTTCAGTGCCATAACCGAATAGTTATGATGCAGAGGACGCATGTGGATGATTTTTTACGTGGTAGAATTGTCGGCCTCCTGGAATTTGGGCGTATTCAGATGGAAGTATACGAGGAACTTGGAATTGCCGAAAGTGTCATCTCTAGGCTTTGGCAACGATTCAAAGATGATGGAAATGTCAGTAGACGTTACAGTACAGGCCGCGTCCGAGTTATAACGCCGAATGAAGACCGGTATTTTGCAGTAACTGCCAAAAAAAGCAGACGGAGCACAGCATCCGACCTGTCTCGTCAGCTCTCTGCAGCCACAGGTACCACAGTTTCAAGGCTAACCGTGTACAGCCATTTGGGAAATATTGGTCTATATGCTCGCTGGCCTGTCAGATTTGTTCCGCTCACGACAACTCAATGTCGGCAGCGATTAGCCTGGAGTAGAGAACATGCAATGTGGACATCGTCACAGTGGGTCTGTGTGATGTTTTCCGACGAGTCAAGGTTTAGATTGCAGTCTGATTCCCTTCGGACTTTCATATGGAGAACGCTAGGTACCCGTTACCACCAAGACAACATAATTGAAGGACACCGTTACGGTGGTGCAGAATTGCTCGTTTGTGGTGGAATTATACTGAGCTCCAGAACAGATCTGCTTGTTTAAATATGAACCATGAACGACCACATTTATCGGGACATCATTCTGGAACAACATGCACGTTTGTTCAGGGATGCCATGGGCGCAGAATTTGTGTTTATGGATGACAACGCCCGTTCTCGCCGAGTAAACATTGTAAACGAATGCCTTCAATCTGAGGATATCACCCGTATGGAACTGCCAACATTCTCACCTGACTTGAATCCGATAGAGCATGTGGGGGACATGCTTGGAAAACAAGTTGCAGCCCGTCAACCATCTCCTACATGTGTACCAGAACTTGGGAGAGCATTGCTTGCTGAGTAGAATAATCTTCACCAAGATCAGCTCGATAATTTGATACTCAGTATGCTTAGCCGTTGTACGGACTGTATTTCATCGCATGGGAGACATACAATGTATTAACCATCATACCAACCATGTAATATTAATTTTTTTACAATTGCTCCAGGGAGCAAAAATCGTAGTTTTTATGAATGTTATCATACATACACCATCTTTTTTGTTCTTTATCTTTTGTTTAATAAATGGGATTTATGAATAAGTCTCGTTTGTTTTGTTTCTGAAACTTTATTTGCCGGAGTTGGCATTATCCTTAATTTATGGACATGAGTGTATTATACCTATTCAAAGATAACCATCTGTTTAAGCATTTGACGTCTCATTTGAAAAACATCCTTAAATTTACAGTTAGCAGATATTTGAAATAAATCAAACGCAGATGAGTAGCCATTAAAAATTTTGTGGGGTTTGATGCACACTTGTCTTTAGAGATGTGGCAGGAGAGATGAAGAAGAACCCATCATTTAATTATAAAATTGATGAAAAAGAGAAAATCCTAGTTGACCCGAAATAACTGGACTTATAAATACTGGAAAATTGGAAAATTTTGGACTATTTGGGGGTTTGGGATACATTTAGAGTCTCTTAAAACAATAATCCATATTCTTAAATTATCAAAACCTTCCCAAATATATTTAATCCAATTTATAAAAGTAAAAAATAAATATTTAAAAGTTGCACCAATTTATCGCACTAAATTTACAATCTAGTTTCGATAGAAAAAAGAACTAAAATGAATTTATCTTCACTATATTTTTCATAAAAAATTTAGCAGCATCAGGCTATCAGCGTTATCTTGTTATAAACTTCTGCAGAATAGCATGGGTCCGAGAATGAAGCACAACACATATTTTGAAAATAACATCTCAGATTCAATGTTTTATTCAATTACTATTTTTACCATTATCAAGTTCAATGTTTTCAGTGTCTAAAATATTGGAAACTATGCCATCTTTCCTCAAGAGGTGGGCTCCAGAGGAAATTTGGTCAACTGATGAGCAATATAAGTATCATACATTTAACATTCCACAATTTCCTGGAACAAATTCGAAAGGTCACTCAGCCACCCTTGACTTCTTCAGCCCAAACGTTCACTTTGAATGTTTCAAGTGTGATGTGTACCATCATCAATGTAGGGGTAGTTCCATTGTTAGTTTGGGGCTGCTGAAGAAGTATATCAGTACCATTCTAAGATCCCTGAATTTCTTGGAATAAATTCGAAAATTCGTTTAGCTTATCCTTAACTGAACTAGCCTGGGTGTTCGTGTTATGTTTACCATTATCATTGAACGGGTAGTACCTGTGGTAATTAGGTCTACAGATGAACAATATCAGTATCACACCTTTCTTTTCTTTTTTCCAATGCGAAGGCACTTGTAGTCAAACATTCGCCTATACTATGCCGCAATTTGCTGGAACAAATTTGAAAATTCGCTTAATTGCCATCAAATTCATCAGCCTGGGTGTTCGCACCAAATGTTTTAAGCTTAAAAATATTGCGATAAAAGCTCTGTTTATTGTAGAGCGGAGTTAGGAGACCAAAATTTCGGAGAAATACTACTTTTATTAATGTTGAGAGAAATTCCATGGAAAATAACTTTGATCTGGGGTAAAAAGCTTATATAAAAAACATACATAAAAGATTTTTTTCCAAAGAAATTCTTACATTAAGAATCCTTCCAGATGCTGACACATAAATGATGCTATCAAGATAAAAATTATCTCAGTTTGTCAGACAGAAGGGAAAAAAATGAGAAGAGTATTTTTAGAAATTCTTGGACGAGGCATTTACAGTATTTGAACCAATATAAATATTTTTTTTTGGCGAACTTCAAGTCATTACTTTAATGACACAATTTAGATTTCGTCTTTGCTAAAAAACTAGTTTAAGGAAAATAAAGATTCTTTAGCAAATCTGTAAATCATTTAGTATGTAATTCAACTTTTTCCAAGGTAAATCGATTTTTTGATTAATTAATATTGGAATTCAACTTTCAAAATTTAACTTCCGAAAGAAATTAATGTCAATTTTATTTCGTTTTTCCGGCTTAGGTGTTAGATACGGTAAATTGAACAATTCAGGTTTAGTTCCAGATTTGAATGATTTTTCGGAGTAATCTTGTTTTTTTACGATTTATTCGTCTATGACTTTTGAATTTAGTACTAAATACTATACGAATTCAGTATATTAAGGGGAATAAAACTAATTAAACCTAAAATTACTGATTTCAACTCTTAAGATATTTTATCGTAATCATGAATAGTCAATAAAAATAATTAATTTTTTTTTATCTGGTTACGTACAAAACAATTGAATTTTTCTCTGATTTTAGTTGTAACATTTCAAACCCCCTAGATCAGCGGTCGGCAACAGGAGGACCGCGGTCCGGATACGGACCGCAGATGGTCGAAACCTGGACCGCCAAATATTGTTAAATAACTTACCTACCTATTCAATTTAATTAATATTTTTATATAACTAGTTTTAGTAGGTAGATACATAGCTGTTGCTATGCTGTGCTGTGTAGCACAAGAGAGTGCGTTGGAGAGAGAGGATGCATGCGGGAGGAAGCGTACTGGCCGGCATGTTTCGGCACGTCGTCAGTTATTAGGTAGTTGCGTTGCGATCTTGTGAGGAGCATTCATTCATTTGTGTTATAATTTGATGTGTACTAAAACGTTTCGTACCTACATCAATATGGATCCTAAAAAGTGAAAAGTTGACAGCGAAAATAGGAAGTTTTTGACTGAGTGGACTGAACAATGTTGTTTTACGCTGCCTGATAGGCCTAAACCGGTTCCAGTTTGCCTCATATGCAACAAAACTGTCGCTATTGTTAAAAGTGCCAATTTAAAGCGACACTACGAAACAACTCATCAGCAGTTTCACAAGAACTTTCCTCTTCGCAGTGAAGCTCGTAAAGAAAAACTCCAAGCATATCTAATTTATTACAAAAAAGCACGGCCTTGCTAGTTCGCTGCATGAGCGAGCAAGAAAATTCCGCAGAAGCAGCATTGCGTGCTTGCTGGACGCTTAATAAACACCAGAAGCCATTTTCAGCTCTGAGATAGTAAAAGAATGCATGTTGGAAGTGGCCACGGCCCTTTTTGAAGAGAAAAAGGATATTGTCACCACAATTCAAGGTATTCCAGTGTCGGCAAGAAGTAATACAAGAAGAACCGAAATTTTAGCTGCTGACAACAAAAGTAGTTTGCTCGAACTTCTGAAGACGGCACCTTGCTACTCCATAGCACTTGATGAATCATGTTACATTGTTGATGATGAAAAAATGTCAATTTTCGGGAGATTTTTTGACATTGAAAGTAAAGCGTTCAGGGAAGAATTGTTAGCAATATTGCCGTTTAAAAGTAAGACTCTCGGAGAAGATTTATTCAGGACTTTTGATGAATTCATAACAAAATCAAATATTAGTTATGATAAAATGGTGTCCCTTTCAAGCGACGGGGCCCCAGCGATGATTGGTAAAGACAAAGGATTAGTAAAGAGAATCAGGGATAAGAATGCAGGCCTAATATCTTATCAGTGCATAATTCCCCAGACAGTCCTTTGTGGAAAACTTAGTGCTACTCTGAAAAATGTAATGGACAGCTTGGTCAAGTTGATCAATTTTATGGGGTCTCCTTCTGCTCTCCAGCACCGACAGCTCAAGGAGTTTCTTTCTGAATGTGATTCGGTGTATTCTGACTTACTGCAACACAACAGTGTTCGTTGGCTAAGTAAAGGTCAAGTCATTGAACGTTTCTGGCAAATAAAAGAACAAGTAATCTTGTTCTTTCAAAACTTGGATACGCAAGAAGCAAGGAATCACTTGGAGTTCATAACAAGCGAGCGCAATATGCTAGCTGTGTCTTTCCTGAAAGACTATCTGAAATATTTAAATGTGCTCAACACCGAGTTACAAGGAAATGGAAAATTAATATATGATCTGATACAAAGTATGCCTGCTTTCCGTCACAAGCTGGATATCTTTGAAAAAGATTTTGCGAGTCAAGAATTTATTCATTTCCCAACAATTCTTAAATATAAAAAGAAGAACTCTGAAGAAGACATTGTAGTATTTTTAAGGTTTATATCAGATCTTGGGAAGGAATTTGCTGCAAGATTCCAAGACTTTGCAAAGATAGGGAAGCTGTCTCAATTCCTTAAATCGCCTTATGAAATTGCTTCAATGGCAGAATAGAATAACGTGGCTGCGAGTTGTTCAGTTTTTAAATCTGGCTTTAGATACTACCTAAGCACGAGACCGCTTCAACACATTAATTTGTTTCTGCGCATTATTATGATTTTCAACATTTGGCAATGATGTGTAGGGTATAATTTGCGCATTAGTGCATTTATTTAGTATCTAGCTGTCATGTTTTGACGGGTACCAACTAGTATTTATTTTAAATGGGGAAAATATGAATATGAGGTTAGTTTCCAAAAACCTCAAATTCATATTGAATATGAGGTTGTATATTCATCCTTGTGTTTTGCGGCACTTTTTTATCTGTTGTATTGTTTAAAAATTGTCTTTTATATAAGAACTAGATGTATTACCCGGCTTCGCTCTGGATTCAGTTTCTGTTATTATTTTTTTCAATGATTAGCCTCATGTTATGATGTTCTACAGTTTTCGCTAAAATTCTTTAGCGGTAGCAAATAGCAGTAGTTTGTTGTCGGTGCTGTCATTGTTCATCGCTTTCTTCTCCTTTCGATGAAGCTCGAAGACAATCGTATGTTCCACGCGTTAAAAGTTTCTTCATCAGTCTCACTGCTTCGGATCACTACAATTCGAATTCTGTTACCTTCGAGCTCTTGGGAATGTTTTTTCTTCAGATTCTTGTGTGCGTCTAACTGCATTTCGAATTCTGTTGGCTTCGCGCTCTTCTGTTTTTTTTCATCATATTGCTCCTTTCTCAACAATCTTTGACCTTTTCCCCTTACTTCTGCAGGATTAAAAGTTGCTCTCCTATTTTTGGACATTTTAAAGCATTAATTTACAGCTAGTCAATAACGTTTGAATGGATTTATTATTATAGAAAAATAATAAATAATGTTTGAATGGATTGAGATCACATTCAATATTAAAACACAGCAAATCTGGTAATTATTGTAGAAAAAGTATATACACGTATTTCATGCTCGGATTTCTTTCTCAAAACTAAACCGTCTGCTACGTTTCAATGCCACCTTCAGACTTTCTTAATTATAATATACACGTATTTCATGATTGTAATTCTTTCTCAAAACTAAATCATCTGCTATGTTTCAATGTCACTTCAGTTATATAAATCATCGCGTCAAGGCTAAACGCACGTGTTTCTAGCTAAGTCAACGTGTCCTGCAGTATATTTGAGTTTGAACAGGCAGCCTGGGATAGTTTCAATTCATGAAATGGATAGATAACACATTCATTGAAAATGAATGACTTTCCATCCTTATATTTTCATTTTTAAAAAGAAATATTCCGGCGTTGCCACGTACATGAAAATAATATATCAAATTCATTCTTGCATGCGCCAATATATGAATCACTCACGCTTTTAATTCATGTCTATTTATTTTTACGGAAATGTTATAATTTAATTGGCAACAATGATATGTTACAATGGCTTTGAACAAAAATATCCGGGGAAATTTGGCGATTTGTTTTGGCGATTTTCCATATCCGTTGATACTTCTAACATAATTCGGGAATGGAACGTCGTAGCGGAATGAAAATAGTCTATAACCATCGCGTAAGTTCAAGCAATACGTTGACCAAGTTTCATCGCAATCGGATGAACGTTACGGCAGAGCATAAAATACGAACAAACAAACAAACGAACATTCAATTTTATATATAGAGATGGACTTCCAGCTGAAAAATGTTTACGGATATGCTGCTTAGGATTTATGAACTATTTTTTTATTATTTTTTTAGCGATACATTTTACCGAAAAAATATAAAATAAGAATGGAAATTCTGGCTGGTTCAACAAACACGGAATATGAGAAAAAAATGAAAAATATGATGAAATTGATAATGATATAGAAAGACAAATTAGTAGATTAAAATGAATGGGACATCTTTAGAGAATGTAGGAAACTAAAACTATAGAAAATTTCTTCGTTCAAGGATCCTTGCTGTCTAATTCCCGAGGATGGCTGAGACAATAATGGCTTGACTATGCAATGGATGATATAGTCAGCTTGCCTTAAAAACTTGTATCTGAGTCAGATTCGTGTTAAATGAAAAATTAAAACCTTATATACTCGTCCAGCAACAATATTTGAACAATGATAAAAATATTTCTTCATCAAAAGTCCAGTTACTTTATGACAGTAACTGTGGAGGCACGTCCAGTTGAGTCCGTCAAATGCAATAATAAAACACTACACGTCCAGTAAGACATTATTCACTAAACCATCAACATCGCAATAATTATGACTTAATACCTGTTTCAAGGAATTTGTAAATCCAATAACATATTAATGTAATGTCATATCTAATGTAATGGGAATACTTCGGGAATAATTGAGAACAGTGAGATGCATAATGTTGAAACTCAAAACTAATGGAATATTTGCTTAATTTCAGAGCCATGAACAAGAGCACTAGAAATCGAATAATTCGAGTTGAACGAATTAATTGACATGCAACATCTGTAGACTTTATAAATGACAGCTTGAAATTCACTTAGTTTAATTATCACCAAATTCACCGTCATGCTTTGTGTACTCCTAAAATCTCAGCATTAAGTATGAGGATTATGTATTGCATTTTCTACTAAAAGGATAAAGTATGCATTAAAGTAGAGAAATTTCTTGAAAATTCTGAGAAATATTGAAGATAATATATGGTCAGCCGATAAAACTCTGTGGAATTTATTTTACCAGAACGTTTTTAAGAAAAAAGATCTCATTCTTATTAAATGAAAGCATAATCTGAAAATTAATTTTACATTATTATGACATGATTTAAATAAGTTATATAAGTTGTATAAGTTTCATAATACCCATGCAAATCTTTTGTGGTGATAAATTATTTCCTGCCTAATCCAATGAGGTTTCGAGTTGAATATTCGCCAAGTCCCATATTGGGATTCCTAGCATTTTTTCCCATTAACATTTGCTAGATCATAGGCTATTTGTAACTCCAATAACAAGTAGTCTCTAAAGGTATATCTATGGCACTGATTGGGATGAATGTTAACCTTTTATATAACAGCACAGATGCTTACTGAGTTTTTTGTTACTCCTTTGATCTGTAACTAGCGTATCTGAGCACAGATTAGTGTTGGATGTTGACAGTCTAAGACGATCAAAAACGGCAAGGTGATAGTATAATTGAAGAAAGTTTAATTAACGTATGCCAAAAAAGGTTATATTTCTCTTTTAAAGAATGTGATTTCACAACACATATATATTTTATAAACGGACAGCTATTCCTTCTTTTACTCTAACCGAAGGAAACCGAAACGAAATGGACTTATATTTAAAATAATCTCTTTGTGTACACCTTTATTTGGGGACAGTAAATGTATCTATCTCAAAGAAATTTTCTATTCTACAGTATTTTTTTAATTTTTGAAGCACTTTTTTATGTTTTATTCCAGTGGTTCTCATATGATTTTTGTCTGAAATCTTCAAACAAATTTACTCAAACTGTTCTCGTGCGATTTTTCTAAATCCGATTTTCAGACATCTCTCCCCCTTCCCCCCTAAATTTAACGCGTCATACAATTTAAAAAAAATAGAAGGAGTTTCATTCCTATGAAAACTTCAAAGGATAAACAAATTAAATTGAATTAAACTATATATTTATTATAAATTTCGGATGGTTGGTAAAAAGAGAAGATTAATACGTAGAATCTTACAGCTTCTTAGACTGCAGTATTCTCTGAAAGTTTTATTTAATACTGGATATTTTACTGCGTTTAGCATGTGACGCGTCCAGTGTGTTGTGATATTTTTCTTTAAATATTAACACACATATATCGTATAACTGAAACAAGCCGTTAAAAAAATTGCGATATTTTTTTAATACATTGCACAAGAAATCGATACAGAAACTCCTTCAGAGTCAGTTTTTGAAATAATTAATGCCGTAATTTATTTCAGTTGAATTTTCAGTTATACACTAATAGACTACTTTCAACGAACTGGGAAGTTTGACGGGTAAAATAATCATTCAGTAACATTCTAAAATGCTTCGGAAAACTAATATAAAAATATACAATGTTTCCAATTTTAGCATTCGAAATAACACTAAGACGTTGCTTTTAGATTTTGCAATAGGCAATCTGGTAAACTAGTTGTCTAGAGACACAATCATTACTTATCTCCTTAAAATATAAAAATTAAATCTACTGGGACATTTCTGATAGTTCAGCTGTAACTAAAATAAAAAATACAACGTGGGATACACTTTTGATGTTCAAGATTTATGAGGATTTTAGTTCTTATTCAACTTGAAACACATATTATACAAACTTTTTTTCACTTACTGCAGAAGAGCACTCTAAATGTCGCTGCACAGCATCTAAGTTTCTTTTTCAAGCTTTTTTAACCCTAAAAGATCTCCTTCCTTAATTCATTTAAGGCTAAAGCAAAGAAAACGCCATACCCCTCATCCCAGGAAGACAGAATAATAAGTCGATGCTGAGTTTTTGACACTTTGATCGATGAAGGATGCAAGAAAGACAAGAAATATATTAAACAGATTTTCTTTTCAGTTAGAGAAATAACTGGAGCTCTGCTCATTAAATCTTCATGTTGAGAGTAAAAGAGATTAACAAGGTATTAAATGGATTAGAAATGTTTATTATATTTTAAAATTGAAAAACCTGAGATTTCCTGAGATATGCATATTTCACGATTTGATTTAATTCTGACTAGAAATTGATCTAATAATTTTTAAAACTTATTTTCTTCTCTCTTCCCGGGAAATTTTATTGACAAATTATGGATGCATTTAGTATATAATTAAGTAGTCTATTATTCTTACTGTTATTCTTATTAAAAGAAATAAAAACAAATTACTGTTTATTTTAGTGAACAAAGTTTAAAGAATAGTCCATATTTATACAAAGTTAAATTAAAAGTGGTAAACATAGCCTTTTAACTAAATTCATAGACAGAATCATCAGAAATGCAAAGAAGTTGATATCATTAGTTGTCTGGTGTACTGGCGGTCAGTTATGGTTCCGAAAATTATATGTTTCTCCAAATGTACATGGCCTTTCTTCATTCAGATCAACATCTAATGTTCTGCTTCCAGAAAACTTTGAAATGCATTCCATACACATCTACTCAAATGGGGTCAATATCGTTGTATCACTGATTGATGCACATACACACACACACTTATATATATATATATATATATATATATATATATATACATAACAAATAATATTAGCAATGCATGCAATTAATGTAAAAAAAATGCATTTATAAATAAATCGTAACGGATATTTATACAGACAAAATAATGTAGAAGGAAATATTGAAATTAAATCTAATACAACATACTAAAGAATATAGTACAGTTAATATAGTAGAGTTTAAGGAACATAGGGTAGGTGGGGGCAAAGGTTCGCATGGGGCAAAGGTTCGCACATACATTTTAAAATGACCGGGAAGAGTTTTAGGAAGAATAGGGTAGGCAATGCATTCCTCTACTTCCAGTCAGTTGCCTCGTAAAAAATGTTGGAGTTAAGACCCCCCTTTGCAGTGAAAATGAGGTAAGTTTATTTTCGTCTCTTTTAATGTAATTTTTTGCAACTTTTGAGTAATTTTGAGCATCACTCAAACTCACGAACTGTTTTGGGCTTATTTTCGCATGTTAGGGTGGTAAATAACCTTTCAAATCCTACCTTAAGTTTTGGGTTAACTCAAATACAGTGGCGTCCATTCTGCAGAAACAGAACCAGCACGAAATGGGGTAAAGGTTTGCAGGAGTCATGGGGTAAAGGTTCACAGTGCAAACCTTTGCCCCATCTGCAAACCTTTGCCGCTCTAACTATTAACATTTGTTTCATGTCCTCTTTTCATTAGGAATCCTTATTAACAACGTCTTTTATTATTAATGGGAATTCACATTTTTGTAATTTGAAAAAAAATTATGGTTTTTGATAAAAACTGCCTGTTTTTAATCAGAAAATTTTTTGTAAAATGCTTGAAAATCCATAAATTAAAAATAAAATAAATTAGTACAACACAAAAATAAAATAGCTCTGAACAAAGACCTATTTTACAAGATAAAAGAATTAAGTGTTGTTACAAGACATTATAAGCTTCGAAGGTCTGGTTAGGGAAAAAAAACTCTAAATGAGTAATTTCCAGATTTGCAAGTCTTTGAAAGGCTCCTTGCGTCACAATTTTTGACGAAATTTTATAAAATTTATTACAAAGACTCCTCTTATACATTAAAATAAAGTTATGTATCCATTTCAGGTTTCGACATCATTCAGATTATCAAAGTTTAACTTAAGCGTGGAAAAGTACAAAAATTTCACGAGAATTCAGAGTACAAGCATAAAAATATTTCCTAAAAATTAATTATTCAACGAAAGCACAAATCAAAACATAACTCTGATCAAAATGTATAAGCAATCTAAATGCAAAATTAAGGATAAGGTTAAAAATTGGATCGCAAGGAGCATTTTAAAAAACATAATAAAAATTTCAATTTTTTAAATATAAAAAATAAAATTTTAAATATTTATAAAATTTTATAAGGTGTTTGAAATAGTTTTACTTTAATGAATATTTATGCCCAATTTCATATCTCTGAGGTAAAAATTTCAAAAATTGCTTTGTAATGTCCCCCATCCCCTTAATTTGCTTAATTTTTACGGGTTTTAAAAGAATGAGTAAAGCCTAAGATATTATATAACGATAGTGTTAATAGTTGATATTTTAATTGGAAGTTCTTTAGTTTAAGAAAAATATTATTGAAATTAACCCTTTTTCATTTTGTGAATTTCTTTGTTAGATTCAACTTTCTGTGTTAATAGTTGATATTTCATTTTGAAGTTATTTAGTTTAAGAAAAAATTTATTGAGATTAACCTGTTCAATTTGTGATTTTCTATATATGTAACACCTTTAAAAAGATTACAAAAAGTGAAATAAAATTATTTTGACAACTCTTTTTGTGATTTTCGATGCCTATCCAGTAAGAAACCAACGAGTGGGGTAAAGGTTTGCAGTGCGAACCTTTGCCCCACCGATTGGGGCAAAGGTTCGCAAACAGGTCTTTTGGTAAAATTAAAACTTTGGTGACTAAATATTTCGGGAAAAAATTCATTATTTTATAGAAGGTAGAGGGGATACCCAACTACAATACAAGTGACTTTTTGGGGCGATAGGATCTAACGGAGGCCCGTAAGAAACCCAAAACTCAAAACTGCAAACCTTTGCCCCCACCTACCCTACTATATTTGGATAATGTCCAATCGTCTGCCGCATTAGCAAGAAGAAAAAAAATATTTTTTTCAATTTATTTCGTTGTTATGCACGTGACCCAATTTAGTTAAAAGTATCACAAAAAGAAAAGAAACCTCGTGATCAGCATTTAATAAATTGAATTCTAAAAATTAATCTTTAAAAATTCACCAAAAGTCAGAAAATGGTGGTAACGATCCTAAATAGATTTCATTTTAAAGGAATTTTTATGACATTTCTCGTGTTATAAATTTTATAAACCCCAAATTATTATTTTAAATGGAAACTTAAAAAAAGTTCCAAAATCAGCTTAAAAATTTAATTTAGAAAATCTAAGAAGAATTTTTCAAAAATCTCTCTTAGTGCATCCTTACGCTATAAGAAGAATCGCCATGCAAAATTTCAGCTCTTTAGGTCCAGCGGTTTGGTGTGTGCGTTATATGTCAGTCAATCAATCAGTCAGACAGTTACATAGCTGATATATATATATATATATATATATATATATATATATATATATATATATATATATATATATATATATATATATATATATATAAGCATAGTGAAACTATACTAAATCTCACTTTTTTTTCGCTCTGGTGATTCTATGCTACAAAATGATGAAGGTCAAAGTGTAAAACTTGTGCAACGGTCCTACTTTAGAAGCTAATATATCAAAGACAAAGAACATGCAGAAATCGATTTAAGTTTAGTCATGCATTCGATATCCTTCTAATTAACATAAATGAAAAATGCCTAGCAGCTAAAAGGCGGGAAGTTTCAGGTTCAAGACACTTGCTGCTCTTTTAATGGTTAGCGATTTTCGAGGCGTGATTCATTAGGAATGACAGAAAAATGCCTTTTAAGCTGGTTATCGGAGGTTATTAATAAACTTGGCTAATAAAGAAGAACAGTGATGACTTCGATGAATATGTTTAATAGACGTATCTCTTTTAGCCTCTTCTTAGAAATATGCATGTTTTCCATCTTCACCTTTCTAATAAAAATTGCTTTTAAGTTCTCGGACGATATTTTGATGCAACATAGTGAGATGAACTGTTATGAACTGAATTTTGTGTCTTTCCAGAATTTTTTTCTGAAATTGTTTTTTACAAGTATATATGTTTTTATATTTTTCGTGTAACTTGTACATAATACAATTTAATTTACCAATCCCCAACTGAAATCAAATTAAAGGAGGAAGAAATGCAATATTTCACTTCGCTATTGAACTTATTTGTTTTTTAAAATTTGTGTAACTTATATTTAAGGGCATTTTTCTTATCGAACTCCGACTCAAATCAAATTAAAGAATAAGGAAATGCAATGTGTCATTTCCTTAATTAATATACATATTTTTTAAAATTTATGTAAGTTGTATTTAGTAAACTTATTATATTTAATTTATTTATTTTTCTATATAGCGTTTAACTTATTTAATTTTTCCTACCGAAACTCGAACAGTTATCAAATTAAAAGGAGAAGAAAAACAATCGTTCACTTTCCTATTTATCTTATTTAACTGTTTAAATTTTTATTTCTATTCATTCATAGGAATTTAATTTCTTTGAGATATGAAAAGAAATCCACTATTTTTCATATCAGTTTCTAACTGACACTATAATTTTAATATTAAAAAACGTTCCTGAAATGGACTATTCAATTTGTGTTTTATATTATGATAATTTTATGAAATGTTTATGCTTTTTGCAATTTCATTAACCCATTTTTGAACTTTTGTTTAACCTATTAAATTATGGCTATTTCCTTTGCGTGTGGGTTAGAAATATTTTTCTCAATATAATATCTACATTGAAAATGAACACGACAATGTTAGACTAACTTTGATATGACTAATGACTATATTGCGTTAGGTCAAGTTAACTAGATAAATATATCCAACTACTGTCCATGAAGTCTGTTGTCTGAGTTTGGTTACAGTAAAATCAAAAGAGACCAATTAATGAAATGATATTACTCATTTTCCTAATATATTTCATTAATTACGTGTATGGGAACATACGTTGCATTATTTTGATTTTACCTCTTTAATTACACCGAGAACTACAGTATATGAAGTGTATGATAAAATTATTATACAGTAGAGAATATTACAGTTATATATCTTTTTATGATTATACTTTTAGTTATATGTAGATTAAAGCTGCTTTGTACTAACCCTATTGGATTCACTCACCTCAACGTTAACATATGGGGAAAATTTTCCCGAGGATTGCTGACTTGGATTGAAGATTTCTTTTAAAAATTGTACTCCGTAACAGAAAAAGAAACTTTACACCGTGGGACATTTTTCGTTTTTTTTAAAAACTACAAATAATATTTTAAATTTAAATTATTCGACGAAAACAACTGGTATAGTGTGTATTAAACACTCGTAAATTTTTTGGATGGGTGAAGTTTATAAAATGAATCCTGTTGCAAGGTGCAGAAAAGTTCAGGCTATTTGATAATACCATTTTTATACAATTGTCAACATTTATGTAGCTGTAGATAATAGACACATTTTCTCTTTAGGTTAATATTGAGGTGTGCGAATCCAACAGGGTTAGTACACATCAGTTTTAACATATGATATTAAAAATAATAAAATTAAAGGCAAATGTTAACAGCTTGATATTAGCAGTTTAAAAAAATTATTTTTAAGTATGACAATTTTATTGCACTGTGACAGGAGAATTTGTTACTTTTCGTTTCTAGATGCATACTTATAAAACAGTGTATAATTTAAATTTACAAATCTCACATTATATCTCACAATGTCATCTGAATATCTGATATCCATTTCCATATCATACATTGTGTTTGAAAGGACCATTAAAATAAATCGCGAAGTTTTCTTTCTGACCAATGGCATCAGCTGAAGAACTTTTTTATTTCCATTACACTCGATCCTTTTATGTGACATTTGTTTTCTTTTCAGCCCTCCACATTCCTTCATTGAGCAAAAAAATCCTTTTTTTCCTTTGCTCCCTATGTGTACAAAGAATACCCGCTGATGCATTTCCAAGTTTAGAACACGAGATTTGATATGACACAGTAGATCAAAGAAAGATAATGGAAAAACCACATAAGAAAAAAATGATAAAGCATATCTTTCTTCACAATTCTTGCACTTCCGATCAACAAATGCTATAAAAATATATATTTTTTTCATGGAAGGAATTGCTTAAAAAAACTTTCCTTAATTTGCTTTAATATATAAATATTCTATTTTTTGTTAAATAATACAGAGATGAAAAGTAATTATTTTTTTAAGACCCTCTGGTGTTGGCAATGTTGCAATTTTGAGTTATTTAAAAAATCTTAGTGAATATGCTTTGGGAATTAGAAATTATTTGCTAGAAGTATCTGCCAGTTTTATAAAAATGTTTTGTTTAGACACGTGATGTATGCAAAATTATCTCTCTTGCAATTATGGAAAAGAGTGGATTTCAAATATTTATTTAGTTTTCTTCATTAATTAAAAAAAAATTTACTAATTTCTTCTTTTTTAAACAGTGGAACATGGCGGTTAGCCATGGTTCCGAAAAAATGTGGTGGTTTTGCGGGGTTGCTTACTAGAGAAGTTTGACCATATATACACTCTGTCACAAAATAATATATGCACTCAGAAGAAATCGAGCTACTATCACGAAACTTGGTAGGAATGTAATCTGGTAAGATATATTCAAATGATTAAAATGTCGACGCCAGTGAGAAAAGGGTAATCGCGCTATGCGCATATGAGATGCGCAGCTGGGAGAGTTTAAAAGCATGATTGCTCGTGGCATTGGGTTATTCTGACAAATCTGTCTGACGTTGAAAATCTGTGAGACGTAACCGCCTACAGTACGAGCAATTGCCGGACTTTAAGAGGGGGCGTATAGTAGGCCTCAGAGAAGCAGAGATGCAAGCTGTAGGTGTATCGGCCGCCACCTCGATCGGAGTGATATGGTAGTTGCTCGGTGTTGGCAACAATGGATCACGGAAGGGATAGTCTACCATCGCGGAGGATCAGGGCGTCCCAGGAACAGAAATGCACGCGAGGATCATGCAATCATAAAAGAGGCCACGTCCGCACCAGCAACGTCGCTAGAATCGGTTTACCACCTTGCTGTCAAGGGAAACCATTCGGAGACGACTAGCCGACGCAGGTATGAGGAGCTGAATTCCATTAAGACGCCTACCACTGACCCCACATCATAGGCAGTGTCGATTGGATTTTTGCCGACCTCGGGCAGGCTGGAGTGTGACCGACTGGAGGCGTGTGATCTTCAGCGATGAATCCTGATTCAGTCTCAATGCTGATGACCAGCGCATACGCGTGTGGAGGTCGCCAGGCCACCGGTCCGATCCAGCATTTTTTGTCGAGAGGCATACGGCAATTACACAAGGCGTGACAGTGCGGGGAGAGATTTGTTGGGACACACGATCACCTCTAGTCTTCCTTCAACGCACTTTGATGGCACGCAGTTACGTGTACGAGATTTTAATGCCAGTTTTACTACTTATGCTATCAAGTCGCCCAGGTGCCATTTATCAGCCAGACAACGCTCGTCCACATACTACGCGATTCTCCCAACAATGTCTTCAATAATATGACGTACTCCTATGGCCCGCCAGGTCATCAGACCTCTCGCCAATAGAACACGTCTGGGACGTGCTTGGAAAGCAACTGCAGCCGTCCCGAAATACTGGGGAATTAACTGCCCAGTTGCAAAGATTATGGTATGATCTTCCGCAGGAGGTCGTAGGTGACCTCACTGATTCTATGTCAAACCATGTCTCGGCTTGTATAGATTCCAGAGGTGGATTTACTACTCATTAACTTGTAACCTTTTTCATGCCATATCTTCTTAAAAAGGTCTGTTCTTCTGAATCTGTAATCATTTGCTTATCTCGTTATACACTACATACATGTTAAGTTTCGTGATCGTAGCTTGTTTCCTTCTGGGTGCATATATTATTTTGTGACAGTGTATATATATATATACAATTATTAAAGTAACCATCAAAGTAAGTTGCTACATATTAAGTTGCTCAGAACCGTTATATTATATTTACATGTGGTTAAATACTTATATAAATCATAGAAATCGATTATTAGAACACTTTTGGGGACTAAATTTTTTTGCCTAAATGTATAACTGTAATTCTTTAAATTAATTGACTTAGTTAATTTAACAACGCCTTATTCGTTAAGAAGATTGTGCTTTAATGGCAGTTTCGTTTGGAAGCAAAGAATAGATACTCTTACCCTTAAAAAATTATATTCTTATTTTTTATCGTTATTTATTATGCAAATACTGTCAGTTTCCTTGGCAATTCAAGTCAAACGTGTCTTATCTCTTTGGAGGAATTCCAAACTTAAGGCCGAAAGTTAGAGACAGACATCAAGACGCCAAAATACTTTTATTTTAATAATAAAGACGACTGCCGATATTGCTGTTAAAATTACTCCACTTTAGCAAAAGTTCTAAATGAAACGCACATCAAAGATCGTTGATTTCCTGACAAAAAAGAAGGAGCATAAAAAAATATGTAAATGTGTTCGTGAGTTTTATCGGGAAAGAAAAGCAGAGGATCCTTAAATATGTTATATTGATTTTGTTTTTCCTTATAAAAATATTCCACTCACTGGAATCGTGTTTATTAAAAGTGGGGTATTAAACGAAAAGAGACGTTTCCTTTAAAGTAAACAGAGATTCTTTGAAATATGGTTTGAACAAAACTAAACTTGATTTAGGATTAGTGTATAAAATTAAATAGGCAGAAAAAATAGAGATGCTTTAAATATTTATTATATATTTTATTTGTACTAATTTCTATTTTGTAATTACTTATTTGAATCATTCAGTTTTTTAACCCTATTGAAACACATATGAGACTATGAATGTATTAAATTCTTATAAGCTTTGGTAAAAATTTGTCGTTGTGTCATCTGAAATTTTAGTATATTAGTTAATTTCGGAAGGTTTCAAAATCAAGACCGAACATTTGTAATCTTACAGATCTCCAGTCACAGGTATATAGATTAATAATGTTTACACATGCAAATGTGTCAAAATACAAATTCCAATTTCATACATACACTAATTTGGAGGAGGACACATAGCAATTGATGTGTTATACACTTTCTCTTACATTTAATTAAAGCGTTAGATTTTTACACTGAAACATCTTTAAATTTCCCCAAATGTCCTCTGTTTGTTATAGAGATACATTACGGCATAAACGTACTATGTTAACCTACTATTATACTTTATCATTTACGCAAACACATAATTCATTTTACCAAATTACCAAAGGGTCACGGGTTGCCCCAATTGGTCGGCAGATCTGCAATGTCCATCCGGTGCCGAGGCCCTTACTAATTAACATAACAGGGACATAACCATCGGCTGAGTACGCAGGTATTGCTACGCTGAGACTGATCTTCAGGTTCTACAAAGCGAAACCTATTCTACAAGTGAAAGCTGTAGTATCTGTATTATTGACGAATTACCAAATTACCAATCGCAAACAGCTTATTCTCTCTCTTTTCCTTATACCTCCTGATATTTATATCTAATATAATCATATGTTTCTATGTGAGCTAACTAAATTTTAATGAGACCCCCAGTCCATTTTATTGAAATTAGCTCTCTCGCAGTTGTAGCCGGTGAATGGACAGTGAAACTTTATGAGCACAATAAAAAACTAATAAAAAATGATTCACAGAAAAAAAATGCATCGAGGAACAAAAAAAAGATCAAAAGACTAAAAGTGAAATGATTGTAATAGTTTAAAATAGTCACCCCCGTGACTACTTTAGATTTTTTTTCAGAAAAGTTAAGAAAAAGACAATAGAATTTGAATATAAGTCATCTAACCGTTATTGCAATCAGGTGGTCTAGTTGAGCAGCAAGGAGTCACCATTATTTAGTTCAGAATATGAACCAGTTAATCTTACTTAACTCATAGATAATCTATTGAACTGAAATGGTTGCAGTTAATCTAATTGTAAACTATCTGAATAATTTTAAGAACTAGTTATACTGTTAGCGAATATCACTGAATTACAGTATACGCTCCGCAGAAACAGTAGGTTGGTCGAATAAATTACTCCCATCATCTATTGGAAAACTTGATGTGTCCCCAGTATTTTGTGGTGTACAAAACAGGAAGAGAATGGGGTTTTTGGTGAAATTATTTTCAAAAATATAAAGTGAAAAGAGGTCTAAGATATGGGATTAAAACCTTGCATTAATTTTCGACAATAAATCTTGAACCTTAATTATGGACCTGTGTTGCGCTGGTGCGATTGGGATTGTAACGATTGCGTTTTCAACCAATCTTTGCCGCATGCCTATGGGCCGGGTCAGCGTAAATCTTTGGATTACTCTTCATACATGAGAAAGCAGGGTTTTAAAAAAATATTTGCCAGGGTGTTAAATTTTTTAATAAGAATGATTGCTATGTAAGTTATTTAAAATAATTTCAAAAGATCAAGATCATTCAAGTATTGTAACAATGTATCAACTCAACATTCTTACGCTAAGCATTCATACAAGAAAAGACTGTTGTTTCCAGTACCAAAATGCTCGGTTGCAATCTGTCTCCAATCTATGCCAGTTGTTTGATTAGTATAAGACAACAACCTTAAGAAGCCTAACGAAGACTTTTTAATTCCTCTTGCACATTCCTCGATCTTAGTCCTTATAAGATAAAAAATTAATAGTCATATTTTAAGTGATCTTTTCTGATCATACTTCAAGTGCTTTTTTTGCTGCATTTCAATACCGTTTAATTTTAAAAGACTTGATTCATTCATTACGTACAGTTTTCATGTTGACCAACAGAAGTTGTGGCTCAACTGATTTTCCTGGGCCAAGTCCTCTAAAGCAGTTTTATGTATCTGTGCAAGCATGTAACCAATTGGCAAAAAGGATGAAGGTGAATGGTTGTCCGAAAGTTGTAAGAAACAAGGTTCATGGTCCGCGAGTTCTTAGACTATAGCTTGGAGTTTGTCCCCGAACGGATCAACTGTGTATGACCGTTACAGTAAGCTATATTTAAAATAATTTGAGAGAAGAAAGTTTAGGGAAAGTTTAGGAGACAGGTGAATTATTTTTTTATTTTAAAAAAGTTTATAAGGCACGGAAAATTTTTGTATTTTTAAAAGATTGAAATATATTAAAAGTTTGAAAATATCGCTTAGAGTTTGACCCCGAGAGGATCAACTGCGCATGGCCGTTACAGTAAGCTATATATAAAATAATTTGAGAGAAGAAAGTTTAGGGAAAGTTTAGGAGACACGCGAATTACTTTTTTTATTTTAAAAAAGTTTATAAGGCACGGAAATATTTTGTATTTTTAAAAGATTAAAATATATTAAAAGTTTGAAAATATAGCTTAGAGTTAGTCCCCGAGAGGATCAACTGCGCATGACCGTTACAGTAAGCTATGTTTAAAATAATCTTTTATCTTTTCAATTCAAGTATTATTTTTAAACTAAAAACAATATTTTTGTTATTTAAAAAAATATTTAAATAAAAGATACTAAGTAATTAAAGACAGTATGGCTCTATGCTTTTTCCTAATAGTACGGTCTTTCATGCTGAGTAAACACGTAGATATCAAATACACTAAATATTATGAAGTATGAGTAGTGTAGATGTTTTGCACAGCATATCCAATGATAAACCATCAATAAGTGTTTTCGCATGATTAATTATCGTACACTTCACTGATAAATGGTTTTAAGACCACCGCTTTTACCACTCTAATAAATCCATTACAATACATCCCAAAGGACACCTTTCAGACAAATGCTCTTCATTCTCTCGTTAAATCATCCCTAGCTGCTTACATTCAAGATTAGCACTATGCGGTAAATACAAACAAGTTTTGCAAACACGCATTAACTTTTTACGAAAGCACTTACAGGATCACATTAATACGCTAGAAGAATTATTTGTCAGTTGAAGAATAAAACTGATAAATCATTCTGAGTGTTTTCTTCTTGTTACCAAGTTCTCCATTTTCATTGATTGCAATCAGATCTCCGTTGAGATATCTTGCAATGTTTATGCTAGTATTCGGTGTATTTTTCACAAACAAGTTTGGAAATAAAAGAAGTTATTTGATTTTATAAGATTAAATTACTGATTTTTGGAGTAGAAAATTATTGGGAAAGGTAAAATGATATAAGCAATTTCATGCCAATAATATTTGAAAAAAAATGTAAATTTGTCCATTAATTAATTGCAAAATAGTTTAAATTCAACTTTTATTATATCTTAAATAATATACATTATTTCGATTATAGAGAGAAAATTTTGAACTTTTGATGAAATTCTAAAAGAAAACTATGTTTCCAATGTTTGGAAATAAATATTATTAATACAGCGGAATCTCGATCTATCGTTATTAAAAGCGCTACCGTGTAAATTTTAAACCAATATCGTTACAAAAATACCTTTTAAAAATTTTGAAATATGAGCGTCAATCTCCTTTCACGGCGTATCTGCTGAGAAACCTCTCCAACATTCAGTATTTTTCAACAAATTAATATTAGTTTCAGTTTTATCTGAAAAAATGCTTTTACCTCAAATTTAATTTGTATTCGTTTACAATCCAAAATGCGAAACTTTAGTTTTCAATGTTAGGAAATGAAGTAGTTTACTTTTTAAATTTTATTATGATTATGTTTGTTATTTGATTTTGAAAACTGCATTATTGATAACTTTTATTTGATGAGAAAAATTGAAAAATCCTAGAAGAAAAGAAAGATCCAACATTCAGGAGAACTTTTAAATGATATAAATTGCAAAATGTTTTACTTATTTATCATTTGTGAAGCGGGTTTTAATGTCTGCATTCAGTGGATAGCAAGTCATGACAGAACTTGCGACAATGAAATCGCCTAGCTAAGGCATGACCGTCTTTCTAAGGCTGGATGCTGCCTTCCTCAGCCTATAAACTCGATATACTTCATGATCGACCTTAAAATTAGAAAGAGACTGAGATCCTCCCAAGCGGATGTAGCGAGTAGGAAGCAGTGTAGCGGCTCCTGAGAATACCAGTCCAATAGATATTTCCTGTCCATTCAGTCTTGCCGCATTCCGCTGGGTCACAGGGAACGACAAATTTTAGGCCTAATTATTCAGAAACGGAGCATGCCACCTCAGACCAATTTTTTCTCTGTGTAGAACAGGGTTTCTCAAAATGGGCGATACCGCCCCCCCCCGGGGTGCGCTTGAACGATCTAGGTGGGCAGTATTAGTCTGGAAGGCAAATTGGGGGGCGTTAAAGGAGTAGTTGTAGCATTAAAGACAGACGAGAAGATTCTGAAACATCCCGAGGACACCGAAAAAGGGGGGATACGGAAGTAAATTATTTTTAAAGTTATTTATAATTTTTACTTTAACCTTAAGCTTACGGGGCACATTTTTCCTATTCCCTCTTTAGGACGGGAAATTTCATACCCCCTTTGTAAGAATGGCCATTAAGTGGATTATATATATAGGGGAGATCCGTGTATTATGGACCATCGTGTACTATGGACCATATGGAAATTTATCAGTTAACCACTAGATAGCAGAACCATCCCATTGCCTTTAGTGAATATTAATGTTATCCAAAGCAGGAGGTAACTTGTACATGTGTGCCTTCATTTGGACGATTATGAAATTGTGTTTTTTGTTTATATGATCATTGATGTAACAGGTATGTTAAAATGAAAGTATTACTTTCTGCTGTTAGGAAATTTTAATATAATTTTCACGTTAATAGTAGCAAATGTACTTATTTTCTTAACAATTCATACATGTTTTTTATGCGCACCATTTTGTATAGCGATATATGTGATTGGAAACAGCGTTGCTCCGTCCATGCGTGTAGTATGAACCATGCGCTGTTGTGTAATATGGACCACTGGTCCATATTACACGTTGTAGGTACGTGGGATCGATAACATCTGAAGAGAAGGGAAAGAACGTCATATTTGTCTGCACAATGAGTGCTGCTGGTCACTTCATCCCACCGATAGCGGTGTTTCCCCGTAAGCGATGGAAGCCAGAGCTGGAAGCAGGATCTCCTCCAGGAACTCTTTTCAAATGCAAGGAAAAAGGTTTGATGACTATCGAGCTCTTCAGTGAAGGGATGAAACATTTCATCAGTTTCGCTAATCCTGACAAGAACAGGAAGGTTTTATTAATTCTCGATTCACATGTGCCCCACATTCAAAATCTCGAGGGTATAGAATTGGCCAGAGAAGCAGAGGTGATCATACTATCACTTCCTTTGCATACTACCCTTCGAATACAGCCTTTCGACCTTGCTTTCTTTCGTCCATTAAGCGTCTACTATTCCCAAGAGATGGTTAAGTGGATGAAGGAACATGCTGGATTTCCGAAGGGCCAACTTCAGAAGATGTAGTCCAGGAGAACATCCCTGTTCCCGTTAGTCATAAAATGTTCTCGGTGGAAGACATCAGTCCCCATCCTCATTGCGTACAAAGAAGCCTAAGAAATAAAAAGGGAAACACTTCAGATTCTACTGTTTTGACTTCATTCCGTTTCAAGAAGGTCGTTGCAGAAAAACAAAACAAAAAAGAAGTGATAAAAGCTGGACATCCAACAGCGTCGGAAAGAGGAAAGAATAAAAAGAAAGCTCAAAAAGACATACTTACACAGAAGAAGACGGCAGAGCGAAAACGCCCCGCAGTTCCAAGGGTCTCACTAGGGACATCCCCAGGAACCTCCAGCCAGGAAACAGCTGCGAATCAAGTTACCGAACCGTTTAACTTCTGCGCATTCTGCGGGGAGAGTACGGAGGAAGACTGGATCAGATGCGGGAAATGCTGTTCATGGGTTCATGGGTGCATGAAGCTTGCGCCAACATAACCAACCCGATACACTATTATTATGGTGATTGTTGTTTTTGAAATGAATTTACTAAAAGCACATCTTTGTGCGTCCGTCTTTCATTCTATATCATAGTTTTTATTCTCGTGTCAGTGGTCCATATTTCACATACGTTCGGTCCATATTACACGAACGTATGTGTAATATGGACCACTGACACGAAAATAAAATAATTATTTCTTGCAACTAATAATATTTACCAAAGTACTTTACCAAGTTTTAACCATGCAGCTATACAACTGTAAGGAGAAGCCAACTAATTAAATTTTTCTTTTTAATAATTTTAGTTTTATGTGCATTCTTGCTTAGAGGGTCCATATTACACGGATCTCCCGTATATATATATATATATATACATTCACTCTTAGGATACATGCTATACTACCCCGTAAGGAAAAGGTTAATATTGTCCTTCGTTATCTAAATTTTCTGTTTGTAATACGAAAGTTATTATAGGTAATTTTGAAAAACATTTTTATAATTTCTATCTTTAAGGTGTTTTATTTACAGCATCTTTCTTTGCTATGCTCTATTAATATGGGGGGGGGCGCTGGGTAATTTTTTTTCTGAAAAGGGGGTGGTATTCTAAATAAGTTTGGGAACACATGGTGTAGAAGGATGTAAGTACTGCGAGTATCTGTTTTCTTGTGCGTCCTTAGACAGTCTGAGTCAAACTTTTTTCTGCTATCAACAGAGGTCAATGGTCTGCGGGCCGCCGACAGACGCCAATAGTAGGCGTTGTATATACACATGTAAAACGTACTGAAGTATATTTTTAAAAACATATTATTATTCTATTTTATTCACTTTTATATAAATGACATAAATGCATTTTTGTATAAATGGCGAACAATAACTTTCACACCGGTAACAATAACATATCAGGTGTTGGGGAGTATTTAAATCGTGTCGAATATTAAGGCTTTAATTCTAATATTAAGGCCTTAAACTATGAAATAAATTATCTGTGCATTCTGAGTAGATGATGCTTTCCATGTCTTTACTCTTACACTTCTCAAGACCTCAAACAATTTTTAAATTACTTTGGTACATACAGGTAAAATATAATGAAGCAGATATGAAATTCTAAGCATAAGGGCCTGTTCACATAGGATCCCGGTAGCGGAAGTGTTAAAGTATTGAAATATATTTAATTAATGACAAACCTCCAAACGATTAGCAAGGAAATTTTTAACGCCTATGATTGGTTTATTTCCGTTTCAACGCCGTCTTTCCTTTTACACTTCCGCTACTGGACTCCTATATGAACAGGCCCTAATTTGTCCCAATTTGCATCAATTGAAATTTTTCAATATGTTTTGTCATTTAAAAAAAATCTTGTCAGTTTTGAACTATTTATATAAATTAGAGAGTATTGAAAAATATTTTGGGCAAAGTAATAAAAGCTCTTTCAGCTATTCATTAAATTAATTATATTTTTAAAGCCCTAAATTTTAAAATTTTGTAAAACAAATATCGCTATGTATTAAGAAAAAAATCAAAATGAAGATGTAAGAGAATTAAGCACAACATATTGTTATTTTAAGACGTTAAATGGCTTTAACATAAGAGCTTTGCCCCAAGATAGTGAGTAAAGTCAATTTCAATTTTAAATACAAGAAATAAAAAAACTTTTCTCTGAAAATTAAAAGTAAAGTGTTAACTTAATGTGTTAAGAAAATTTGTAGGAAAATTTTTTTCTACATAGTTTATTCAATGATTTGTCTTACTTATCTAATTACTCCTTTAGAATTTTAAAAGCTTTGGGAAGCAATGCATTTAAGTAAAGTAATAATTAATTTGAGAGGTTTAGCAATTTACTCAAAATTTATGTGCCAATAAAATTATTGACCAAGGAAAGAAACGCTATTGTTACATTAAAGAAAAATTGAGGGAAACATATTACAGTACTTGTCGAATTATGCATAATAATATCTAATTTCTTAGAAAAAATATCACTTAATAAGCCGTATGATTTAATAGAAAACTAGTACTTGGATTAAAATTTACCTGTTATTGTTGTGCTGCGGTATGAATTTATGCAGAGTAAATTGAATAATAAAATTTAAATTATTTAATATAGAATCGAATTGAGGATATTAATATGATAATCACTCAAAATTAAAGAAAACTTGTATGTATAAGTATGCATATATATGTACATACACACACACACACACATACATACATATATATATATATATATATGAACATGTATATTTGTGATTGCAATATCAGTGTACCGGTATATCGGATACCTGGATTTCGGGCTATTTTGCAATTTCGTAAAACCGGTTTTTGCTAAGGATAAATACCGGTATTTCGGTATTCTTATAAATCAGAAATATTTTATCAAAAGTTTTAACATAAATTATTGGCCACCTTATGTTATTTGAAGAACGTATTTTTTTTCATTGATGTGGCAATACTAATATAAATCATTTACTGTCTCATTTTCGTTCCGTTTATATTAGTGATTTCAATACCGGTATTAGATATAAATGAAAAATTATTTCGAAAAATGATGCAAAAATAATACATCAATAGATTTATTCAAAATACCGTCAGACGACAGACCGCAATGTTAGAAGATGAAAGACTTCGAGGCAGATATTTAGAGTAAGTATATCACACATTATTAACAGTACAACCAACCAGAAGATGCAGAAAGCATATTTTCAACTCCAGGTAATTAGTGCAGAAAAATATATTCTCAGCTTAATGACAGTTCAAGAGATGCATTATTTTTTTAATGATCACATTTCAAATGTTTTGATATAATAAATAAAGTTTTAGCAGTTAATAAATACTAGCTGAAGTACCCGGCATTGCCCGGGATTTTAACAATATTTGTTAACCAAAATCAACACAGTATAAATAACATAGAAAAAGTATATGTGAAATGTTATACACATCTCAGAATTCAGGAATTTCAGCCTTTCATCATTGAAGCACTAAAATCTGAAAAGTAAAAATGTCAAATTGTCTAATGTTTGCTAACCAAAATTAATTTAAAACTAAATACGTTATAACATAGAAAAAACATGTGAAATCTTGAATCACATGAATAAAATGAAAACCCAATAAAAAAATATATAAAATTATAATAAACTCCTCAGAATTCAGCTAGATTTAGCCTTTTATCATTTGGGCAAAAAAAGAAGCTGAAATTACAGGTTTAGCTGAAATTTCCAATAGAACCATGATATAACTCTAGCGTTGCCTCTTAAAAAATGAAGTGTTTGATTGAGGGCTGCAAACCAGTCAACTCCTCTCCCCATTAAACTCCTATAAACATCCTCTACATATTAAATTCCTTTTCTCTCCATAATAAACTACTCAGAATTTTGGTAGATTCAGCCTTTTATCATAGTACCACTAAAACCTGAAACATCCTCTCCAGAAATATAAATTTATTAATTACAATAATTAAACTCACGCAAATGTATGAATTACATAAGTTTTTTAACCAACATTTGAATAATTCGTAAATGAAAAAGCATATGAAAATAAAGATAATAAGAACTTTCGGAATCGAAATTAATTACCCTTAATTTTTAATTAATAAAAATCCAACATAATATGAATAAAAACGATAGTTGTTTAAAAGCATATGAAAATAAAGCTATTATAAAGATAATAATAAAAAAAGCATATGAAAATAATGCTCGCGTATGAAGTTAACTTTATGATATAAACATAGTAATAATAATATAAACCGCGTGCATAAAATATTTAGCTTTTCAAGCGAAATAAATTAATTTTTAGAAAAAAACTACTTTTAATCGAGAAATTAAATACATTGCACAAAATTTTGATTTTAGTAACTTTCTACCCAACAATTTACACCCTACTTCTTTGAAGTTGGGTGTTGAAACATCCTCTTTAAAAATTTACACCCTACTTCTTTTAAATAGGGTGTAAATATAAAGTTTTAACAGCAAATTGAATGCCAGTTAAAAATTATTGTTGTTTAAAATCATATGAAAATTACGCTATTATAAAGACAAAAAAAAGCATAGGAAAATAATGTGTGCGCATGAAGTTAACGTTACGATATAAAAATAGTAACAATAATATGTATATATAAAACAGTTCCGTGACTGACTGACTGATTGACTGACTGACTGACATACAACGTACAGACCAAACCGCGGGAAATAAAAGGGCTGAAATTTTGCATGGCGATTCTTCTTATAGTGTAGGAGTGCACTTAGAAAGATTTTTGAAAAATTCTTAGATTTTTTTTAAATTAAATTTTTGAGTTGTTTTAGTAACTTTTTTTAAGTTTGCATTTAAAATAATAATAATTTGAGGGTTATAAAATTCATATGACGAAAAAGATCATAAAAATTCCTTTAATATGAAATCTTTTTCGAATCTTTACCTCCATTTTATGATTTTTGGTGAAGTTTTAAAGATTAATTTTTAGAATTTAACCTTTTACATGCCACACTATGATCAAGGAATAAAGTACCATATTTTGCTGCTTAACTTTGGTCGATAACTTCCAGGAAGTCGGTCCAACAGGTGTACTCCACTCATTCCTTTATTATATAATTTTATAATGTAAGGTTAAGGAAAATCGACTTTTATTTTAGCTCGGACATATCTTTTTGCTCTTCCTAATGGTTCGTGAGTGATAAAATTTGATGTAATAGTTACAACAAAACTATCGTTCCAATGGCACATATAAACTTCTCCATCGCATCGGTAATCAAACTCTCCACGTTGAAATTTCGATATTTCTTTTGCTGTTTTAAGAGAACATTGTCCCGTTCTGGAATCTCGCACTGTGCCGATTGCCTTAAAGCCTTTGTTAGATAAATCTGTCAGCAGACTGTACGATGTAAAAAAAGTTATCGAAAAATATTTTGCGTTTCTCTGGATTGTCAATAAAAGATAATAGTTCGGAGACAACTTTTGATCCAAGTGGCAAATTTTCATTTTTCGAACTTTTTCTACCGTAGATAGACATAGCATAAGGATAACCATTTGCTGAGCAGATCATGCAAACTTTGAAACCAAAGCGAATTGGCTTTCCACGTATGAACACCTTAGCCGAACGATGCCCATAACACGGAACCATAGATTCATCGATACTGATATTTTCATGAAAAAATCCAAATTGACGAAAATTTTTTCCAATCTCTTTATAAAAGGGAGAAATTTTTCCTAATTTATCGCCTGGTTCCAATTTACTATTATCAACAATGTGGAAATACTTTTTTAACATCCGAAATTTATTTCTGGGCATTGTATTGTTAACAATTAGGATATGCAAATCTTCCTGAGGGCTCCAATATGTATTTTCATCAGGTACTGAGTGGTAGCCACTAAACAACAGTAATACAAGAAACTGCCGAATGTCATTTGCGTCGACGTCTAAAGAATCTCCTTTTTGTAGGGCGTACAGCTTTGTAAGTTCGGCTGAATTTTCTACGTAATCAGACGGCAGAATCATGGATTGACGGCAGAATCACTGATCACGTGTGATATCACTGCTTTTGTATATCGTTACATGCCAATGTTCCTTTTTTGGAACATTGCATTTTTACGCAGTCTTGAGGAAATATTTCTTGTTATTATTTTAATTTATTTTATTAACTCGTTAAACTTGTCCTTTGCAAGTACGATGGGGAAATTTTTGGGTGGATTTGAATTTTTAGGAATTTTATAGAATTTTTTTTCTTACGTACTGTAAAAATTGTGAAAAAAGCTGATTTTTAGAAATTTTTCTACGCTAAAATATTCATATTTGAAAAAAAAAGTCAAAAACTCAATCATGCCTTCTATAATATACGGTCATTTTTTCAAACTGACAGATATCACAGTTTATTTTTAAAAAAATATTAAAGATGGTGTTCCAAAAAAGGAACATTGGCATGTAAAAGGTTAATTTATTAAACGCTGATCACGTGATTTCTTTTTCTGTTACTTTAAATAAATTTATCTTCACATAACAACGAAATAGGCAAAAAAATACTTTTTTTCTTGCTAATGCGGCAGACGATTGGACATTATTCAATAAAATATTAAAATAATGTAAAAGATATGTTCCTCAAACTGTACTACATTAACTGTACTATATTCTTTAGTATGTCCTATGAGATTTAATTTGAATATTTTCTTCTACATTATTTTGTCTATAAAAATATCCCTTACGATTTTTTATTAATATATTTTTTTGTTTTTTTTACATCAGTCGTATACATTGATCGTCGTATTTATTATATATATATATATATATATATATATATATATATATATATATATATATATATATATATTGGCATTAATTGCATACACTGACATTGTATTTAATTTGAATGTACCGTTCGTTTAGGAAGTGTTGGTTTATGGAATACTAAAAGTTTAAATAGTGGCGCCATCTATTGAACATCTATGAATCGAGAATCGCATCCGTCAAAAATTGTTCGTTATCCTAATTGTTAGCAATACAATGCCCAGAAATAAATTATTGATGAATGTTTGTTAACCAAAATCAATTTTAAAACTAAACACAGTATAAATGACATAGAAAGATTTAGCCTTTATCATTGGAGCAAAAAATCCTGGAAAGTGAAACATAAAATATATAAATTTATAATAAACCTATCAAAATCCATTAAAAAACTAAACACAGTATAAATAACATAGAAAAAAAAGCATTATTTAAAAAATAATAAAATAAAATAAAGATAATAATTAAAAAAATAATAAAATAAAAGCTAAAAAAAAAAAACCTTCATAAAAAGCTGAAAATACAGGTTTAGCAAAATTTGCACGATCCCACACTCGAACCCGAGTCTTACGGTGTACCAAATGAACAGTTTTAACGAACGCGCCACGATTATACACAACACGGTTGAGTAAAGTAAAAAATATACGCAATGAGTTTTTTGGAAAGTTGCTATGGGTTGGTGAATATACATACATTTATGGAGTAAGAGGAGTTTTAAATGAGAAATAAGTTAGCAGGATAGAAGCTTAGTCTTTAACTCTTCAATAGACACAAAGACATAAGCTAGGGGGGTTGCAGTAGCGATTAAAAAAGATCGTGACACTTAGCGTGGTTGATTCGAATTTTCCATCGCGTGTGAGTGTCAATATGCCGTTGGATCCGATTTATTTTAGAGTATAAAATCTGACTTGAAAGATTATTATTTTCATTTATTATTCTGGTTTAATATATAACTTGAAACTTTTTGATTTTATTTATTTTTATCTTTTCGCTCGCTGTTTGCCAGCTAACCCTAACGTGGACGCCATATTCAGAGGGGTGATTCCACAAAGTGTAACAGCTTACAAATTGTTGGTTTTTTATTAATTAAAAATCAACGGTAATTAATTTCGATTTTTGAAGTTCTTCAGATTTATATATTAGAAGTGTATTTTTCTTTAGTAATATATATTATATAATAGATTGCACATCAAAATGTTTATATGATATATACTCCTCTCAATAATAATACTAAATGTTTATTTTTACTTCATTGCATTGTAATACTAGAATGATTTATTTTTTATTTATATTTTTTGCTTCTAATATTATAAATTATTATTATGCAGCCATTATTAGTAATATATCATTATAAAATTTGTTCCTTTATTTTATATTTATACATAACAAAAATGTTTATATTTGTTAGTTTATGCAGTTTTTGCATGGACGCATTAATATGGCAAAGTCACAACTGTGCTTTTGTATCTCTTTGAAAATTTCTTAATACCTGTACTAATACCGGTGTCCCGGTATAACGTTTGAAAAAATGCCGAATACTGGTATTGCAATCACTAATATATATATATATATATATATATATATATATATATATATATATATATATATATATATAAACACATGGCGCAAAAGTCGGATGTGGAACAGGGCCGGCGGTACCCACTCCGCTTTCTTGACCGTGTGCTTGGGGTGCCATACAGCATATGTTTCAGACAGGTGGTCAACCTGACGTGGGACCCCAGAGTTTAGTTCCCAAGCATTCTTGGTCCTCCTTTTATCGACTCACTCAAGGTATAAAAGGCTGAGTCGACCTTGCCCAGTCGCAGGTTCGAACCCTGGACTTGTGGGATTGCAGCTTGACGCTTTTAACCATATATATATATATACACACACACAAACCCAAGAGTTTTAGACTGATATGTAAGAGTAAATCCAGAGGGTTTGTTAAAAGCGATATACTTGAAAAAATATTTTGAAAAAAATACTAAGTAATCGATATTGCACTTTCATGTTTCTTGTCTATATCGATGAAATAAGAACTGACATAAAAAAAGAAAGAAGTTAGTATTTTTCTGACATATTAAATGAAAATCTTTAAGCCAGAAATTCTAGACTGATATCCTTTGAAAACCCGTATAGAGTATGATGTTTTCATTTTTTATCTCTTTCTAAAGCAGTGTAGTATTTTTGGTAAAAAAGCATAGTTTTTACGACTCGTGTGTATGTAAAGGGAGTGGAATACTTTTATGAGATTTAAATTGTCATTTTACTGACTACATGAAGTAATCATCTTGCGTCAGGCTTAATCCGAGATGTTTAGAATGATTGACGTAGCCACAAGCAAAAAATTTAGTAAAATAAATTTGAACGTCCCTTTCACTAAAGACAGATAAAAATTAAACTGACATTTTAAATTTTTGTGGATATATAAAAAAATTCTTCAACCTAAAGTTTTTATAGTATAATCACATAAAGATTTGTAGTAATATTTTTAATTTAGTCTTTAATTATTTATAAAAAATTAGGAGCTTCACTAAAAATGTTCAGAAAACAAGTTAGTAAAAATCTCATTTCTAGGAATAGATAAGGTTTCCGTGAAGAAAGGAAAAAAAAGACTTTGTTAAAATAATTAGAAAAGTTTGTTAAATATCTCTTAAAAAGAATAACCAAAAGTAATATTTGAGAACATAAAAGAGAAGAAGCCTCGGAGCTAATCTAAAGTTATAAAAAAAATCACGAGATTTAAGAAATGCTATTACTCTTGTTTATTAAGATATTTATTTAAAAGCTGCGAGAAGTGTGTATGTGGATTAAAAAAACATTTTTTAATTTGAAATATGTAAAGTAAATGTTTGAGTAAGCTAAATTTTTTTCTTAAACGTTTTTCTTTTAAGCCACAATTTAGTATTTCGTAGACATAACTGCGGGTGAAAACAACCTGCCGAATGCATTGCGGTATTTTTTTTTTTCAATTAGAGTAGTTTTGACACTCATAAATAACACTGGCCAATTTTAGTTGTATATGCTTGTTTGCAGTTGGAAATTAAAATGTGAATGTGTATACCGAAATGGAAGTTTTTATACGTACATAAAACCCAAACCTGATGAAAGGAAGGTTATACAAGGTAAATGAAATGCATTCGAGATCCTGTCACTATAAAATCCATTCTTAATGAAATTTTAGTATTCGTTAGGAAATATTTTTAGAGACTACTATTTAAAAAGGAAAATCCGCTTACACGCTGTGTTAGGAAAGATAGGAAACACATGAACAGGTAGAAGATATACATGTTATATGTACACACACACACATATATAAATATAAATATATATATATATATATATATATATATATATATATATATATATATATATATATATATATATATATATATATATATAAATATATATATATACAGAGGCTGTTCACACATTTTTTAGACGATGTATATTTTACTCGCAAAACTAAATTACATAAAATTCTTGTGTTTTAAATGTACTATTTGGCATCCCTTATTCTGAACTATCTTTCGACACCGCAATTTCCAGGATAATAATGCCTTTTGAAGTGTCAGAAGAGGTATTCTATCCCATTCCTCCTGAACAGCTTTCCAGAGTCCTGTAAGGGTTTTGGGACGACGTTTGGATAATGCAGATTTTAAAAGTCCGAAAGCACAAAAATCCATAGGTGATAACATCGGGAGATTTAGTAGGGATATCAATGAAGGGTATGGCCTTGATACCAGTTTTTTGTTAAATTTCTTTTAGGAAATTTACTGTGGATTTTGATGTGTGACTGCTAGCTTTGTCCTGATGGAGTCTCTCAGATTGATGGCACTGTGGGTAAAGCGATGGTATTTCATTCAGAAAAATTGGCGATAAAATATGTTCCTGATAGTATTTGGAGTTAATCTCGGCATTTCTTTCCCCTCTCTTTATTTTTAACTTGCCATTATAAGAAAAACCAGCAACAATCATGAATCCCTTAGAAAAACTTTCTTTCGATTCTTTGAACCATGTACTTACATTTTTTCTTCCCTTTTATGATAATAAATGGCTCTTTTTTTTTGCAATCATTTAAATACACCCATGATTCATCTATTGCGACAATTGTTTTCCATTTTTCTTTGGATAAGTGTTTCTCATATAGAATTCTGCAGCGTGTCCTGCGTTCAGCGATATGATTTGGAAGAAGACGATGCACATTGCGTTTTTTCGCTTTCTTAAGATTTAAATCAACGTTTATCATTTTGTTTACAGTGGACACCGAGCATTTTAATGATTTTGCAACTGTCCTTTGACTAGGGGGATTTTCTTTTAAAATTAAACAACGTACCTTTGCAATAGTCGAAGATGTCCGTTTTTTCCTTGGATACTTGTTTGGAATTTTTGTCCCACTTGATGCTCCAATTTGACGTTTTTTTCCTTTCTTGTTGACGATATTACCTATCGACGCTTTAGATATCACAAAACCATGATTCTCACATCGTTTTTGGATAACGGAGTATGCATATTTCTCTTCGGAAAGAGCATAAATGTAGCCTTCCAACCACTGCTTTGTTAAAAACGCCATTTTGTATAAAAACAAAACTTTCAAGCCGAATACGATAATTTTGACTTTTAAAAACATAGTGCAATTGCAATTATCTCTTTTGCAGCAAACGATTTTTTATTACCGCTTACCAAAATCGTCTAAAAAATGTGCGAACAGCCTCTGTATATATATATATATATATATATATATACAGTGGAATCTCGATCGATCGTGATATGTGTCGTTCATTTTATCTAGTCCCAACGATAATATTGCTTTGTTATGTTTCCGCATTTATCGTTCATTTCATTCGGTCCCTTGAAAAACGATAGATCGAGATTCCACTGTATATAGATATTTATATACTCGTTGAAGTACCGGTATTTAAGTACTTTAATAATGCTGACCAAAATCAATTAAAAACTAAATACAGTATATATAACATAGAAAAAAACATGTGAAATGTTATACACATCTCAGAATTTAGGTAGTTCTGCCTTCATCATTTTAGCACTAACATCTGAAAATTAAAAATGTCAAATTGTAATAACTTAATTACAATGTTAACAGCCAGGCCTTGGAAAAAATGTAGTAAGTGAGAGACTTAAGCACCAAGGGAGTAACTAGAAAAATTGAGGCGAAACAGGGAAATTACATGTACTATAGAATTTGAAGTTAAGTTTAAGGTCAGTCTATTACGTGTTACATTTCTTGTAGATATTTTCCGTATGAACAAAGGTGAAATGCTGCATATTTTATTATTTTGAACATTAAATTTCCTCTTAGCATTGTAGTATGATATTAATAAGACTAAAATAATCATGAGTGGAAAATATTTCGCACAGGTCAAGCAAATGTCAATCAATGTCAAGCAGGTCAATCAATTGTTATTATTCTGAATAGTTTATACCATCACAGGAATTCTACGACTAACTTTATATTATTATGTCGAAGAAAATCGTATAATGTGACGTGGATTGACTGTTGTATTCACCAAATCTCTTCTAGATATCCTGAAATATACTATGGATCAAATTGCCTTTTTGTATCGGTTAATAAATCTTTGTTTCATTTGGAAAGCCTTCACCATTTCAAAAAGCTATGAAAATATTGAAAGCGACGAAACCAAATCTATTTTTTTAAAAGAAGATTTAAAAGTAATGTAATGGTTCTAATTGAAAATCTTTAAAATATAGAATTAATTCATGAAAGAAAAATAATCGTACAATATTCAGAGATCTTTTAATGTGAGGATTTTATGTTGAGGATAAAAACTCGTTGATAACTTCAATATATTAATACCTATATTAACTTAAGTCTTAAACTAGTTTATTTGTAATTAAACAAAAACTAAATAAAATTTAACACTTCACAATTTTGAATTTCAGTTCAATCATTTATTCATTTCATTCATTCATTCAATTTCAAATTTCATTCACAATTTCATTGCTTTTAACAATTTCAAAAAACCATAAAAATATTGAAAGTGATGAAGCTAATTTTTTTTTATTTTCTAAAGAAGATTTAAAACTAATGTAATGATTGTCATTAAAAATCTTTAACAAATAGAATTAACTGATGAAAAAGAATAATCGTACAATATTCAGCGATGTTTTAATTTGATGATTTTATGTTTAGGATAAAATCTCGTAAATAAATTCAATATATTAATTCCAACAGTAATATAAGTCTTAAACTAGTTTTTTTGTGACTGAAAAACTAAACAAAATTTATGCAATAGAAGATCATATGATAACAAATAAAAAATAATTGTTGTTGTTACTTATCGTTATTATTGTTGGAGTATCCAGAGCAGGTCCATATAGTCGTACGTGTTTAGGAGTGCCTTTATGGTTAACAATGGCACCACAATGGTCGAAATATGACTCTACATACGTGCCATCGCAATTTTGACCGAGCATCTCCATGGGCAACATCTTGGAGATGGTACCTTCTCCCACCCTTTCTGACCTCATAGAAGAACTTTCTGTCAACAGATTTAACGTGCCTGTATCCAGCCTAGACACTAAAGCATTTAATGGTGCTTGTTGATATTCGAGCCAAGCTTGTTGATATTCGATCTAAACTAGGCTAAGTGGGCCTATACAAAATTGCAAATATTGAAAAATGATTTCATTTTTGATGCTGATTCGAATGTTATTATTGCGAAAGGAAAAGTTTAAATAAATGGAATTAGTTAGAAAGAACTAAAAATTAAACAAAATGCGTCTAAAAATTGAAGCAAGAAATTTGGAGATGAAAATCTTCCGTAATAGGGGATACATTAACAATAAAAATAAGTAAATAAATAATTAAAATATTTGTGATATGTAAATGACCAAACATTTTTTTAACCTAAATAATCTAGAGGTTGATATAAATATTTTTGAAATAAATGTGTTGTCACGAATAGGATTAGAAACAACTCATATTTACGTGCGTGAGTTTATTTTCTTATTATCATGATTTTGGGATTGTATTATCGTCTCAACCATAATTAGCCCTTTGAACACTAAGATGAAATTAAACTTAGACAGCAGTTAAACTACTTCAGTTTTAAATTACTTCAGCCTATAGAGTAACAATTTTTCTTAATATGAGAAGATATTATAGCCCTCGCTGTGGATATGTATTGATATTATAATCTTAATACAAATTTAATTTAAGGATTTTAGCAATATGATCTCCGTAAATACCGTTAAATCTGAAATCAATGTTCAAGAATTGGGTTTTAATAAATCATAAATGATGTGAATGTATTTTTAACTCGCATTTGTACTTTCCTATGCAATCCGATTATTTTAAAACTTTTTTTGCTTGACTAGTATACTGATTCTCAAAAAACAAATGTTTAAGAAACAGATATATAGTGCTTTTCTAAATTACTCTTTATTCTTGCGGAAATTCTATAATTTATTCAACCAAATCTGAATTATTTCTTTTTTCCAGATAGGTAAAATCACAATCATAAAATATGAAAATCAGTTAAAGTAATAGGTTAAAAAGGTTATTTGTAGTCTAAGAAAATATTTTCACCTTATATGTTTTACTTATTCGTTTCTGTGAAATTTTTGCCTTAGGAAATATTTCTCCTTACTTTTGCACAGTAGTTTTCGAATACTTTTTTGCTATACGAAGGAACATTTTATAAGAATATCAGATTATTGCAGTTGTAAAAAAAGTGTGCATAAATGGTCTATGATATATATCTGATCAAGACAAAATCCATTTAACACAAAAAGAGCTATTACGAGTCAAATAATGCAAAAATAAAAATGAGGTTAAAACTTAATTTTTTTAAAATTCAATTTCAGAAAAATATTTTTTGCTTACGTATAAAATAAGGGTAATTTATAAGTTTGCTCAGTAAGGGGACTGAAACATGCTTTCTTCAATGTATAATTTTGGCAATGTGGTACTTAGGTGACTTTTTACCGTATAAATTATGAAGTTTCTTTATATACTTAAAGAAACAATGACTGGAATAATTAATGTAAATCTATAAAACGTTTTTCTTGTTGAACGTTCAAATGCTTAATATGTGCATGAGAGTAACTTTCATTCTTAATTATCACCAGAATAATTGAAGGTAAATTATGTAATTTGTCCAATCTTATAATATATATAGTTCAAGAACTATCTTGAAAAATATTGCATTTGTGAACTGGGAAAAGGATAAAAAAACTTATGTAAAACTGTTTTAATATGAAAAAATGAGTTTTATCCCCCCTCCAAAAATACACTGAAGTGCCACTGAATTAGGGATAGCAAAGAGTATGCAAATTGTGTAACGCTGTGCATCATGTATGCGCAAGTGAGGGCGCTGTGGTAACTGCATATATAGCGCGTACTGCGGTTGTTCTGAATTAGTTGTTGGAATTGCCAGAATGGGTAAACTGCCTGATTTAGACGCCTTCGATCGCGGACAAATCGTAGGTGCGCGACGCATGAGCCATTCAATTTCCGAAATCGTCAGACAGCTAGTATTTTCAAGGTCGACAGTGTCAAGAGTATACCAAGAATACATGGATGGTCGAAAAAAAACTAGCGATCGGGCAAACTGCAAAGGACAATTAGCCTTGACAGTGCGTGGTGAGAGACGGCTCAGGCGTATTGTACGTAGCCAGAGAAGCCAAACATTAGCTCAAATTACCACCCAGTTTAATGACGGTGCCAGTCGTACAGTCAGTAAACAGACTGTGCAACGCTCGCTTCAACGTATGGGGTCGGGAGCCGTCGACCTACGAGAGTACCATTGCTCTATACTTGCCATCGGGCTGCACATCTTGCCTGGGAAAGAGAGCACAGAGACTGGAGTGTAGAGGACTGGAAACGAGTAGCATGGAGTGATGAGTCTCGATTCCGACTACTTAACGCCGACGAGAGGCTGAGAATATGGCTTCAGGCTCATGAAGCCATGGACCCTGCATGCCTGGCTGGAACTGTACAAGGGCATGGTGGCTCAATCATGGTCTGGAGTGTTTTTCGTGGCACAGTTTGGGATCTTTGGTGCGTGTACCAACCTCCCTCAATGCAATTTGGTACGTAGAGTTGCTGGGTGACCACCTCCATACGTTTATGCTGTTCTGTTATCCGCACGGTAATGGAGTTTTTCAGCAAGACAACTGTACCTCTCACAAGTCCCGGTTGGCTACTGGCTGGTTGGATGAGCATTCCTCTGACATCTCTGTCATGAATTGGCCACCTAGAAGCTCAGACTTAAATCCTATTGAGCATCTTTGGAATGTTTTGGAACAAGGCGTGAAAGGCCATCACACAACACCAAAGAACCTTACTGAATTATGGACAGCTTTAGCCAATATTTGGCAAGCCATTCCCGTGGAACGTTTCCAGAAACTTGTTGAATCTATGCCTCGTCGTGTGGCAGCCGTTATCAAGGCCAGAGGAGGCCCAACTCGTTAGTAGGTAGGTATCCCTAATTCAGTGGCACTTCAGTGTATAATATCAAAGTTGTTTTAAAAATAATTGACAACTTGTTATTTTGATAAAATTGTATGCTATAGTAGGAGGTAAAATTTTAAAACTGCTGATAGTTGCTGTGTATGCAAGTTTAGTTATTTATAACTTCCTGAATTATCTTTTATTATGTAGCAGGGTAAAAAAAGCCACATTTTATTGTTCATTACTGGTGTCTATGTTCATCTCTTTTGAGGTTTATTTATTTTAGAATGAATGATAACAATGTTTTTAATACTAGTATCTTGAATTATTGCATACATTCCGACGTAAACGAGCCTTTGCACTTTCAGTTAGACAAAAAAATTTTAGATGAAGATCCTTAATTGTATTTTAAATAGTGTGGTATTTTTAAGTATTTACATTTTTCAGATTTAGTGATTTTTGCTTAATTTGTGCATTTAATTTCTTCACATTACTCAAATTCAAATATTTAGTAATCTATTGATGTAAAAACATGTAGTTACGTTAATCACTTATTACAATTACTTATTACATACATATGAGTCCATTTTGTGGTATTAATAATCAATTAATGACAGCTATATTTTATCCCTGACATATTAATTGCTTAGATAAATTAAACAATGCGATCTTGGCGCTTTCAAATCATTTAGTCAAACACATTTTGTTTCATGAATTGAAATTTAAACGGCGTTCTATCTTAACATGTCTCTTTTTTTATTTAACATCTTTTTAAACATATCAAGTAATTACATATGAAAAAAAAATATGAACGCTTCCAGCGTCCCTCTGAAACAGCTGGTTTTGTCTTGCTATAGAAAGTCAAAACAAAAGATGTATACCAAGAAACAGAACTTCAGTAACGTAAATTGAATGATGATTTTATAATACAGAGCTATTCAATTTACGAGATTCAAATTCTTATTTGGGAAGTGTGATTAGCTGCCCAAGGAATGAATAATTTTTGATAATATATTATTTATGCCATTAATTCACTATTTAAATATTTTTAAATGACTGACAAAAACATGCATTATTTATAGAATATTTCTTTGAACGCTGAAAAAAATTTTTAATGGTTGTTTTTGTTTAAATTGTTCCTTTATAAAGTGATAATATTCTGAGAAAGTCTAAAATGACAAATATTCTTTCTTACAATCTCACTGCTTTGTTACTTTATATATACAAAAATGTTAGTGAAATAGGTGTGACTGCCACTATAAACGGTTCACAAATGGCGCATTTGAGTACCATTCATAAACAAGTAAATAATAATAGTTCTATACATTTTTAATTAATTCGAAACATGCAGCCATCCTTTTAATTAATTGTGAATTTGAGGAAGTATTTATTATGTGTGTTTTCCACAAGTTTTATGTAAGTTATTAATGAAATTGTAACTATGTAGTGTAGTTATGGAGTTATGTAGTTAAATGTAAGTTATTAATTATCTTTCATGTTCTCTTTTTTGTGTGGGGAAAATTAAGAATGTTTGGAGTCCATCTTATGATCTCAACTCTTAAATATAGTCTCGTTTTTCGTTTATTTACTAAGGATAAAATAAAAATAATCTACATATTGTTCGTAATTAGTATTTTTAACCCCGTTCTTAATCTGTCTTCCCGTTAAACAACCCTAAAACTGTATTTATGTGTATCATTTTAAAGGAATATTATTTTCAATTTTGCATTTTAATGCTCATTTAATATCTAAAATAATTTTAAAAGTTAAGAGATGAGGATTTGAACATTGGTAAAATAAAGAATACATAAATATGATAGCCTTCTGAGCAAGTCCAAAATGAGAAATATTCAATCTCACACTCTCCCTGTCTTGCTACTTTATATATCCAAGAATGTGATTTCCTTCTCTTGAAGACAATTACCCTTTCTCGGAAACCGAACTTCCTGCTTACCACAAAGGAAGGCTGGAAATTACCACCAGCCATGATCTTAATGAATCTAACAAGATAAAAGTAAAAGTTCAAAGAATTGCATATCATGAAGCAGAGTGCCCGAATAATTCGATGATGATGAGATTTAGTAACGCCTTTAAAGTACATCCACTAGTAATTGAGATGTAGACCTATTTCTACTAATGTTAAAGCAAGCCATTTTTAGGATAAAGAATTTTGAGCATATTTATCATCTTACATGCTGACGAGAGTAAAATATTTATAACATATGTTGACTTTATTTGTTTCGAAGAGTATGATTATTTTCTAATAATGCATTATAATTTTTTTGTCATTACGATAATAATAATTACCTAAAACATACCTGTTTCAAGAAAAAATTCAAGAAATAACATTTTAAAATTTTATTTAAGTTTCCTGTGATTTATTCTGATTTTACTTTCCTGTAAAATGATTTTAAAGTAATGAAGTTATTCTTCATTCGGTAAAGGAAAAAAGCAAACTTTTTTTTATCCCAGTCAGAGAGACGCTAAAAAAATTTCCACACATATTTTTTCTCATTTCAAATAAGTTCATTAGTTTTCCATAGATTATCCCCTTTTCTTTCGTATATCTGTGATGAAACAATATCCGTATATGCTTGAATAGTGAAAGGATCCAATGGAATGAAATATGTTATCTTTCAAAATCTTTTTTAATGGACAAAGAATGTAAAAAATATTTTTTTAGTATGAACACATTTTTTTGTATACATTACACACTATTTACGATAAGTTACTCATCCCAAATTAAAATTTCTGGGATAGTTGTTAAAAAATCCTCTAAAAAATTAGTTAAGACAGAGAAAAACAATAATGATTCATTCACAAATTATTTTTTATGTACCTAAGAATAGCATTTTTACAGTTTTACTGCATCAATAAATTTTTTTTAGTGATAAAATTTTTTTAATACCATGTTAATTTACAGTACAAAATCCCAAACGTGTGTATTTATTACTATAGAATGATACAGTAATATATTATAAATAATATCATAAATTTTTGGATCATATTTAATGAAAAACATCCACTCTGTAATGCAGAAATATTTCTGAAACAAGTGGTTTGAAGACGAATAAGCTAAAAACACTTTGACTTTCAGTGAAATCTTTACGTATGCATTTAATGCTATTCGAATTAACATATTTATTTCATGGTATCATATCTTTTTTTTTAGTTGACACTGAGGTGACATGCTAATTAGGGAATTTGAAAGAAATTCGCAGTTACTTGATTACCCAGTTTGCATATTAATTTAAAATGCTTAAGATAATGAATACTTTAATTTGAAATAACTTTGAAACACGAAAAAAGGTAAGAAATTAATTATTTTTAATCTGGGTCTCATTTAGCTATTCATGTATGAAAATGTGGCAAAATGTTTATAAAGTCAGTTTTATAATAAGGGCAACTAAAGGAAATTTGAAAATTCTGTTTGTCATAGATTTATGTGTTTTGGGTAGTATTTTCTTCAGTTATATTTAAATATTATTAATAGATGTGGCAAGTGAATGAAAAAAAACAATTTTCGGAAAGAAAATTAATATAAGATTTGTCCGTTGCATCTCTGTTAGGGAGATTTTACCATTTTGAATTTTTTTGTTAGATATTAACTTTTGTGTTTATTATTATAACAATAAAATTAGAATTTTCTACGCAGTTAATGAACAACTGATAATCCCGAAAGTATCCAACATTATACACTGGCCATTGTGAGATTAACCTAAGTAAGTATTTTGTTCTTTAAAATTTTTTAAATATTGAACACAAAATTCTAAACATAGTTTATAGCAAAATAATTGCAAAATAATTGCATCTTATTCCTATTTGTGCTTTATTTACGTTGGTTTTCCTGTTTTTAGTTTATAACTTTCTTTCTATGAAATTTGGAATCTCACTCTTTAATGATATATATATATAAATATATATATATATATATATATATATATATATATATATATATATATATATATATATATATATATATATATATATATATATATATATATATATATATATATATATATATATATATATATATATATATATATATATATATATATATATATATATATATATATATATATGTACACACTGAGTACTTACAATGAGTGGTGACCGCAGGTGTCGTATGAAGATGATATATTTAAGCAGCAACGTTCAGCATTTTGAACAGAATAGTTAAGAAGATGTGAATTGCTATAAAGAGGAAACACAAAGGGTTTCATTAAGCAAGTTGTGACTGCAGAGGTATTAGATTAAAAAGTGATAACTTTAAAAAATGTACGCTTTTGTCATTTAGTCTATTTATAGTTTTAAACAGATATTTATAGATCTGTTATAGAGGCCTATTACAGATATTTACAGTTTATTTATAGTTTTTAGAGTTAAAACATAAAATGAAATGAGATAGAATGATAAATTTTGAGCAAAGCAAAAATTATATAATATACCTCAATTATACTTATAAAAACCACTAAGACTGAAATTCATTTTTAACACAAAATTGTTCTCATTATTTTTATATAAAAACATTTTTTGTTCTGATTAGGCTTGAGGTTTTCTCAATAAGCTTCAAGAAAGCAAGAAAATTCCCTATACTTTTTTGATAGCATTAAAAACAGATTTATGAAATCTCAAACCTCGATTTATTTTATCTCCAATAGTTTAGTAGAAATTTAAATATATGATCAAATCTAAAGTATAATAAAAATGGCAAATCTATGAGGCTTAGAATGTTATCCATATCTTTTAACTCAGATCTATTTTACTTCATTTAGTCCCTTTAAAGGTAGGCAGTTTTAAAGAATCCGAAATAAAATAAGATTTCCTTTTCTGAAATTCAGCACGACTGTATCTTTTATCACCGAGAAGAATTTTTCCTTAAAACCTTTAAAAAGGAAAAATTCATACGCCTGGAGGTGTGTCTACTTTTTTCTGGAAGTGTTCAAACAATTCGAATTCTATTACAGTTGGATCAGATAAAGTATTTCTTGGGAAAAATATTTTTTTCACTTTGTTAAATGCATAATTTCAAAAGAGAGAAAATAAGTTAAAAAATATAAGATATCTTAAAGGAAAATGAAGCACAAATTTTCATTTAGAAGCGTATATTTAAAAAAAGGAAAATTGCTTCGCGATATGAGATTTATCCACATGTTATTCTAAGAGATTAAAACTACCATTCAACTTCAAGAATAGCGGACACTTGCTGTCTGTGAAAGAAGTGAGCATAATGGAACATCCCAGTTGATATTTTTTGCAAAAAAAGGAGTAATTTGCAGCTTCACCAAACTATGATTTTTGAATATTGACATATTGTACTAGGCAGTTTTATTAAACATTTTAAAAAATAACTTCTGATCATTTACTTTATTTTAATTTAAATAAACTAATATACTAGGTGTCCAGGGAGAAAATTTCACTTGCGAATAAAGTACGATTTATTTTATACCTAGTTTGGTGGTTTGTAGTAGAATGATAGAAGAACCGGTTCATTTGTAGCCATTGTTTATTTGTCAAATAACAATTGTGCGAAAGTAAATACAAAACCGATTACAAAACACCTTTGGACACAATATTGGAGGTGAAGTATACCACTAAACAGGGGAACATGAGATATGCACATGTCAAAACACATTTGTAGACAATATTAAAAGTTAATTATGTCACAAACTCGTGGAAAATGGGATATTTACATTACAAATCTCTTTGTACACACTATTTGACCGTACACACTATAGACGCATCCAGGGAAAGAACTCTAGGGCCAAAAGTCAGTTTTTAAGCACAGTTTTTAAGTCAGTTTTAAAACTTCGATTTTTAAACACAAAATACAATGCGAAATTCTAAATTAAACAATTCCTCAGAAGCGTAGAACGTAATCTTTAAAATGGTACCTTATTTATCGATTTTGGTTAAGTATGAAGGGTGATAAACGACCGTCACAAAAATCACCTTTTAGAAATTATATATATGATTGTTGATTAATCTTGTTAATTTAATGTTATTATAAAATAAAAATAATTTTTTTTAATAATTTGCATGATTTTTTTTAAATAGTGGACCGTATCTGTCACAAATTCAATTCAGCTAAACTTCTAAATGAGTGCGCAGCACGAATTAGAAATATATAACTTCCCTCCCCTCCCTTCCCGCAAAAACAGGCCAAAGCTCCAGATTGATCATCGTTACCCAGTGCGCTGTTTTCATCCCAATACACAGAACCTCATTTAAAGAAAATTTCTGGAAATTAGAGTATTTTAGTAGCTAGAATGCTCAGCTTGGATACCAATTAGTCTACGCACTTTCATTCGGATGATTTTTAATATCGTTTCGTGGAGTTAAGACAGAAAAATGGACTAAATAATCGCATTGTAAAAAATATGACATTTTAAGTTAATAACGTTTGTTATGAAGTCAAAAGGGTATCGGACAGCTGGATCAAGAACCTTTAAATCTCAGAGAGCTGGAAAGTTTAATTCACCCGATATAGTCTAAGATTCCCGAAGTCTTAATATTCCTGAACTACCAGCATCTCATAGAGCCTATGACAAAGAAGTCACTGCAGTATTCAGATCGAAATGTGGCCCAACAATGCAATAAGAATGTGGTCATAATAAATTCGCCACTCAGTGTATATACAGTGAAACTTCTCTATGGTGGACAGTTATGGATCCGAAAAAAGGGGCCTTTTCTGAGAAGTGTCCGTCGAATAAGGGATAGCTGACTAGAGAAGTTGTGATATATATATACCGAAGAGCCATTACATTATGACCACCCTCCTTCTGTAACAATGAGCTCGCCCAGAAACAAAACCACGGTGCGTGTGCGAATGAAGTTGGAGTATATAAAGGGCCCATGTATTATCTTTCCAAACATAGAGTGATCAGCGACATAATGGGAAAAGTAGCTGATTTATCAGACTTCGATAAAGGTCAAATCGTTATGGCTCGGCGCCTGGGAACGTTGATATCAGAAACGGCACGTTTGGTGGGCTGTTCACGTGCAGTCGTTGTGAGCACGATTCGAAAGTGGTGTATGGATGGTGAAATGAAAAGTCGCCAGCCAGCGGTGTTTCGCCCTCGGCGCATTGATTCCAGAGGAGAGCGGAGACTGTTACGCATTATTCGCCGTGACCGAAGAGCTACAACAGCCGAAATTACCAGTATCTACAACAGTGTTGACTCAGACAGTGTTTCTCAACACACAGTGCAGCGTGCTCCGCTGCGCATGGGCCTACGAATCCGGCGGCCGAAGCACGGCCCTGCTCTGACGGCACGTCATCTCCAGCAGAGCCTGCAATGGGCCAAGAAACATCGGAAATGGACCATAGAAGAAGGGAAGAAAGTTGTATGTTCCAACGAATCACATTTTCTGGTCCATCACATCGATGGGCGCGTACGACTACACCGAATTCCGTTGGAAATCCTGGCTCCTGGATGCACAGTGGGACGGAGACAAGCTGGTGGCAGCGGTAATATGGTGTGTGCGAAGTTTTCATGGAGCACATAAGGACCAATAATCTCCATAGAAGAATCCCTGACGTCTGTGCGCTGCGTTAACATTGTTGCAGACCAGGTGCACCCATTCATGGCAATAGTGTTTCCGGAGGGTGATGGCTTTTACCAACAGGATAATGCACCTTGTCATAAGGGTCTAATCGTCAGGTAGTGGTACGAGGAACATTCTAGTGACTTTTAAGTCATGTCTTGGCCTCCAAATTCACTTGACATTAATCCAATAGAACATTTGTGATTCCACCTGGAAAACCGAATTCCTGCTGCCACGCTACGAACTCGCAATGTGCGGGAATTGCAGGACCAGTTGGTGAGGGCTTCGTACCAGATACATCAGACTACCTATCAGTACCTCGTCGAGTCAATGCCACACCGGGTGTTGGCGGTTTTGACAGCGAAATGTGGTCCTACGTCGTATTAAACAGGTGGTCATAATGTAATGGCTCTTCGGTGTATATATATATATATACCGGGTGTCCCAAAAATGACCAACGATTTAAAAAATCAATTAAAGAAAAACAGAAGGTGACAGAAATGTACGGTTTGCTGCACAGATCAGGTGTATCGTCACAATCCACAAACTGTAGATAAACTGGAAAAATACATCTCTGCTAATTGTCAGGACATTCAAACTGAAATGTTTGCATGGGCGTCTACGAATTTTGTCCTCAGACTGCGCCACGTTGTTGCTGCAAGCGGTGGTTATTATGAAAACATTGTTCTATAGTTTTTCCCAGTCAGCAGCGCCATCTGTTGACGAACTTTGTAACTAAGTTTGAAAATTGGTGAGAAAAAATTCCCTGGTTACCTAAGCAGAATGCAGCAAACCGTACATTTCTATCACCTTCCGTTTTTCTTTAATTGATTTTTCAAATCGTCGATCATTTTTGGGACACCCGGTATATATATATATATATAAAACTTAGGAGTTACACATTATCTGATTTAGATTTATACAATGTGAATATTCTCTAATGGAGTTTAAATGTTAATCAGAGTGAAAAAAAGATGTTTCTGGTCCATCTAAGTAGGTCAAATCCTTAATATAGTCTAGTTTTGTTGGTTTAAAAAGGATAAAATGAAAAGAAATTATATATGTTTATAATTAGAAATTTTACCCACATTCTTAATTTGTCTTCACGTTAAATATCTATAAAAATTCTAAATGTATATCGATTTCAAGAAATATTATCTTCAATTTAGAGTATTAATGTTTCTAAATTAATTTTATAATATTAGTGATGAGTATTTGAATATTGGTGAAATAAACAATAAATAAATATGTTAGTTCTTCGAATTTAAGTTAAAGCGTTTAGCAGTTTATATTATGGAAAAGAGAAGCTACCTATCACTCTTTTGCAATCATCTTCAAAGCGTAAATGAAGAGAAAAAAATAATTTTTGTTAATCTAAAGAAAATCTAAATTATAACAGATAACTCTTCTTCGCAACACATTATGCTTTCATTATCTTGATGCTTAGAGCAGGTTTCATATAGTACAACTTCTTAACTCAGTGAAAATTCATCGAACGTTAAAATAAAAATTTTAGATAATCTTTCCAGATTGCTGTAAAGATTCTCCTGAAGACTAACTTTTTAAGCAAGAATGTGAAGGCTGTAAGAAAGATAATAATCTTTGTACTTAAACAACATAAAAAATATTTGCTATTACACCAAAAGGGTTCAACATTTCTTTATTAAATTTTTATATTTATTATAATGAGAATACAAATATGTTTAAAATAAAGCTTTTTTGTGATGTGATTTATTTTACAAATGAACGCATTAGAAAATATTTTTAGCTCTTTTGACAGGGTAAAAAAATTTAAAAGCGATTTGACCACAGAATTTTTTCTTCTAAAAACCTTATATTAGTGACATTTATTTGTACTCCAAGAACTTGATGGACACTGAAAAATTTTTATAGCATAATATAACTCTAATACTAGATAAAATAATTCTTAAATTCATTCATGAAATTTCCATTGATAAAAAACAAACTACTCTAAATTAGTTAGAATATTTCATACTGAAAAACCGCTCTCTTAAAATATATTTTTACTTCAATGGGAACATCATACAGGTGAACCAACGTAACTTCCTTTGAGGAGACAGCACAAGAGCCCCCATGCCTTAGTCAGATAAACTTATAATTCACATACAAATAAACCTCAATAATACAGCCCTGGTCGGAATTTGGTGCTAACCACTATACTCTTTTTAAAATTAACAAATGTCAACATGTCATAAGCCCACACGTTTTACCGTTGCACTTAAAACTCATAGAAGAATAATACATTTTTCTATATTCAGATAAATTTGTAATGTTTATAGTTAATAAATAACCCTTAACTTTGTAGTTTCAAAAATGTTACCTGGACTAATGTTGCACTTTAAAAACTAATTTCAGTAAGGAGAATTATGATGGAGTTAAAGGTGTTGGTAGTAACTTATGTAACTTTTTATATCCTTTACTTGTCGCTGTCATCAGTATCGTTGCGCTCAAATAATATAAAGTATCAGTATGAATGGCATGTAAAAAAGTGTTAAGAAAAAATATATTAAAATTGAATATATATTTTGAGCTCACTTCTGTTTAACGGAAGGAACATTTATGCACCTTTGGGGTATTTTTAAATGGGAAAAACACATTCACTTTTGTTTATCACTAAAATGATCAAATAAGATTTTTAAGGAACAATACTTCCAGTTTAGAAAAAAGTATGACAGCATTTAACATAAATCTCACTCAAAAACATTTAAACTAAGTTACTTCATCATGCGATTTAATATTTTTTAATTGACCAAGATCTTTTTTTTCTGCGAAACTTTATTGAGTTAGGATATTTTTTAACTCTCATGAGAAAGATTTAAAGTACAAAGTGTGCTTAACAGCAGTTGCTATTAAATAATTTGGTTTGTCAATAATAACCTTTAAGGGGACAAGAGCCCTTCAATGTCTTTATTCAAATTTTCAATATTTTGTAATATACCACATGAGTAAATATAATATTCTCAATATTGTTGTTGCTCATGCCACTTTACCGACAGCAACATCAGATCAAGTCCCGAAGGCTATGGGTGATGAAGGTGCCTCTCATGTTTTGACTGGCACCCCAAGGATCGGAATCCGATTTGGCCAAAGGACCGATCCCGTAATTTTGCACCAAGTGACGAGACCAAAACACTTGACCCCGAACCTCCAGAGGTAATTTTTAGAACTTGGAGGACATTGCAGCCACGACAGATTTTACGACTACCAGCCGCCATTAGTGTTCACGGCAGTGGATTTTGTCAGCGACGAGCAACGAACCAGTGACTTTCAGATCACTAGCCTGTTGTCCTTGCCATATAATATTATTTTTTTACTATTTTAAAAAATTAATACGCATGGGGCATTATTGTTTTATTGAATGGAGATTCCCATTCCAAATTATAATCTCTCTCTTTTACTGGACCACCATCACATTTGGCTATCAACTTCTTTCAGAACAGGCTGAGTGATGATAGATTTTATTTTATTTCATTTATTATTGTTTTAAATTATGTCTGTCTAGTTTAAAGATTTTGTATAAAACATAAAACGCGTCAATTTACAAACTGCCCAGTAAAATAAGAAATTTCTGGTTTCTAGAAACGAATTGGTTGAATTTATATTTCTCTTTATGGGGAAAATTCGTTCGGTACTTATCGTGCCGTCTGCAATCAATTAACGACGAGTACCTAGGTTCCACTGTATTTTCTTTTTCCGTACTCTCTGTCTCCCTTTTGTACACATGCGTATAAATACATCTTTATTATTAATTTATAAATTAGTAATACAATATGTATTTCTACGAAAGTTATTACGCATTTTTATTTATTAATTTATTCCTAAATTAATATTAATGCATTTTGATTTATAAAGGAATTTATTTTTCTAAAGTTTTTTTCTCTAGAATGCTAATAATAACTGGATATTTAATGTGTAGAGAGTAAAAGACTTATTGATACAAATATTTTGCTCCACATTTTAATAGTTACATTTAATTACTATCAAGGAGATATATTTAGATACAGTTATCACTGCATTGCTTACCTCTTTATTCATTACTTCCCCCATTAGTACTTGAAGTTATTCATGAAACGATTTTGACAGTATGGGAGAAACAAGAGCGGAAAAGCCAATTAATTGCAATTATTAGCTTAAGTGACTTAGAGAATGTCATGCTTAAGTAATGCAGAGGCCAAACTCGTATCTCAACAACTGAGCACAATATGAATTATTCAGTTTTCAGTGCTACCGACAGATATTTTAGTAATCAACATAACAGCATTCCATTAATTTGAAACGAAATTTGTGGAAATTTTGGTATGTACTCAATTAATTGTGTTCATGACACATTCCGAAAATTCTAATGGGATGAATTTGTACTCAAATTTAAATTATTTATCTTATACAATATCAGCAAGATATATAATATAAGAAAGATAACAGAGAGAAATGCTCAAGAAATGAAAAATTACTGTCTTTCACAGCTGAAAGACTTTATTTATCTTCAAATTACAGTAATACAGTAAAACCTCGTTTGTCTGGCCCTCGTTTATCCGGATCTCCGGATAATCCGGATCAGATTTGTAGATTTTTTAAAAAATTTAATGTTCATGTTAGATAATAATTTTTAGCTATGATAGCAAGAACTGAACTACAAGTACGCCAAACATTCCCTTTTTAGTTTGTTTCAATGTACAGTTTCTGCATAGATTGTACAATAAATTATGGTAATAAAAGGCTTTTTGTTGAGTTTAAGAAAGCTTTACTAGAGTGTCAAAAGGCGGTTGTCGTGGAATGATTCAGAAAAGTTATTTTTATTTTTTTTAATGTCTTGTAAACAATACTATTTAATTTTGTTACATAAATTGTGTTACATATAGTTTTGTTTTTATCGTAATAAATGGTAAGTCTGCTGATTTAAGGATTCTGTTTAGCTTATAACCCATATTACCCGAATTATCTGGAGTTTCGATTGTTCGGAATGCCTATGGTCCCAGTTAGTCCGGATAAACCAGGTTTTACTGTGAGAGTTTTTTTACATTTGTATATATATATATATATATATACACACACATATATATATATATAAAGTATATATATATATATACACACAGTAACCACCGCTTATAGTGGTCAGTGGTTATAAGAATCAACCGTTTATAAGAATCAATATCACAAAAACAAAAACAAATGCATTATTTCCCTGTTAAAATTTTCGCTCTAAAGAATCAATCCACCGGTTTTAAGAATCAGCTTACACTCTTCGCTTTCCTTTCATTTTTCCAAAAAAGCGACTTAAACCCTCAAAAGGCACTAAGTTCTTTCTTTATGTTTTTTAAAGAAAGAGTGATAAGATGGGATGAAATACAGTCGTAAAATACGTTCCTTTCTTTGTTAGACATAATATAATAGTTTCCCCTAATCGTTTTCGCACATCACTGTCCTATTAGCTTGACCCGGGGGCATCTTTACCCTTCCGGGTCCGATTTCACTTTTCTCCACTGGCAAACAAAGACAGGGACTCTTTTTTTCCCACTTCCCACATCCTGGTTGCGGCTTCCTGGACCCTGAAACACATGAATCTTCGGCGAATTGTCCACTATGACTTAGGCAAACGTAACATTAGTAGATTCAGCACGTTATGAAACCGTGAAACGTAAGCTAGAATGTGAATGAATCTTCGTCTGGGACTATTGGTATTGAAAGAGGTATAAACAGCCTCCTGAAAACTTCATTATATCAAACTACCATAGAAAACTTTTACTTGCTCCCTTCCTGTAGTTGAAATATTAAAACTGTTAAGCATGTATGTTGTAACAAATATTGGATTTTTTTCTTCTCTTACTAAAATTATGTGTATCTACTTTTAAATCTAGAAATTAAGTTGCATTTTTTAAATTATAAAAAATAATTTTAATAAAAGATAATTACCGTAAATTAAAGAGTATTTTATGGTAAATTATCTAATATATGTATATATGGATGTGTGTGTGCCTGTCCAAAAACCTTAATTTCGGCTATAAGAATCAACCGCTTTTAAGAATCAAAAACAGTAATAACAAGCGGGATTCTTATACGCGGAAATCACTGTATGTATATATATATATATATATATATATATATATATACACATATTATTCAGCTACAGGAAACGTACTCATTAGTTTAAATTCCTCTCAGTTGCAGGACTTTCAATATGTGTCAAGGCGAAACCATATTAATCATTCTACCGCAAACATTGGTACATGGAGGAATTATCCTACAGCAACCAATTAGTTGTACATCATCCTAATGAGAAAACATCTTTAATAGATGTATGTGTACAAATTAACAAAGATTAAGTGTATACATTTGAAATTTACGATATATTTACATAGGGTTTAAAAACTGAAGGTTCCGCATAAAATTTTACCAAAAATATTTGCAAGATATGAATGGCATCATCTTAAGATATTCATAAATAATGTATGGTTTTATAACTGATGCCTTTAATTCCTATTAAAATAAAATTATTGCGTTGGATACATGAGATTTCTAATTTCTACTACTTTCAGTTAGAGGGTCATTTTACCAAAATATCTTACTAAATGGCTTATTAAAGTGGCTTCTAATAAGTAATATTCTAATAAATGGCTTATTAGAATACTACTTAATAGAATAAGTGACTTATAATAAGTAGTTATTAGTTCAAACGGCTTCTTTTGAACTGATAACAACTTGTTATAAATCTGTGTTTGCTGTACAAAGGGATTTAAGTCTAAAATGGGCTAAAACGTGTTATCAAAGCAGGCATGTTTGAAAAATAAAAGGCTACTGCAAGGTACAGAAAGCTAAGAACAATTCCACTCCTAAATATTTTTATTCATTAGTGAAAATTTGGGATATTAATTCCAAACTGGGCTAAAATGTGTTATCAAACCAGGCATATTTGAAAATTCAAGGTCTACTGCAGGGTACAGAAAACTAAGTCCAATTCCAATCCTAAATATTTTTATTCATCAGGGAAAATTTGGGATATGTGAAACAAAACACAAGCATCTTAGTATTAAAGGGGTTATGTCCCAATCAAGGACTTAATAGTCTTTACTAAACAAAAATAAAATTGAAAAAATTTCTTTTAAAAAAATTTAAATTAAACCAAAAATAATAACTTTACAAAAGCCGTTTTTTTTCAATCCCGTTTTTATTGTGAGATTTTTTTTTCTGTGTGTCCTTATTTGCTTACTATTTAAGAATTAATGTAATTAAAAATCTTAAACACAATACCAATATCTGCAAATTTTCATTTCAATTTTATGAATGTAAGAATTATATGAAGAGGTATTGGAATCTATTTTTTCCGCTTGCTGTCTTCACAATCTTTATCATTTACACAAATCTATAAAATTTATACTCAAAACTATCTTGCCCATTAAGAAAATGTATCGCTTTACAACAGAAAAACGCAGTACAATTTCTTTACAATTAACATTTTATTAGTAATTATTCAGATACAGAGTAATTGATCTTTATTTACTACCTAAGAAAAATATTTAAGAAATTTATACATGAATTTTTCTAATTAAATAATAAAATACTGTGGTTTACTTCAAGTTACTTAAATTCTAAATAACTCATCACAGTATACAATATGATTCTTTATACATAGGCCCTGAGATAAAGCAGAAAAAAATTTATTAATTACCAAATTATATGTTATTACAAAATACGATTCTTTAATTTTTGTAATTTAGATAACTATGCTTCTTTGATAAAACTTTTTCAATTCATTGATTATTTCTGAATATTTTAATTCCTCCCTTTATTTCCGGCAAATGTTTGAAACATTTTAGATATATTTAATAGCACTTTAACTAAAGAACAGAATAAAATTATATTCAATGAATAATTAATTATGAGCGAGTTCAAACAGTTTCCTTAGCAAATTAAGTTTCTTTCAACTTTTCTCGGGAAATAATGTGATCACCTAAAGCGTTTTGATTAGCCATCTTGTACCGCGAGAAAACATTTTTGAAAGAAAATGATTAAAATATACTTTTAAGCAAATAGGAGATTATGTGACAAATTCGAAACTCTCTGGGTTTTCGTACGTAATCAGGCCTGATATTAGAAATCAAAAGAATAGTGGTGCAAAATATTATAAGAAGAATTTTAAAGGGACAAAGGGCCTTCAATCTCGTTTTCTTATAAATTTTCAAAATATTACTTTCCTTACCATTTGGGTATAATTAATATTCTTTTTTACTACAATGAAGTCATTTAGAATTGACGTATAAGTACGAGTTAATAATGGGAACACTGGTGTAGAAACCCCACTCAGCAGAACCCATGAAAACTGCTCATACCACACCTACGTAACATACCTGCCTTACCTCAGAGCGAATGAGCTCTCCCCAAAAAATTTCATACGCCTGCACAGTGGCAGGATGAATACAGCCATGCTTTAATCACCGTACTATTGTACGGAATAATTTGTTGCATCATACTCATGGAAGGAAAATGCTTGTACGCACACTGTTGCTGATGTGTTTGAAATCGGGTGCTGGGAAGTGTTCTACATTCCCGCATATTCCCCGGACTTATGTCTCTGTGACTTTGATCTCATCCCCAAGATTAAGAAACCATTACGTGGATTTCACCAGGCCACTGAAATTATGCAGGCTGTAGACCGCTCCATTTGAAGGCTAAAAGAATAAGGTGCTACCAACGGCATCCTGCAACTTCCAGGACGTTAGCAACGGGTAAACTAAACAATGCTGGTTACTACATTGAAGGGCTATAAAAGTTTCCCCCCTGTATCTCTTCTTTATAATTTATACCTACCTAGTTTCCCCTATTACAGTTCCATCCTATGTATTTTGTGGAATAATAAGACTTGATATCAAAGAAAAATTCTTTAAAATGCTAGAATGTTTCAAAATTCTCCATGTGCATCCATTCCCTTCTGATTTATTCCAAATTTTCTAAGAATACTTAAATGATGTGTTTGTCAAAAAACTATGCATAATATTTTGAAACCACATATATTTTTTTCAAATTTATAGACCATGAAATAAAGTAAAACGAAAAACATAACTAAAAAAAAGTAATCTCATGGCGCTATAGTTCGCTGTGGACGAAGGCCGGCGGTGCCAATCTCCGCTTTCTTGACATTGTGATTGGGGTGCTATACTGCATATGTCTCAGTCACGTGGTCAACCGGACGTGGGACCCCCAGAATTTGGATCCCAAGCATGATTGGTCATCATTTTATCCACCCACTCTGGGTATGCAAGGCTGAGTTCACCTTGCCCAGTCGCAGGGTCAAACAATAAAAGAAAATATATTGAAGACTTTAGATTCATACAGGAAAAAAATAATTCAATGCACAATTATATTTATATATTTGTATGGCAAACTTATATAAAAATCATCAGGTTTTTAAATTATATGGAATGTGCAAGGAGAGTTTTGTAAAATATTAGCATTTTTGAAAGAAAATTTTAATAACAGGCATAATTCTGCCAAGAAATCCGAATTCTAAGGGTCTTCAATGTAGGAAAAGAATATTAATAAATTCTCTTTCTGTAGAGAGAGCTACAAAATGAAAATTTAAAAAATTCGAAGTTAAACGTTCCTTTTCACCTTAAAATTAATTTCTATTATTTAGTTAACCTTTAGCTTAAAAATGCGACACCTTATAAATCTGATCTGTTCCATGATGTTGCAGGAAAAAATCAGTATGTAGATAAATCTACTTCAAAAATCAGTAGAATGTGATATATCCTTGCTTAGTTCGTAAAATTTTTTTGGGTACTGTGTGGGTTCTCTTGGTGAGATGAATGATTCTCGAAAAATTTTGCTTAGTTAAGAAGATTGTGTATTTGAAGGTAACCAGGCTGAGTTCGGGTGAAATACTTTCGGGGGCATTTTATAATGCTTTAGAAAATTAATAAAGTGTTACGAATAAAGTCATAAAATCTGCCGATGGGATAGAATGGAAGTTAGGAAAAGTGATAAACAGAGTCTTACAAGATAATTTATAGATAGTTCTCCTTACCTACGTAAAAATTAAAAAAAGTCCTAACACTTTGAGTAATAAAGTGTAGGACAGTGAAGAAAGTACTCGAATTAACTATGACGCAATGACGCAATGACGCAATGAGCCTTATGTGGAGGTTAGCATTTAAAAATATATACATGACAGAATTTTGTACTACTATCACTTCAAGAAATTAATATTTCTTTCAAATATTTTTTGTGCTTTGAAAAGGAGATTTCAACAGCCGTATCCGATGATATAGGCCTTGTTTACTGAAAAATATGTCTTAAATAAGAGAGTTTCTACTTCCAACTCCTGAAGAAATGCTTCAAGAGACTGAAAGGAATTTCAGAACACCACGCCTAAAAAAATGAAAACTTTCTTTAGCTGATATTTTCTCTTTATAAGGATTTGATGGAAGATTTCAAAGAAAAGGATTCTTTCACATAAAGAGAACATTTTGCCCCGATTAACGAAAAAAAGAGTCTGAAAAGTAGAGAAAAGAAAGCTTTCTCTACAAGCTACGAAGACGATACTTGACGAAAATTAATTTTGCTTACATCTCTGTACAAAAGACGCGTCTTAGATGAAAAGTGATAGCGTCCACCTCCGAGAGTTGGAGAAAAATAAAATTTTTGTCAACACCTTCCAAAATTTAGTATGATCGAGATAAGAAACTCCACCTGGATAGAAATAAGACATCCTAAATAATTAAAAGAAACTATTAAAATAACTAATTAAATGAAAATAATTACAAAACATATTTTCAATTATTAATTATAACAAATTTTTATTCTAACATGCAAATTTTTAATTACAAAATCTTAATAAAATAAACAAATTTATTTTAACTAATTAAAAGGACACTATTAAAAGAGCCAGGAAGCTACCTGATTAGAAATAAGACATCCTAAATAATCATTTTTCAACCATCCATACTTATTTTTTGTTTCATATACGAAGTGTTTTTTTTTTACCTAGTACAATTTAAAACTTAGTATACTTTTTTATGCTTAGTATTTTTTAAATTTTTTTAAATATTTTTGCAAAGCACCGCTGAACAACGCATCCTTCTGTACATAATTTGTACAGCCAGTGGAAAATTTATTAAATCAGGGCACAAAATTTGAAAAAAAGTGTAAAGGTCAAGTACAATATTTTTCAGCGGAAGAAAATAATAGACCAGTGCAATGAAGCGCATTTTAAAAATTAAATTTTGCACTTCTTATTTTGAGTAAAATAAAATTTGCAATTTTTTTAAATAACTGTGCAATGATCAAAAAGTAGTATTTAAATTTTCAAAATAAGACATATCAATTAATTTTCAGGCATCCATACTTATTATTTTATTATATTCTTTTTACTGCTGTAATAACAATTTTATCTTATTTCTTTTTGAAATATCTGTTATTATCGGAATTCGGTACACTATAATATATTCATTAAAATTACACAACTTACATGGTTCTCTGAAAACCTACTGTAAAAACTTAGTACTAGTTTAAGTTAGTTGAAGGTAGATAAAACTTATTTTGTTAGTTTATATCTTAAATATCGCCTTTAAAATGAACTTATTGAGCGAATACATTCTATAGCGACATTAAGTTCTAAAGAGTTTCTTTAAAAAAATTGAAACCTTGTTTTGGAACACATTTTTTTTCCTTTTTATATACTAGGACAGTGAACAATCCCTTGTTGAGTTCCTACGCTTTTTTTCTTCTTTTGTTTCCGCCTTCTGAGGAATTTCTTGATCCCAAGCCCTATGTTTTCAGAAAAAGAAAGCTTAAGGAGGTACAACGAATTCAAATCTTGTTTATTTAAAAGATTTTTTTCCAACTTCAACATCCGCTAAAGGCTCATAATATTCTATTCTTTTAAACAAATTTTTTCTTTTTCTTCAAGTTAGTAATTTCTGGAGGAAACAAAATTTTTTAATTTTGCCCTTTATCGTGAATAAACGTGATAAATCCACTGCCCGATATGCATTTGCCTTAAATAATCGGTTGAAATCCCTCCAATACGTAACTGTCATCAAGTGGATAACTAAGTGCTATGAACAGGCGTCTAAGTTCGCACTTTTTTGAACGCGTCAATACTCGTTAAAACAATAATTCAATAACCAGATCTAGCTTTCAACAAAATAAAAATTTAAAAATTGAATCACAGCAAGTGCTGCTGAAATGACAGGAGATGGACATAGATGTTACCACGATTATTTTATAAAGGGAGAGACAAACGCACTATTTCATACTTTTATTTCTAATAGATGGCGAATGTTGCGTATTATAATGGAATATAAGTTGTCAAATTGTTGGCATTACTAAGAATTCTGAGTTTCTATTATGATCTAAAATTTATTTCAAAGTATTTTTAAAAGATCACTGTGTATACGGATTTTTATTGCCTTATACATTATGGTTTGTATTACATTGTATGGAATTTAATATTTCCCATTCAACTTTGATCCTCATCGTGAATAAATGGGATAACTTCACTGCCTGATATGCAATTCCCTTAAATAATCACTTAAAATTGCTTCGATGTGTAACTGTCATCAAAAGGATAACTAAGTGCTAAGAACAGGAGTCTAAGTTTGCACTTCTTTTAACGCGTCAATACACACTAAAACAATAATTCAATAACAGCCGTTCAAACCATTCTGGTTTTCAACACAATAACAATTTAAAAATTGAATTTTACAAAGAGCTCCTGAAATGACAAGAAATGGACATATAGGTTACCAAGATTATTTTATAAAGGGAGGGAAAATGCACTTTTTCTTACTTTTATTTCCAATAGATGGCGATTGCTGCGGATTATAATAGAATATATGTTGTCAAACTGTTGGCATTAGTAAGAATTTTGAGTTTCTATAATTCTGCGTTTGCTGTGCAAAGGGTGTTAAGTCCAAAATGTGCTAGAATGAGTTATCAAACCAGGCATGTTTAAAAAATCAAGGGCTACTCCAGGGTACAGAAAGCTAAGTCCAATTCCACTCCTTAATATTTTTATTCACCAGGGAAAATTTGGGGTATGTGAAACAAAACACAAACATGTTTGTGTTAAAGGGGTTGTGTCCCAATCAAGGGCTTAACACTCTTTGCGTCACAAAATTAAACTGGAAAACTTTACTTTTAAAAATAATTAAAAATTAAACTTAAAAAAAACTGACTTTACAAAAGCCGGGTTTTTTTTCAATCCTGTTTTTCTAAAAACTACGATTTTGGACTTGACACTCTTTTCACTGCAAACACAGAATTGTCAAAAATTTATTTTAAAATATTTTTAAAACGATTACTGTATATACGGATTTTTATTGCCTTATACATTATGGTTTGTATTGCATCGTATGGAATTTATTATTTCCTATTCAACTTTTTCCCTCATCGTGAATAAATGGGGTAAATTCACTGCCCGATATGCAATTTCCTTAAATACTCACTTAAAATCGCTTCGATATGTAACTGTCATCAATTGGATAACTAATTGCTATGAACAGGCATCTAAATTTGCACTTCTTTTAACCCGTCAATACACGCTAAAACGATAATTCAATACTAGCAGCTCAAACCAGATCTAGTTTTCACCAAAATAAAAATTTAAAAATTGAATTATAGAAAGAGCTGCTGAAATGACAAGAGATGGACACAGATGTTAGGAAATTTATTTTATAGATGGTTGACAAATGTACTTTTTCTTAATTTTATTTCTAATAGATGACGAATGTTGCGGATTGTAATGGAATTTATGTTGTCAAAATGTTAGCATCATTAATAATTTCTTTGAGATTCCATAATCCTCTAAAATTTATTTCAAAGTATTTTTGAGACGATTACTGTATATATATATATATATATATATATATATATATATATATATATATATATATATATATATATATATGGTGTACACTGTATTATATGGAATTCAGTGACCCCGATTCGATCATAACATTTTAATTACTCGACAAGCTGGAGGTTAATATTAGTTCAAATCAGTTGCTATACCCAGCGATTAATGAGAGTAGTATTTATGAAAAAAATATTTCTATTCTATCTTCAATATAAAGAATTTTTGTGTTTAAAACTACTTTATACTTTTATAGAGAAAAGTTTCTTGTTGGGAAATATAGTACAAATAATGCTACAAATAATACGAAAGTGATGATGCTTGCTGTATAAACGAGAAAATGATTAAATTCTCAAATTAGTGTTAAATTACCAATAAATTAGAGTAAATAAAATGATGAAATATGCATCATCTGAAAAGAACACAATAAAGAGAAATGAAACATAACATATCTGTAGCTTTCGTATAGCTCTACTAAAATTATTGATCAAGATATCATCTTAACATTTGCAATCGTGCTTAGTTGACATAAACATGAGACATGCTGATCTGCATTAAGTAATATACAGTCAAAATTTATTGGTTTGGGGATTGAGAGTAGACATTAGACCATAAAGGGTTCACAGCCTAACTATTATCATGAAAGTAGAATTTCGTCTACTCTCAGAAGACTAGAATAAAGAAAAATATTTTTTTTGAAGCTATAGACCGTTCCCCCGTCCTTTTTTATCTTCGTTAGTAATATTCTTTATTTCACCCTTAAAAGGCAACCCTGGAGATATCAGCTAAAGTCGATATAAAATGCAAAGCAAATTTTTAGATAAGTAATTTCTATCAGCAGGGATGCACCCTAAATGCATTTTCATAATAAACTGTGGCTGTTCTGAATTCTCTACTGAGTGGTTTTGAAAGCCAAGGTTCGCTCACAGAAGAATTATTTCTTTTATGTGAAAGACTAATTTCTCCATTGCTTCGAGAGTGTCTTAATTCTAGACTCTCTTTTAATCGACCGGCCATTATAAATGTTAAAATCCTAACATAAAGAATGTACACATGTTGCAAACTCTGATATAATTTTAAGCACAAAAGCCTATTAACTAACTTTATTTTTTCTTTACCGAGTTGAAACAACGAATTCCTCGATGTACATTATAAGAGATGCACTTAGCGCTTAAACAAGTTATAAAAATAAGTTATAATTTTATTATTATTATTCTGTCCAGTTTTAAGTACACTTAACCACGTTAATGTTTTCAATTTAGACAAAAAGCTTTTTATAATTTTAGTTCGTAGAAGTATATATTAGAAGAAATGAATAAGTATTATTTATTACTTGTATTACTCACGCGTGCTTTATATTCCTTTCAAAAGTAAGGTTTAGGTAAAAGTTATATAACGCATTAAAAAAGAGCAAAGAACTGCAAAAATACGTTTAAAAGCAATAAAATTCAACGTTTCTTAAAACTTATCCATGCAAAATATTGAATTTTAGTTTCAAGGAATTCATGGCTAAAATGTTTTTTCCCTATTTGAAATGAGGAATTCATTTTAAAACGTTATTTCCAATTACATTGCATTAACTTTAACTGCCGAAGAATTAATAAAACTTCCCCCTAAGGTTTTTATTCGTTCTAATTTGTCCCCTAAGAATTCTTGCATTTTGCATAGGATTAATGGATTAACCAAAGTATTTGGAATTCAGGTTAAAGAAGTATTGATTATTGTTTTATCTCTTTAAAGTAGAATTAATTAACTAATACATCTTATACTATTACTTACTTCCTGGATTTTGTTCCTACACTCTGATTACAGATTTATAAGCAGTACATTTGAATATAGCATTTTTTGAGATTTTTCTTTTTCTAAAATTAAAAATATATGTCAAATTACAGCTATTCCAGTTGTAACAAATCTCTATCTACACACACACACACACATATATATATATATATATATAACATTAAAAACTATTAATTTTTCAATTTAATATTCTATAACATTCAAAACTACATACCCCTTTTTAAACTCTTAAGCTATTTAATTTCCCTTGGGCATCCGAATTAAATTTCAAACTATATTTCCAAATTTTAGTAAATCCTTCCCATTAAAGTCTATTAAAATCCCTTAATAAAGTCTAATTCAGCCTTAAGCAGTTTTGTAAATGATGGCTGCCGTTCTTATGAAATCTTGGGGTTGTGTGGCGTCACTACCATTTTAATCCTAATCCGCGCAAAAACACTAAACTGCTAACCAATCAACTGTTAATCCACAACCTACTGTCACATGATGAGATGAAGTTATAAAAGTTCTGCAGTCCCAAATATAGACGGACTCCTGTATTATTGCCCCTGCCGCATTCACCCGGCAGAGACACCAGCGATTAAATAAAAATGTCATTCACGAATGCTGGTGTCGTCGTATTCATTTCGGCCATGATGTCTTTCTTAATCAACTAACTTCATCGTAATGTGGGAGGTTGGAGTCTTCATAACATTAATTTTCGGCCAATATTCTATATTTCATATATATATATATATATATATATATATATATATCACCATTTAATATTTACCATTAGTTTACTACATTAAAAATTTTATCAACTTCAATTACATTAATAATTGATTCCTATTATTTCGGAATCAGTGTAACTTGATAGAAATAAACATTTTAAACTTTATATAACGTTGTTAATTTAATTAAATTAGTTATTGCTAGTCTAATTATCGTAAACAATTTACTAACTTGTTTATATTCTCTGATTATAAACAGGTATTGTCTTGAAGAAATTTTTGGAAGGGATCTTTATGAAGTTGAAGAGGACAATAAAAGTTCTCCGGTGACGTGAGGAATTGTCCCTTGACGAGACAGAAAACCCACGGTAAGAAATGTTCCTTAGTCTCACAATACGCAACCGCGAAATTCGTGGAGAGAAGACTAGTTGGTTACATCAGTGAATACAGCGTCAATAAAGTTGATTTACTCGTTATCAGGAACTCAAATGGAGAATTTCGGAATAATATGAAGAGATCGAAGTTTCCCCAGCACCTCGGTTGAAATCTTTCACTCACTTACTGCCAAATTGATTTCTACAAATTGTGGAGTTCGTTGATTGCAATAACCCAAATGGATTTGCACTGTCATCTTGTTAAAAATAAAGTTGAAAGCAGCTGGAAATAGCAGTCGAATACCTGATCGTATTATATTGCCTGTGCCGCAATGACCCAGACTTTACTGTCAACGTTGTCCGAAAAAAAGCTGGTAAGAAAAAGGTACCAAAAAAGCTGGTAAGCAAGTAATCTTCCAAATCATTAACATAAAAAAATGTTTATTTTCTGATCCGTATTGGGTAACATAAAAATCTTTACAAAAAAAGGAGCTCGGAATTATTGAGCTAGAAGATGAACCATAGGTTTCGACAAATGCGAAAATAGCCCCCCGATGCAGAATTGGCAGAGCCAAAACTGACCGGGGTGCTTAAAAACAAAAGTTTATATCTGAGACGACTCTCTCACAAAAAATATGGCTAACTGATATATTTCTTCTCATCACTGGACATGCCTGGAAAAACGCAGACACGAGGGTTGCCGTAACAAGAAAAGCGCCAATTAACAAAGGCAGACCACCCGCGACACGCGCACGGAAGCTTACCTCAGCGCGGAGGAAAAATATACGCGAGCGCTCAATGGAACAACAACAACAAGAACCCGGCCATGCCCAATAACAAGAACCCGGCCATGCCGAAGCCTCGCCAAGAGGAGAACTCCAAACGCCCCGCCAAAATGGAGGCCCGTGAATGGCTTAGCCCTGATAGACGAAAATTCGCGCCTCGGCGCGATTGGTCGAACGAGGAGAGAAAGCGCACTTAGGAGAGTGCCTTCACGCCAAACTGTCGCCAAATTCACACGTGGGAAAAACCTCTCTTGGACAAAGGAATAAGGAGAGAACGCCATATATTTCTAACTTACAACAGATTTTATGGGGCCAATTTAGTGAGCAAACTTACACGGCGTGCGTGGACAAAAGTTAGTTGGATGTCCACATGACACACCCTGCAATTATCAGCCATAAAAAGTGCATTTTAGAGAAACTTAACAAGGGAATCCTTTGACTAGCACCTTGTTATAGAAGGAGTTTTACGGTTTAAGAGAAATCGGCAGCGGCTAAAATTCTCAAGAACACACACGACGAGGGAACGCTATAGAAATTACGCTATTTTATTTTAAGAGACAACTATTTAGAATTAGAGATATCATTAATTTAACGTGCGTTATGAGCCCAACAAAATTAACTATTTCTGGAACGAATTCCTCGTTACAGGTATTATTGTAAATCATTTAATTTTTTATTTTTGTACTTTTTCTCCTTTTCATGTTTTATTGGATAAAGATTATATTATATAAAGATTTGAAGTTTTATATATAAAGGTTTTTCTCAGTTCTTTGATACTTTTATCTTTAATTTTCAAATAAATGAGTCTTGCTATCTTAAATTAGTTTTATTTTTTTTTCTCTCTGCATAAGTTTAAATTATTTTATACCTCATGTTTAAAAATATTTTAATTTTTGTGTGTTTTGCTTCTCAATTAAGGGGACAAGGGATCTTTAAATTCGAATTTATTTAATTTTCAATTTTTAACTCCATATACAAAATGAGAATAATTAATTTTCTATTTTACTACTTTGAAAACCCTTAGATTTATTAAAATAAGGAATTTTTGGAAGAATCATGCCCGCTTTTCAAAAAAAAATTTCAAAAATGCTAACTTTTTCAAAATGCTCTATGCGCATTATATATCAATTAAAATTCTTAAATTTTGTGTTATAAGTTTACCATATGTATATAAATATAAATGTGCATTTAATTTTTTTATATGAATTTAACGTCTTAAATAATGTTTTTTTCTTTTCTGTCTTTTATTTTTTTATGTTTTTACTTAATTTTTTTTTCTATAAATTTGAAAAATATTTGAGATTTCAAAGAATTATGCACAGTTTTGTAACAAACACTCCACATAACAATTCTGAGAAAATTGAAAGATATCGGAGGAAAATGAATACGCATGGAGGCTTTTGAACTTTTTGATAAACAGGTCCTATTCCTCCACAAAATACTAATTTGTGAATTCTAAGTATCTTCAATGCAATAGAAAAGAATATTGATTATGTTCATGGGGTATATAGAGTAAAATATTGAACATTAAAGAAGATCGAGATTAAAGGTCCCTTTTTTCCTTAAATTAATTCCCTTTTATCTTTAAATTGGTGTCAGAATATTGTATATATATATATATATATATATATATATATATATATATATATATATATGTAACGAGGAATTCGTTACAGGTTCCTTTATTTTGATTAATTTAATTTAATTTGTGTAGTTCTCTTAAACTTTAAATTATAACCTTAATTTTAATCTTAAATCTGCTAGTTATGTTTCCTTTCCTTATCTGATAGTAATTTATTTTTTTCCCAGGCTCTTAGTCATGGGAGGTCTCTGTAACCTTTAAGTCCGTTCGGTCGGTAATTGAGAATAGCCTATCTTCTAACATCTGGCAGTGCAATTTGCCGTCTTATATTCTTTAAGTCTTTGTCAGCTAGGTCCCCTAATTGCTACCCTCGTGTCCACGAAATAAGATGTCTTTTCTTCCCTGTTTCCGTGTTTTTGTTAACAGCATTGATGGGTCTTTTTAAGCTATTAAACTCCGTTTATGCTAAAGGCTCCAGTTTCCCTTTTCCGCGCCTGCGGCGAACGTAATTTAGTACGAGCATCTTGCATGGGAAACAGTTTTTCTCTGAACAGGCGTTTGGGCTTCGCGCTGCTTGACCAGCTCCTCTGATTGGTTAAGCTCAGCCAGTCTCGGCCAATGAAACTCCTTAAAAGGGTTCTTCTGGCATTTTCTTCTGGCAAGAGGAATGTGGTACTTAAGGTATCCAGTTTTGGCGATGCTTCGCGTATTTTATTTTATGGACACAAGGTGTTGGCAATGTGTTGAGGCGCTGTTAAGGTTGTCTTTCTCCTCTCCCTTCTGCACGCCTTGGCGAGATTGGTTGTACGGCAACCTTTCTCTCCTTGCGTTGTCCAGGGCTGAAAAAAAAGAGATGCGAGGCAGAGATTCAGAATTGCTTGGTAGATAAAAACTTGCTCTAAGAGACCCTGAGCCGGGCTTTCGGTCCTTTTTGGTTTGGCCGTGGCTTGGTGAGGGGGATGTATTTTTTATTGTCGAATAGTGAGTACGAGTGTATTCTATTGATCTGATATTTGTGTATATATACTTTAAAAAGGAAATTCCTTCAATACTATTATTTTATTTTTGATGATCTTCTAATAAGTGGTCGTGTAGACCTGTAGCTCTTTTCTAGTATGTAGTATTACGTTTATTTGTTCCTGTTATAATTCAGTAGTCAAGAAATAATTCGTATTTTTATCAAGAAGAATAAAAACTTATTTTTTCTACCAACAAGTCGTTTTTGAAGAAGTTTTCTTCCTCAGTATTTATTTTTATAAAGAGTAGTTGTGAGCAGCTTCCAAACCTGTGATAATTCAATCCTGCGGCACAATGATCTTCAACGTTTGTTTCCTCAGCAAATCTTGTACTTCCACTATGCAAAATCTTCCGGTTCTCTACTTGTAAGGTACCATCGCTAATATTTTTCTTGAAGAACCATTTACGGCTACAGCTGAATGAAGATTTTTCTCCGTAAGAGACGGACTTGCGTCTTAAATGCTCCGGCCTGCCTTGACGAACTGTCATTTCTACATCTTAAACGATAGACAAATCTTCATTTTTTTTATAGAACTTTCGTGCTGTGAACATTTCTGGTGTACTTCACTAAGATCATTCGTCCATCCAGCTAAAAACATTTGACTCTACCAAAATAGTGACCATACACAATAGTGACCGTATACAATATTAGTGAGTGTACCCAGAAAGTACAATTGTACAGAAATTCACTTCAATAGTACAGAAATGGTTCCGTCAATTTCATTGTACAATATATATATATATATATATATATTTCGACTCTATAAATTACAGCAGTAATAAGTACCAAAACAAACTTTTGCCGCTTTTGTTTGCTCTTGTGGCCATTTTTATTTGCTCAGACTTTTGTTCAATCATTTGTTTGAATTATTTTGTTGCATTCGAAAGTTCCGGGTTGTATTCTTGTTTTTGGTTAAGCTACATGCTCTTTTAGGTATCTTTTTTGATTAAAGTACTGCGAATTTTCATTATTATTGAAGTATTTGTAATATTTTTTGTAATCATCGGAATTTCAGCTTAATTTTCATTGTGTTGTTGTTGCGTATGCAACTTGATTGACAACAACAACTGAATCAAGTTCCGAAGGATATGGGCGATGAAGGTGCAGCTCCTGCTCTGACTGTCGGATTTGCCCAAAGGACCAGTTGCAGTCATTTTGAACCGAGTCAAGTGACGAGACCAGAACACTTGACTCCGCACCTCCAGCGGCAATTTTGAGAACTTAAGGGCATTGCAGCCACGACAGATTTTACGTGCACCAGACGCCATTAGCGTACACGATAGTGGATTTATCAGCGGCGAGCATCGAACCAGTGACTTTTAGATCACTAGCCAGCTGCCCTTGCCAACTGGGAACTGCTCTATTATTTTTGTTGTTATTATTGCTGTTAAACCTTAAAATATCAATTTCCTTCTCGCTCCCGTCAAAATTACGGAGTGAGGTTTCGCCTTCTATTTATCGTGCCCGTGATATTTCCAGCCTGGAGTGTTTAAAAGCAATGCACTAATAAGAATAAAACAATCCATTTCATTTTCTAGGAATATTTTTTATTTCTTATTTTACATACCAGATGGCAGCACCAGACTATTTATAATGTAATTGGGGATGTTCTTTTTTAAACTAGATGTGGCAGATCAAGAAATAAATGGAATTAATGGAAATAATGGAAAAAAATAGGCACTTTTATTATCGTTTTCTTGAAAATTATTTGATTGTTAAGGGGTTAAAAAAATAAACAATTAAACTATCAAATAAAATAAATTGTTATGAAACGCTTACGGATCTTAACTTTAAATAGCAGCAATAATTTTTATCGTCATTATTGCTGTTATTTAATGTTGAGATCCGTGCGCGTTTCATAACAATTTCTTTTATTTGATATTTATTTTATTGCCACAAATATTGTACATAAAATACATATTTACGTGACTTTTTAAAATTTTTTTTCAAATATCGCATGTTTATGGACTATATTTATATATATGAAAGACTAGAATGAAAATTATGAAGGGACCTCCCTATAACCTCCCTTTGTAGGAAGAATGAAATCAAAATATATTGTTTTGGACGTTTTGATGGATGGCGGATATTTGTGACATTTGTTATTGGAAGAAAAGTGTTACTCAATGTCTTGAAAAACCGACAATACATATTTGAAATTTTTTTAAAATAAATGCAAACGAAATATGAATGCGCAAGAATTGTCTCTCGGAATTCAGTTTTTTCCTACATCTATAAAAGAAAAAAAGAAGTCTAGACACTTTTTCTACCTTATATTAAAAATTCCACCAGCAGCCTAAAGGGTATATATGTATTATTTTCATCAGTCACTTTTTCATCTTTCAGCATTTTGTATTTTAAATGTACCTTAAACCTTTCCTCACTTTTCTTTGATTCCGCGTTTTTATTTTTATAGTATTTACCAATAACACGGGTAGTTTAAATTATGAACAAAACTTTTTTCAGGCTGACTCAACGTATGTCTTCTCACACTATTTAAAATATTCGGGATTAGATTTTTACCAACAATGATTTTCTAATTGTATACAGTGAATTCAACAAAGGACAGTTTTAACTATTTTTTTTATAAAATATGTGGTTCTAAACTTAAAATCATATAAAATTATTTGCACAAATTCAAATACGTGGGGCTTAAACTTTTCAAAATTTATTCCCTCTTCATCTGGTTCACTTTCCCCTCCTAAGTCAACTTCAGAAATAAATCTTCTAATTTTTATGACTTCCTCATCATCCATTCCTGCATAGCGAAGTACCTTCTGGCGAAAAGCAAATACTAGGAGAAAAACCAAAATTATGTGAAAAATATTAGTTTAGACAATTTTCAAAGGAACTTACTTCAGTTTGCATTTTTTTTCACTAAATAGCTCTAAGAATCTTACAAAATTTTTATCTTAAAACAATAGGGGTGGTTATATGTAACTATTAACAGCGAATTAAAGAATTTCTTAACAGCTAATTAAACGCAAAATGTATATTTTTGTTCATTTTTGAATAATACATGAAATGGGTCATTTGGATCCTTCCAGGCAATGTTGCTAATGCCTTTGTAAAGCAAAACAAAAATATGTCTTTTTTTAAATAAATGAATTTATCACAAAAAGTCATAGAGAGCGGGGTTGCTAGTATTTATAAAGCAAAGTTACGAGAAAATCAAAATTTGAAAAGTATGATAATGACCTCATCCTGTGTTTTAGTGTTAAACCGTGCATGCTTATCACTTATAGTTACGTCTCTATTAACATTTTTGTATAAGATAACGATCGTCTGTCTCCTGGAGTGGCCAGTCGGCCTCCTCACTAATAGATCGTTTTTCAGTATACATATTTTCAGTGAGCTACTACTTCTAAATAGATAACTGGGTGTTGGCCCTGAGTGTACATAAAAAGCTTTAAGCAACGAAATTTTTGTCATGTATAGAGTTAATGACCTAAAATATTCCTCTTCGTTGAAACTCATGTGTTTGGAGTATATGCTGTACTTGAATGTCTCTGTGGTTCTAGTTAATGAGGAAGTAAATCTCTGTATTTGCTTCCACATTAAACAAAGCTATTGATCGACTTCTGCCATGTTTCACATTCTATTTTGAAATTTTGAAAATATTTTGCTTGTATAGTTTCTTTTATACATATGTGGGGATATAATTTCTTCGTTTGAAAAAATATTTAATACATGAACCTATAGTCATCTGTTTCAGTAAAATTTTTAAATGAAATATGATGTGCTTATATATATTACACATTTCGTTTACAGGTATTTCATTTTAGAAAAAAAGTTAATCATGAAATTCCTATAAATAATTTAATTTTTTTGAGGAGTGCAAAAGCTCATTACAAACGCTTCTGTATAATTCGTTAATTTCAGCTAATTGTTGCAGAAAAATTTCTAACTCTGATTAGATTTTCGTTGTGAAATATCGTTGTGTAATAGGTGTTGCCTTCTTTTTTTAATTTTTTTAGACCATGAAGTATTTGCTATGTTTATAGCTCTAATTTTTTATATAAATCTTTTTTATATAAATTGTTTTATATAAATTTGCAAGAATGTTACAATGTTTTTTTAATTGTTTATTTGTTTTATACCGAGCAAGAAAAATCCTTACTTCTCGCAAGCCAAATGTGGAAGTGCGTGTGTGTTATTTCATCCTAATCTGCATTCGAACCAAACTTAGGAAGGTAAGATGGTAAACGTTCGAAATAAAGTGTCTTCTTATACACGGAAATAGAAATATTAATTTTAAATTGGGTATATAAGCGGATTATTCAGGCATTATTACTTACCTATGCGAATAGTTTGAAATTAACAAAAGCAGTCTCTATATACCTTATCTGCATTAGTGTAATCTCAGGGCTTTGCAATTTACAAAAAGATTACACTCTAACGAAAGTATATAAGAGATATTTTAAATTAAATTTAGAAAACGCTGCGTCATTATTTAATCCAGGTAATTTAGAAGAGTGTGTCTTATCTTTTCTATTTTGAAGGTTTAAGGAGGAAGTTTTTACTACTCCAAGAAAAAAAAAGAAAGAACTATGCCGAAATCTTCGTTCAGAAGGTGAGACAGCCCGTTTTAAGATAATTTAATCTCAAATCTTTCGCGAGAGTTTTGTTTATGAGTTGATCATTAATAACAGCTTCGTGTCCCACTTTAGAAAATTTACCAGCGGTATGATTTTAAAGGAGTTAGTTTTAGTTTCTTTAAGATTTAAAGCATCCATACTATCTTTACTTAGCGTATTTTGAGATTAATTAATTCCATTAAAAGTACATAACTGCTATGTAAATCTTAAACAAAATAATGAAAAAAAAATAATAAAAGTATTGCGTTACGATAGAAATTTCTATATGTAGCTAAAATGACCGTTAAAAAAGCATGCATCACCAACAGTAACTTTAGCAATGTTTAGATGTTGAATTAATATTGTTCCGTTTTTCCTGGGATCGTTAGGATTGAATAAAATCTCTTCAAGAACTGCACACAAAATAAAATTTATTATTCTGTAAATTCTTCAGGCACATACACAAATTCAAACAGAAAATACGTAACAACTGCCTTCTATACAGCAGAAAACTCTAAAAATAACAAGTCAGGATATCAGAGTCTTCAATATAATTCACGCCTAACGCACTTTCAACACAGTCAGTTCTCAGTAGAAAAGGACTGACTTCGAATTCCAATGACAGGTGTATTTATACATTTCTAAAGCGCCACCTATCGGTCGGTCAGCTAGATATCTCCAGAAACTTCCAGAAAGGTCTAGACGGGAAGTTGGAGATCATTTGGCGACCATTATAAGTCACTAAATCCATCGCCAATTTGGTGATAACTCTCATACTTGGCTAGATTTCCTAAGACTCGTAATATTCGTAACAATATACATCATTGTTAAACCCCTTTCTTTACGCTTTGTACATGAATTAAGAAAAAATAAAATACATTTTTCTTCAAAAACTAGTAAGATGTAACACTAATTTGTATCTAAACTTTAATTTATTTTCAGATCACTACAATTTCCACAATACAGTAAAACAGTAATCGATGTTAATATGGCAAAAATGTATGCTAATATTGCTAATCATTTGAGGGTAGACGTGAATCATTCATTCCCCTCTATCTTTCCTTATGATTAAAGAAATATGTGTATTTTCCCTTGCAGAGAGATTGTATGATATGAGAAGGGACCTAAAATATTGCAGGTGCACAGTGATAGTAATTTAAAAAAGTAGTAAATTCCGTCAAAACATGACTGGATAGTAAATAAATGTACTAATACCCAAATCATACTGAGCACATCATAGCTAAATGTTGAAAATAATGTAATCAGGAATAGAGAAATACACTTTAAAAAATTACTATTGAACCGAATAAATAGGAATATGATTACTCAACGGCGCGAAAATAACAATATCCGTTAGGTTTAATTCTATACCTCACAAACATAATTAAAATGAAAAATGACAACAAATTATCGTTGTTTATACGACCTCCTTAGCAAATATCTAAGCACGAGGTCGCATAATCCGAATTTAAACATCTCACTGAACATGTGCAGAAAATAATTTTTAATTGTAAATTATCGCTAATTAATAGAAATTGCGGTTACGAAAACCAAATTTGACACAGCTTTGGTTTAAAATCTTTCGTTTAAGACCAAAATGAAGTAAATGGATGCAGTGATTTCTCACGAACTGCCCAAAGAATCGGCTTAGCAATTTAAATATATAGATTACAGGTTGCATTCTAACACTATAACTATCTCGACAGAGTGGCATATAATTGCTACTTATTGAAACGAAGTTATTAATCTTTAAGGAAAATCATATAATCAATTTACTATATTAATGTTTATTAGTATAGTAAATCGATATTTGTGAAATCTTTATAATCTTACCCATCTCATATATATATATATATATATATATATATATATATATATATAAATATTAGACTACAAATCTAAAGAAAAATAAATATATCAATTAATAATGGGACGTATATTCATGTATCCATGTATTAGACAGTTAAATTTAACTTATCTTGCATATTTTCTATTACGCAGTTTGAAAAATAAAAAATCAAACCTACTTACTATATTCTTTTCTAAAGCTTAATAACCTATTATTATTTTCCTTTTGTCAGTTACTTAGAAATATTTCCGAGTATAAACAAGAAAAGAGTGTATACTGAAAAGATTTAATAGAAAAAAATTAAGCTCGAAGACACATAATTTCATATCCTTAGAATTTTAGAAGATACTTTGCTTTCATTGGAAGGCTAAGTCATATATATAGTAATCTGCGACTTAAACCTTTCAATATATGTCATCGTCAGTAACTTAGTTTAAGGATAAATACCTTGAAAGTAGCGAAATAATCTCTTTCAATGCTTTCTTCTCACAGCATGAGGCGACATCATTTTAACGTTGTCTGTTAGTGTTAAACATGTTCTAGATACAAAAGGCGATTATGTCTTCTTCTTGATACCTTGATCTCTTTCATTCTTCCTCGGAATTATGGTGCGATGCTGCTTCTTACATTTTTAGGCTTCAGAGAAAAATTCATATTTTGCTCTACGACCGAATGAAAGATTTTTGATAAATGTTAAACATTTCAAAGATTTTGTAAACAAAGTTTGCGGTCTTGGAAATTTTCATTTGTCAAACTCAAGCATTCTTAGTTTTCAGATTTTTATTTGTTTGTTATACTTAATGTTACATAAAGCTGGATTTTTCTTACCACATTTGTGTGATGCATTTCCAAAATGCACGAGTTGAATTGTTTCTTGAGAATTTTAAACACGTATGACTTTATATTCTTCATACGTTATTTTAAGTCACTTGATCTTGTGAATTTGAATTAGGAAGATATTTCCATTCTTTTTTCCAAGTCAGGTCTTTTTACTGGCCAAAACACAGGGGGCTTGATAATTATTTTCATAGAATACAGATTGAAATATAATGGCTATATCTTCTATTGGCCTTTCCAAGTTTGGTTTTAGTATCAAAAGGTACCTTTAAAAAATTACTTCTATTATTTAGTGTTACAACAAATAATCCGAAGGGGAATTTAGTGTCATTTCCTGATGAAGGAAATGAGGGCAAGTTTAAAGTTATAAATACTAATAAATCATAAAATTCTTCAGTAATTTTAAAATGTTCACTTAATAAAAATCATTTAAGGTTGTAAGGTATACATAAGATTAGATTCACAAGAATCGAACTTTTCAGAGAATGAATTAAAGAAGCTGCTTGAGATATGCTAATTTCGGCATACGCGCTTGGTATAAATACCAAGCAGCTTGATTAAGTGAGGAGGTTGGCGAAAATGTTGATAGATAAGCGAAGTAAGGTAGCTACGACGTAAGCAGCTCCAGGTGTTAACCAGCGCTTGTGCTTAGGGGGCCCAAAGTTTACGTGGCAGAACTGCTGGTTTGTGAGTATTGCAAAGTGTATTTTTATTGAATGCCAATATATATTCCGTACAAGTAGTTCGTATGCTTATTGTTGTAAAAGCAAATTCTATATGTACAACGAATTCAATAAACATTGTTTCATGTATAACTTACAAGGTACATAAATCTTTGCGGTTGAGAATCATAAATTATTCAAGAGAACACTATTCATACCTATGTAAACAAAAAGCCAATTAATTTGCAATCATGAGCATAGTCTATTACCTTTATAAACATTTATAGATAAAGTATGCTCAATTTTAAGGCATTTTAAGCGTAAGTCTTTGTTATTGGATGTTTTGTGTAAAGAGCAATGAGGTAAAAAATAATTTTGAGTAAAATCTAGAAATAACTTTATAATACATTTCTTACTTTAAAAATAAGTATAATCAAAATAAAATTCACCATATTTTGTATTCAAAAATAATTAGAAAGATAAGAGATTCAGCTTTAATGTTATTTAAAAAATACCCAACTATATTTAGACCTAAAATGCCATTTTTAAACGTGCACGGTTACCTTAAACAGTGTATGATTTAAACAAATTATTAATTTGAATTAAACTTTTAAACATCATGTAATTGAATTTTCAAGTGTTACGATAGGATGAAAATCACTTACATGTTGTAATGATATTTAGCGGAATACGATTAAAAAATTACAGTTTTGCTTTAAAAGTTTTAAATTTTATGAAAACGAAAAAAAATGCAAGTTAATAATTTGCATTTTTGCCCAAGAAAATTTCATCTACTGTTTGTAAGCTTCCATTCAGCTCAGCTGACAGCCTCGTAAAGCCCAATCGATATTTACAATAGACGCTTGTACGTAAGAAGTGCTTGAGAACTAAGGAAATTGCCCTTTCGCATATTCCTGATGGTCCGAGAGAAATAGTTTCGGCTGTAACTACGTGCAGCATGTCCTCAGCTTTGATATTGCTTCCGATATCCTTTGTAAGTTCGGCGGCTTTTGGAGTGCACAAAGAAAGAATACTTATCTTCTCTTTTATTTGAACTTCTCTCGTAGCATAGAATAGGAAATGCTTTGAGGATAAAAAATAAGTATTTACGAATTATTAAATCTTTGTATCTTTAACTAAAATTTTAATGTATAATTTCATATCAAGTTGCAATGTAAATTTTAGAGAGACAATTTTGAAAATACCAACGAATTCTCGGTAGAGAGTATTTAAATGATAACATATATAATATAATGCATAATAGTATAAACTATAATAATTGGTCAAAAAGACGTACAAATATAGACAAATAATACTCGAAAGCTGCATATTTCAAACATTGGATGATCACAGTTCTTTGCTCAAGTGAACATACCACTTTTACTTTGAAATTCAAAATGGGACTCAAAATCGAAAGTGCTAAGAATTCATATTGGTTTCATGAAAAAAAAAAGAAAAGTCCTTAAGAACATTTTTTTGTAGTTGAAATGATCTGTAATGCATTTCATTTCATTAATATGATGTATTTACAAAATATTCACTAAATGTGGGGAAAATATTTTTTAATACGAGTGTTAAATATATGTATTGAATCAGTGAACATGATACTTGATTTTAGAAGTGCAGTCACATTTGGAAGTGATGTTTGGTTACTCTAAACCAAAAGAACTTTTGGACCACAACTAGTAAAACCAATTAGGGAGAAGCAACATTTTAATAATATATCATTTGAATTAAATATTAATAAAAAAGGATATATTTGAATTTCTGAAGCAAATTGAGCTTTCCTCCTCAGAAACAGTCTTAATAGTAAGAAAGGCAGGCAAATATAACCAAACTTTAAGTTTATGTCTGTTAAAGATACATGCCAAACATAATGTGAGTGAAAACTGTAATATTTACATAAATAGTTCATAAAACAATCAAGTTGGATTTTATGTAAAAAAAGATAAAAGATGAAAACACATTACCACAACTATTAAACTAAGAATTAAAGATGCATATTAACTAGAACTAGAAATTCAGACTTTCTTTTACGTGGTTGACGGGGTTTACGTGGTGATATTATTAATTTATAACGGAGACATCCGAAAATGTACCTTCGTCTAAAATTACAGACTCAGTAAGAAATGCAGTAGTTAAGAATATCTTTGTTGTAGTTGAAAAGATCTGTAATGAATTTTATTTCATTAATATGATGTATTTACAAAATATTCACTAAATGTGGGAAAAGTGTTTTTTAATACGACTGTTAAATATATGTATTGAATCAGTAAACATAATTCTTGATTTTAGAAGTACCGTCTCATTTGGCAAGTAATGTTTGGTTACTCTAAACCAAAAAACACGTTGACCACAAGTAGTATAGTCAATTAGGCAGAAGAAACATTTTCACATAACCTTCAAATTAAATATTAAGAAAAAGGCTGTATTTGAATTTCTGAATCAAATTCAGCTTTTCTTCTCAGTCTTAACAGAAAACCAAGAAGGGCAAATATAACCAGACTTTAAGTTTGTACCTGTTAAAGATACATGCCAAACATAATGTGAGTGAAAACTGTAATTCTTACATAAATAGTTCATAAAACAATCAAGTTGTATTTTATATAAAAGAAGATAAAAGATAATAACACGTTGCCACACCTATTAAATTAAAAAGTAAAGATTCATATTAACTAGAACTAGAAATTCAGACTTTCTTTTACGTGGTAGACGTGGTTTACGGGGTGATATTATTAATTTATAATGAAGACATCCGAGAATGTACCTTCGTCTAAAATTACAGACTCAGTAAGAAATGAAATAGTCGTTTTTACGTCATGGATCCTCTTTAAATGTTTCTCTCTAATTCAGTTAAAGAAAAAATACTCTCTAGGCTAAAGACCTGCACATCCTAACCGCTATTCATACAAAAACTTTAGTACTATTTTATAACTTCCATTTCTTCTTCATATTTAGACTATTCTAAGAGCATGTTTTATTTATAATATCAAACAAAATATTTAACCTTTAGAAAACTCCTTAAATACACATTATACGCAAAACATAAAACTGAGCAGATTGCAGGTTACTTGCTTCTTGCTAGAGTAATATTTGATATTTATAACGAAATCCAAAAATATATATCTGAAATAAATAAAACTTCTTTTAAGATGAAAGGGATGATATGTTTTTTATGATTATGTCTAGAGTACTTGAGAAATTTATTCGTAAATAAATATTTTTTGTACACAAGCACTGACATTATTAAAGGTTTTTCCGAGGTATACGAGAAAATTATGTCAGAGATTGTACATCAAATTCTATGCCAAGGACAAGTAAAATTCAAAATGGAGGAACTTGGAAGACTAATTTCTGAACAAACTCTACAGTATAAATTTATGTTACCAAAATGAGTTTATTGTTTAATATATGAATGAGAATGTACACACACACATATATATATATATATACTAGCATTATTGCCCGGCGATGCCCGGGTATAGATATAAAGTATAGATATATATAGATATATATAGAGGTATAGATATATATAGATATAAAAATTTTGATGCATTCCATCAAAAAAATACTGGGCTGCAACCCCCGCTCTTCATGTTCATCTGGCCAAACAGAATGCGCTTAGCGCGTTTCTACTGAAATGATGTACAAACAATAAGAAAGAAAGAAACTTTGAGCCTGCGGACCTTTTCCTGATTATAGGTCTGATTTTATTGAGAAATAATAACACAGTGTTGCGTGATTCGCAGGTTGCATTGAATAAGTTTACTGTTTAATTAGATTTAATTAGATTTGTTCGATCCACTGTTTAATTAGAAATAAGTTTTATAATTTACATTTGCCTTTATTATTTATTTTTCCTTTAAAAGCTCAGTTTGTTCCACATCCCCCAAGAGAAGCACTTTTTTCCACAGTTCACCCCTCCAGTATAAACTCCACTATAGAAGAATCACCATGCAAAATTTTAGCTCTTTATGTCCAACGGTTTGGACTGTGCGTTATCTGTCAGTTAGTCAGTCAGTTAGCAAGGCCAAAGGTTATTACCATGAAGCTCTCACCCCCGCGCACCCCTCTTCTCCCGCGCGGGGGAAGATGGATAGGTTCGGATTTCACTGAACGTCTGTATCCACAGGGGGTCTCGTACCTCTTACGGGCACAAAAAATCATTAAAACATTAATTTTAAAAAAACTAATTGAGACCCAAACTTCGTTTTTGCTGATTTAAGTTTCTCGGGTCCTAAACATTAACTGTGCCGAATTTGGTCCCGGTGGGTGAAACAGTCTATGATTCTATAGCGGACAAACAAACAGACAAGCTCTTTTATATATATAGATATATATATCGAGTGGTCATAAAGAAACTTTGCCGATATATGGACCTCTAGCGGTCGTTCCGTTCAACCTATCGAGATGAGATTTCAGATATAGTTATTCAGAGGTATGTGCTCAGGATTCTGAAAACGGAAACACATTAACGCTCACGGTTACGGTTATAGATATAAAAACTCGAAATTTTCAAATGGCAACGCCCGCTTTTTCCCGTCGCAAAATACTCAGCACATGCAAAAATCCTAAAAAGCTTTGGAACGGTACGTGTATCACAAAAAAAACAGACGCGTTATGTACACACAAAAAACAGGTCTGCGAACGACCAACAAAGACATGATCTTGGCGCTCGGAGGAAATTTGCATATGACAGAGGCTAGAAACCAGTCATAGAACGCCGTTCGCCAGATATTCAGCGTAGAAAAGATAAAAAGCTCTCTGATCGTGTTTTTGTTAACCATTCGCAGAGCTGGTTTTTTGTGATAATAGCTCCGTGATAGTAGCTCGTTTCCTTCTGGGTGCATATATTTTTTGTGACAGAGTATATATATATAAATATATATATATATATATATATATATATATATATATATATATATATATATATATATATATATATGTATATATATAAATATATCTATAAATATATATATATAAATATATATATATATATATATATATATATATATATATATATATATATATATATATATATATATATATATATATATATATATATATATATATATATATATATATATATAGATAGATAGATATAGATATGTATAGATATATATACCGGGTGGCCATAATTAAACTGACAGTGCTCACAGTGTTCTGTAGCGCGATCTATTTGCGAGAATGACGCCACATTTTGTAGGAAAATTAAACAAGACGGGGGACGAAGGATTCCGCGAAAAAATAAATTAGTTCCAAAAGTCACCGCTAGGGGAATATTTGGCGCTGTGTAATAGAAAATAGAGTGTTAACAAATGCAAATTAATACGGAATAAAATTACCTTTTATTATGCACATTTTCCTATTTAGTTCAAGTGCAATATGGCAACACTTTTAAAAAAGCGTAAAATCTACATAAACACCAATAAAGTCTCGTGATCTGCAATATCACGTACGCTGAGCAGCAGAAGAAGGTCTTTATTCAAATTTCACGTTACATCTATTGGCACAGTGCCAGCTGCTTGGGTTTTAAAAGGCAATGAGTTACGTTTCGAATCAATCGGATTGAAAGTTTATGTGCAATGTCTCCTTCTTTAGTCGAGCGTGCGTTACTGGTCAAATTCTTTTACCTCAACCAGTGCAACGCGTCAGCCGCTCTTCGTGCTTTTAGAACGCACAAAAAATGCGTAAAGGTAACGGTCCTGTGTCAGTTAATGGGCTAAAAGCAATGGTTGCGACGTTTGAGAAAACAGGTTCTCTGAAGGTTCAGTCAGGCAGAGGACGAAAACCTGTACCACAGGATACAATCGAAGCAGTTGCCACGGCGATTGTCGACAGAGAACCAGACAATATTGCTGCCACCTCTAGCGCTCGTGAATTAGCTCGGAATATGGATATGCCTTACAGTACGGTATGGAATATCTTACGAAAGATTATCAACTTCTATCCGTACAAGATCAGCCGTGTACAGGAGTTACTGTACCCCGACCATGATAAGCGATTGACTTTTGCTCTCACCTTTCTTGCCAGAATGGAGGTGGATGATGCTTGGCCGTGGAAAGTCTTATGGGGAGACGAGGCCCACTTTTACTTGCATGGAACTGTGAATACCCAGAACTGCCGAATTTGGGATGACAAATCACCACATGCAGTCACAGAAATTCCCTTACATTCACCAAAGGTAACTGTTTGGTGTGGTTTCACAGTGGAATTTATCGTAGGTCCATTCATCTATGAGAACATTACCCCGACAGGACCGGAAACCTGTTCTGTTACCGGAGAGAAATATCGCCACATGTTGAACAGCTTTGTCATTCCGGCACGTCAGCAAAGACAATGCCTGGGGAAAATCATTTTCATGCAAGATGGAGCCCCTCCACACGTTGCTGTACGGGTGCAACAGCTGCTACGACAGAAATTCACAACAGCAAGAGTCATTAGCCGCTACTTTCCAACTGCATGGCCACCTCGGTCGCCTGATCTTACCCCATGCGACTTCTGGTTATGGGGTTACCTTAAGTCCAAGGTCTATCAAGGAGTGGTCCAGAACCTGGCTACGTTGAAGGATAACATATCACGGACTGTACGGGAGATTCCTGCAGACATGTTACTTTCTGCTGTTGTGCATACTGTGCACAGAATGCAATATGTGGTCCACAACAACGGCAGCAACATTGAACCTCATTTGAATGCAAAATAAAAGGTAATTTCCGTATTGATTTGCATTTGTTAACACTCTATTTTCTATTACACAGCGCCAAATATTCCCCTAGCGGTGACTTTTGGAACTAATTTATTTTTTGGCGGAATCCTTCGTCCCCCATCTTGTTTAATCTTCCTACAAAATGTGGCGTCATTCTCGCAAATAGATCGCGCTACAGAACACTGTGAGCACTGTCAGTTTAATTATGGCCACCCGGCATATATATATATATATATATATATATATATATATATATATATATATATATATACAAGCACACACACATAGAATAGCATGACAATTTTCCGACTTTGAAGAAAAGCTGAATGTAGAATTAGAAGGTTAGGTGGGGAGTTTTGTTCACAGTGAATCATTCTCTACTGGTTTCCCCAAATATTCTTTGTTCCGTGTATGGACAAAAATTTAATGACCATTTGTAAAGCCCGAGTCTCCAAACTGCGAGAAGGCCTTTTACCTACTGAAAAATCCTAGCTTAAACGGGTAATTCAAAACACATCTCTTGGTGAATTTTAGAGATTCATATCAATATTATAGTAGAAGTTAGATAAAAAAATACTGGAGTGGTCTCTTTGTAATCTCTGGATAATGGGCTAAAAATAGTCAAATATTCCGGTTATACCAATTCTGAAAAAATATATGTAACTGTTAATTATGAGAAACGGCATTTTACTACCAATACCACTGTAATAGCTTGGCCTGTTGGCTCACTATTACTGAAATCCACTGTGTAAGGCGACTGGCACTAAACATGGACGATTAACATCACACGCAAATTTTATTAACAACAAAAAACAAAACATTTTAAATATAAGTTACAATCACATCTCAGCGTGCGGAACTGAGATACAAAAATCTCGGCGAGCGGAAAAAACTCCCAGCGCGTGGAAAAAACTCCCAACCTCGCGCGTGGAAAATCTCCCAACGCCGTTGTAAACAAACAATTTTCTTCTACTGTCCAGTGGCGAGCTATGGCTTTCAATTTTCAACTCTGGCTTGTCACACCACGTTTCTCTTGATCCGTTTGTTTATTATCTTCGGATATCTCACAGTAGTAACGGGGAGTTATGATGGAAAACAGATTATTTTGTGATTATGTTGACAAACAATCATGACAGGGGATTTATATTTTAGTTTCGTGATTAATTTTCAATCACCATGGTTCTTTTACTTCTATTTTGTCGTCAGGGAACTCTGGATATAAGCACTGTCAGGATTACTACTAATAGTCTGGTTGAAAATATTTCCATTTTCTATTTCAACCTTGGCGACAAGTCAGGGTTGAAATAGAAAATGGGAATTCTAATCTTGATTCGATGTTCATTAACACAATAATAACGGCAGTGGGAAAACTATCTATTTTAAGCTCTATTTTTCACTGATTTTGTGACATTCAATCTCAAGGACTAACAAAATTCATCCTTTACAAACACACGACGCATGTCATTAGCTCTTTCCGGGAAATTGAAATCATAGAGCCAGAGCCCGTATCCTAGTGTATACAGTGGACTACAATTAGAATCCTTTGTCCTCCTTTAAAGTGTAAGATGTGAAATTCTATTTAGCACATTTATGTGCTTAGAAGATGCAGGAGGTGGGGGGGGGGATTCTGATTTTTTAATATTAGCGCTTACTTCATGGTTATAGCTTCATCCACGCAATTACAGCATTATATAATAATTTTCCCAAAGTCTGTGTATCAGGAGTGTCCAACCTACGGCCCGCGGGCCGCATGTGGCCCAAAGCAAGTATTAGTGCAGCCCAGTAAGAGAGCTCAAAGCGAAAAAATATATCAATAGCCCGCATCAACGATGATGGCAGGCGGCCATTACGGATCCCACTTTGTTTATTCGACAGATCGACAATACATCATTTGAAATATCTTTAATTCTATGAAAAATTCCGTATGTAATTTCTGTATATTAATTTAATTACAAAAAGGAAATGTGAAGTTTTTACAGATTTCATATTTCATATTTTTAATGATATTAAAATTAGTATGCATAAGAGTAAAGCACACTAAGAGTCAAATTAGAACCAAAGTATCTGATGAACATCTTGAGAACTCCCTGAGAATTGCAACCGCTTCAGTTGACCCAGATATTGATGCATTAGTTTCTGAAATACAATGCAAAATATCACATTATAACTCCTATAGTTATCTTCAATAAAATTTATAGTGAAATAAATATGATAACTATCTATTATAATTTTTTTATTCATCAACTATTTTTAATCTTAGGTATGTTTTTGTGTGGCCCAAAACAATTGGTATTCTTTCAATGTGGCCCAAGGAAGCTAAAAGGTTGGACACCCCTGCTGTATATGTTTTACCCAATTTCAGGTAATTTACCTATGTTTGGTGAGAAAAGGATTAGGTTATCTATGATCATCTTAACAGCGAAATGATATTTTTGTTCACACCAGCGAACTGAATTAACGAGAATAAAACATTACAGTATGGCATAACCTTTGGGTATTACCTAGCAGCAAGATTTCTGATCACAGTCTAAAAGTTGTTATTTGAGTTTGTGGTTGAGAGTTGTTCACACGACTCTCAATTTGATGGGTAATCTGACATTTATTTCAGAATAGGAAAGAGTTGGAAATACAAACGATATAATTATATGATATTTTAACCCTTTTAATAAACTTCCAAAAGAATAAACCCTAAGTACATGTTGTGATAGGATTACATTGGGGACTGCCTTGGAATATGTTTGATCTTATTGAAATCAAGAAAGATTGAAGTTAGTACCGACGTACTAGTTGCCGGATTAAATACATTAATGTATGAAAAACCCTCGAGAATTAGTTAGCAGCTGGCAAGATTTCTCATCTTAGTATACAAGTACGCACTATCCTCAAGTCGATGGTATATCTGACATTTTTCAAATTGACTTCATCATGAAATTCCACGAATCATCAATTTCTGAACAATTTTTTGATTAATATATTAATACGAGAGTGCCGTCTAAGGTTACCACATTCCTCATTCTGAATACTATAGGATGAAGTAACACCAACTGTATATATATATATATATATATATATATATATATATATATATATATATATATATATATATATATATATATATATATATATATATATATATATATATATATATATATATATATATATATATGTGTGTGTGTGTGTTGTTGTTGTTACTTCATCCTATAGTATTCAGAAGAAGATTCGTAAAATATCTTTTCAATCCTTTCATTAGATCTTGCCATCTTCTGTAGAATCATAATGTATTGTTTTTAAACAGAGGTGATGAAATATATACAGTCAGTGGATTCGTTATCTAACTTTAGTGGCTTTTCAGGGCAAAAAAATTTAGTTTTCTTTTATTTATCCCATTTTGTGAGTGTTAATTTTGTCTTATTTGTCTTTATAAACAATTCAATATGTACAAGAAAAATACATTTACAATTTGAAATTTTGCTATTAGAAAAAAAATAAAGTTTAAAATAAAATAAAGAATGCTTAGTTTTTTTGAAATATCTATTGAACTACAAGTTGCATTGGGATGATTTTTCGCAAAAATAAAATCCTGAAGACAGGTTAAGGAAAATAGAACAGAATTTTGCACAAAATTTCGTGGAGACACCGTGCAAGGAATTTTAGGTACATTCTTTGTATTAAATATGGTTAAAAATAAATTTTCATTCCGATATCAATGGAGTTAAAGTACAGTTGCACAGTAGGTTACTTATTGAATGTTCAGAAAGAAAATTGTATATCTGAGAATGTAATCATCGTTGAAGACATCGGTTAGTGCTATTTTAATCTAAAAGCTATAGAAGTGTTGATCTTGTTGTTGCTATCCCTCCATGGCTAGAAATTCCATACCAGGTCCATAAAGGTATTTGGGGCTGAGAGTTCGGCTGCAGATTACAATAGCACCACAAGGTTCTGAGTTGGACTTCGCTAGGTGCCGCCATAATTTTGACCTAAGCAATAGTAACCCCCAGGAGCGTTATCCGGGGGGGGCGTACCATTTCCCCCCTCTCTGACTTCACAGAGGGGTTTTTTGGTCTATTAGATTTAATGTGACTATATATGACCTAGACACAAAGGAAGTTAATGGAACTTGTCGGGATTCGACCTGAGCACCTTCGGGGCTAAAAGCCGACGCACTACTACTAGGCCACCTCGGGTTTTAACAATACTCCTTGAATTTATGTATAATCTAGTAAAATCCTAAGATGGATGTGTTAACGTTTAGCTTACGGGGTCCATTTTTCAGATTCCCTCTAATGAACAGAAAATTTCTTACCCCATTTGCAAGAACGGCCATGTAATACCACCTCATTCACCTTCGAATTGGATTATAAAATTCATGAATAGTGGTTAAGAATATTTTATACCATTCTTCAGGGAAATATCGTGAAAGTTCCTGTAGAGATGCTGTAGTGGATATCGATACCTAGCTCCATCCACTTATACAGATCACAGTGGTTGGATCATATATAGTCGGGGGAGGGATAGTACAAGGCAAGATAGGATATTTGACTTCTTTTTCATGCTCTTCAAACCAATACTTGATAGATTTAGCTGTATATATAGGGGGATAATCATCCTGAAGAAAGCCATATCTTGCAAGAAACAATGTTTGCACCATAGTATGAACTAGTGAGCTAAAATTTCGACATAGTCCTTCCCATTCAATCTCCCTTTCAGGGTTACAACAGGGCTTGAAGAAAAACCATGAGATGCCATCCCAAACCCTCGTAGATCTATCTCCATGATTAACAGTTGAGATGAGACGGCCCGAATCTTAAGCTTTTGTAGGTGTTCTCCAGGCATACGTACTTTCTGTTGCGAGGAACAATGTGAACAATGATTCGCCGGACCAAATTCCATTTTTTGACATATTACTGGACCAGGATTTGCGCTTGTGGCACCATTGTGGACGATATTTTGTATTTGCATCTGTTACGAGTGGTTTGGGAATAGCTATTTTTCCGAAAATGCTTTGTTTGAGAAGTTCCCTTTTACTTCTGATGGTTGATACCGGAACATGCAGATGCAGATTGAGCTCTTCGGTCATTTTAGTTGCAGTTGTTTCTTTATGTCACAATCCGCTTCAATACCTCGTTTGTCTCTTTCACTCAACTCCCCGTTTCATCCGCTATTATGTTTGGCAAAAGATGTTTTTCCGTGCACTCTATATACTATCATGACATTCGATACCATAGCTCAAAAAACACCAATTAATCTGGGGGTTTCTGAACAGATATTCCAATTTAAACGCACTCAAACAATTTGCCCTTTTCGCAAGTTCTGCAAGGTTTGACATTTTGCGCTGTTCTCCCCAAAACCAAGATGTAATTAGCTTCATTACTGCTACCTGACAGTAGAATAATACGTACACTATATTATATAAAATAATTCCGGTGGCCAGACTTATTTTTTAAGGAATACGAAGAACATCCATAAACACCACTGATATTGATAGGTGTTTCAATTATTTTGATAACCACCTGTGTATGTATGTATATATATATATATATATATATATATATACTCGTACAGTCAATAAATTCGGGGACTTTATTTACTACAACAACGAATACACTTACAAAGTCTTCTGAACACAATCACCTTCAAAATAATGTCCTTCCGCAACTATACACTTCTGCCAGTGTTGATACAGCTTCTGGAAACAGTCCTGGAGACTTTTGCGTGAGAGCTGTCGTAAAGTGGTTGTCGCTTTTGCCATCACTTCTTCGGCATTTGCAAACCGCTTGCCCTTGATGCGATCTTTCAGTTTCGGGAACAGGTAGAAATCGCAAGAAGCGAGGTCTGGGGAATACGGGGGTGTGACAGAACTGTGGTGCCGTGTTTAGCAAGGGCTTTTGCACCATCAGGGATCGGTTCGCCTGGACATTGTCATGCAACAACATTCACATGTTGGATTTCCAAACGTGTGGACGTTTACCACGGATTGCCTCTCGGAGAGGACGAAGAACCTGTACATACCATTTATTTACGATGTTACATTGTGTTTGACGCAGCTTGTCCTCCCTGGACATTGCGCTAATAAACTTCGACCAACCAAACAACCACTGCTGTTACCCGTTGGATGTTCGCCTCTGTTTGTGGGGTCACTGGCCACCCACTTCGCGGATCATCTGCAACAGCGTCTCTCCCATTTTTAAACAGGCTGTTCCATTTGAAAACTTTCGATCTGCACATAGCTTCGTCTCGATACGCTTTTTGCAGCAACCGTATCGTTTCTGCAGTGGTTTTTCCTAATTTGTAGCAGAATTTAAAGTTGGAACGTTGCTCCAAAAAGGACATTTTGCTACATCGACATAATAGGCTGACAGTCTGCAGCCAAATGGTCAGCTGCGTGCCTTAGCAGTTGTTCAAAGCGTCATGTGACGTCTCATGCGTACGCAGATAACCAGACTTGCAAATCACATCGTTATTTCGGTTTCCCCACACACCGGCATGAGGGGGGAGGGTAGTCCCCGATCTTATTGACTATACTGATATGTATATATTCATTCTTGGGATACATGCTATCCAACCCCGTAAAGTAAATGCTAATGTACATGATAAATTTTCTTCTGAAATTCCAGAGCGTTTTTTTTCAAATCTTATGAGCAAATAAAAATAAATAATTAATTTTTTAGAGTAATAGTGTCTCGATTCGTCAGTACAAAATTGTCCCGGATATTATTGCATTGAACATCATTTTATAACGTGGAAACTGTAAAGAAAATTCCTATTTTTTGTATGCATTATCTTAATAAGAATATAGAAAGGATAATTCCTGTGTTATTCTTTTTCTAATTTACTTACAACTTCAATGAAAAGTTTTAAGTACAAGTTTAATGTTTTGGTTCTTAGTATCCCTTTCCGAGTTAATTTCTATCAGCTAAAAAAATATCCACTGCATTTTAAAATGCCAGAACTTAAGTGTGGTTTCCATTCAATTTGAGTATTTGTTCGAAACTGTGAATGGAAAATTACTTCTCATTTAGATTTTTAACCACAAATGCGAGGAAAACTTTTCGAACGTTGTGAAATAAAAAAAAGATACCGTGCGTTCTCTTCCGAATCCATTTTCGCATTATACTTTTTAAAATGTCAATTTTCTCTGCTTTGTAGTATCTTCAAAATCAAAAAATAAATATCTCGTTAAAAGGTTGAAAAATATCTAAAGCGATAAATTATCTCTAAGTTAAAATATATGTTATCACAAAACGGCCAGAATATTGCGTTTATTTCGAAAATATCGGTCCGTGTCTTTCTCCTTCTGGAGAGTCATCGGATTTTTCCATGTAAAAGGATTTCAAGTTTGAAAGGCTGTAATATTTTTGAAGTTTAATCTGAGAATTATATCTTTAAGAAGAGACAGGAGCTGAGGGGAAATCTTTAAGAAGAGGAGGAGATTAGTTGTGATTCGAAGCTGGAAGTGGCATGTAGGAGATTTATATAAAAGTTTATGTGATTTATCAGTAAGAGATCCTAAAAAAGTTTACTATGTGATAACGAGATTTTTTTTTACTTTTAAAAAGCATTTTATCGGTGATTTCATTACTTTATAGTATTTACAACAATTACTAGTGAGGGAAAAAATTCTAGACAATCAGCTGAGAGACAGGGTTAGACAAGGATTTTGAAATAAATATTTTATTTATTTAATTTCTTTAAGTTTTTTTATATAAAAATTTATTTATTCCCTTTTATAAATGCAGTGCATAGGAAACTAGGGAATAAAATAAATGCTTATACGAAACTAAGAGAAATTAAATAAATCAAGAATTTTATTCATCCTACTTGTACCACTTTGTTTCCCAAAACCTTGTCTAGATTATTTTAGATAAAAATATAGTTTATCGATGATTTCATTACTTAATAGTAATTGCAGCAATTACTAGTGAGTGAAAAAAAATCTAGACAACCGAGACAGGGTGAGACAGACAGTTTCAAATAAATATTTGATTTATTTAATTTCTTAAAGGCTCTGATAAACATTTATTTTATTCCCTTTTATAAATGTAGTTCATAGGAACCTTGAAATTAGAATTCATTTAAAGGAATAAAATAGATGTAGAAACGATAGTTAGAGTATTGAAATAAATCAAGAATTTAATTAAACATACTTGTACCACCCTGTCTTCCAGCTCCTTGTCTAGATTTTTTTAGATTAAAAAAATACTTTATTAGTTATTTTATGACTTGATACTTGTTTCAGCAATAACTAATGAGTGAAAAATATCTAGACAATGAGCTGAGAGACAGGGAGCGACAAGGGGTTTGAATCAAATATATCATTTATATCATTTCTTTATATTTCTTACTAATATTTTTTTATTTCCTTATAAAAATAGAACTTCAGGGGTTCGTATGCACTAAATTTAGCCTCCCTTTTTTATTTTGTTGGAATTTTCGTTTCCTCTTTATTTTTCTTGTTTTCTTATTACTCCATAGTTTCTATCTTGTCTTTTCTGCCTCGCGTGTTAGCAATTTCCGCTTTTACAGTTTCTGAAAAGTGGAATGACCACAATTTCTCTATGCCTGTGTCCAGAAAAATAGCGAATGTCTCAAAATGCATTCTTGGGGAGCAGTTCAAGAGGTCCTGCCTTTGTATACTGTTTAGAGCTCTTGAACTGCTCCCTAAGAATGGATTTCGAAATTCGTAAGTTTTCGAGAGTTTCCAAAATTCTCGGATAGAGTTTATTTGGATGTTACCTGTAAGAAATATTTAAAGTGTGTTCTGTTGAATAATTTTTTTTCTGGGCTGTTTATGGGCTCAAAATAAATTTCTGGTCTGTGCGATTTTTTCTCATTAATGAAAATAAGAAAATAAATTATTTTCAGCTGTCTGTTTTGTTTCCACTTTCAAAAACTTTCTTACAGAATCCAACTTGATTAAAATATCGGTTAAAACGAAAAGGTTATAAATTAATTTAAATTTTACACACTCGGGTTTTCCGAGTTTAAAGGACATTAACTAATCCTACATTTAATTAAAGTCTGTTTTATTAATTACAATTATAAAATGAAATTATTTTCATAAATCCAAATTAATAAATTGTTATACTTAAAATGCTGAATTTTGAAGCATAAAATTGTTAACCTGAAAATAAAATTTTCAACCTGACATTTGTCCTTTGGAGTTACGAAGTTTTTAAATCGGTGCATTATGAATAAGAAATGTGAAGTTGTTATACAGATTTAAAAGATACCAAGGAGAAATACTTAAGTTTAAGTCGAAGTCTTAAATTTCCGTTTCTTCTTGATGAAAGAAATGATTGGATATTTGCTTAACTTAAAACCAGTTAGTTATTTAAAAATCAAACAAACAGTTTCTGAATTTTCTGTAGGAAATAGTTGGAATTATGCGGTCTGACGGTTATGAGATAATCAGAACTTTAGGTCTCAACTGATGTTTAAGTTATTTTTAAGTATATATTTCTATAAACTGTAAGACACAAAAAGGATACTGAAATCGCCCAATTCCATCAAAAACAATTGTATTAAAGTAAAACTATTATGGGGGCTAATATTATTTTTCGCTTTTCAGGTTTTATTTCACCGATAATTTATTTAAGGTCCATTAGTACTAATAGTTAATTAATAATTGTTTTTGCATATTAAACTAATGCACTGATACCCATATACACCTAAATATTCATTTCATGGCTACTTAACTGTATTTTTCACTGATTTAACACATTTTTACGTCTCTAATTAACGTATAAATTATTCAGGGGGAAACTAATATACTTTAGTGAACTAAGTATTTAAACAATAACTTGTTTTACGAATACAATATTTAATTAACTTCTGTAAATTTCAAATTTAACTGTTATAAATTTAGGTTTATCAGAACCCATCATTTGAAGTGATAATTTCTTAATCAGTTTATTTTATATCCGCAACTGATTAAAATTGGCTAAAAAAGTTCTTTGTAAAATATTGATCATCTACTCAAAAGAAAACGCGTTAATACCGTAACGCTTACATGAATGGTAATCATGCATATTTACCTGCTACATATCTATTAAAATAGACAGCCTTATCTAGTCCCCGTTCTGCAGCACCAGGAGCAGCAGTGTATGCCCCAAAATGGAGACTATAATTTCTATGGTGTCCAAGCAGAATCAGTTCCGTACTCCACTCTATTAGCATCTCACTGAAGTTAACATTCCAACTTTCACCAAAAGTGTTGTGTAGGCTGTCTATCCTCAACATCCAGCCACCTACATGATGTAGTGGTTAGAATTCTGAGCCTCCACACTGTGGGCTTGGGTTCAAATCTCGATTAAGTGTTGGTCGTTTTCGGGACATCCCCCTTATATTGAGCAATGTTGGCTCATCTATATGGTTGTCGTTTCCAATCCCCTTGATGTAGGAAAGCCTACACCAAATCCAAAGGACCTAGGTACGCAAATCCTAAGTCCTAGGTGAAGGGTAGCAAGGAGCTTCACTTAAGGCAAGGTAGGGCTGAAGTCTGACTTGACCTCGAAGAACATCGGTCCCGTAATTTTAAACCGAGTCAAGTGACGAGACCGGAACACTTGACCCCACACCTCCACAGGTAAATTTGAGAACTTGGAGGACATTGTAGCCACGACCTATTTTACATGCTCCGGCCACCGTTAGTGAATACGGCGGTGGATTTGCAGCGAAGAGCATCGAACCAGAGACGTTCAGACCACTAGACCGCTGCTCTTGCCAACTGGTTCACCGCATCCCCCTCACCTATATGGTGCTCTCGTAATAAAGTAGCCAGTAAATCGTGATGAATAAAAAAATGCGAATGTCTCACGACAAAGTACCTCCGCATTAGACATAAAATACACAGCATCCAGGATAGATATATGGATCTTCAGTTTGATTACGAACTACGAATGTTCGGCAATGACCAGAGTTTGTGGGTTCGAGTCCCACTGAAGGCATGGATGTATGCATCCGTTCTGAATCGGCTTCAAGCAGCTACTGCTTATGCTGGGTGCAGCTCCCGGCATAATTAGGACTCGTGTAGCCAAAAAAATCATCCAGCCAAACCTAGACTTCGAGTAAGGATTTAAACTATTGACCACCAAAAACAATTTTAAAAAATTACCTCTTTTAATTATATACTGTGCCTGTTTAATTTCCTTTAGTTCTGATACATAAATTCTCTTCTACATAATCTCTACAGAAACGAGAATCATTAGCCAGAGGTAACTTGATTTATATATTTAAAATTTTGTTTGAAATTGTGATAATATGTCACGCGTCTCAAAAAAGTATTTCTTCGACATCGAAAGCTTAAATTAAATGAAGTTATTAAGCTTTGACCACAGACATTTAAGACCCTGAGAAAGGAACGGAAACTAGAATAGATTGCCGTTTTGCGCTAGTTACGTATTGACGGGATTTATACAGATTTAGTATGTCTTATTTAAGTACAGTGCAGTAAATACCTTAAATCATCAAGATCTTGATTATTGATATCTATAATGCTTTATATTTAGTTTCTTTTAATATTGAGGAAAATTTACCTTATATTTTATTTTATAATAACAAAAGTTTAATGTTTATTATAACACTTACTCCTCAGAATATTTAGAAGTTATTATTAAAACTTTTCTATATATATATAACAGTTCCGTGACTGACTGACTGACAGATAACGCACAGACCAAACCGCTGGATGTAAAGAGCTGAAATTTTGCATGGCTATTCTTCTTATAGTGTAGGGGTACAATAAGAAAGATTTTTGAAAAATTCTTCTTAGATTTTTTAAAATTAAATTTTTAAGTTGTTTTTGTAACATTCTTTAAAGTTTGTATTTAAAATAATAATTTGAGGGTTATAAAATTCACATCACAAGAAAGATCATAAAAATTCCTTTAAAGTGAAATCTTTTTCAAATCTTTGACCTCCATTTTCTGACTTTTGGTGAATTTTTAAAGATAAATTTTTAGAATTTAATTTATTAAATGCTTATCACTAAGTTTCTTTTCTTTTTGTGATACTTTAAATTAATTTTGCGTCACGGGCAAATCAACTAAATAAATTGACAAAAAAAATCAAAATACTGTAAAAGATAAAATTTAACCACTAGTCTAATTGAGATGGAGGTTTTTTTAAGAATTTATTTAAAAATAGTATGTTTTTTGGATATTAAAAATTCAAATTAATTGCACACATTGACCGTTGAATTTAATTTTAATATATATATATATATATATATATATATATATATATATATATATATATATATATATATATATATATATATATATATATATTTTGTGGAATCTCGATCTATCGTTTTCGAAGGGACCTACTAAACTAAACGATGGATGCGGGAAAACGATAGATGCGGGAACATACAAAAAAGCATTAACATACCTTAAAGTTTAATATCCCTACTATATATTTACTCACATACATAAATGCATACATATCCGTAGTGTAACTGAAGATAAAATTACAAAGTTGTACTTAAATCCAAGATAATAATAATAAAAAAAGAAATACACGTAGATACACAGGAATTTTGATTCAAATAGAAGTAGTACTTAATCATCGTTTGTTTTTTGGCGGTTTTCTCTCCACAAGTAAACAATATTTTTTTTGTGTTCCAAATTGCATTCTTTTCGGTATCGGTTTCTGTGTGAGAGTATAAAGAAGCGGCAGCCGTGAATCGTTTGTAACTAGAACCAATCCATTGCACCGGATGGGGTCCGGCATAAGACCACCAGGAAGTTCCGGGTGAAACACTCATTGGTCAGTGTAGAACTGCAGTAATCACAAACTTCTCGCACACTAGACCAAACACAAGGGCGCCTCCATCCCAAGCCAACAAAAAAGCTGACTGTGAGCCATTGCTGATAAGAACATAAATGTTGAATAGTCGGTGAATTTGAAATGAGTTGCCGAAAATAGGGTTACTCCAGGAGCTAAAGAATTAAGGAACACCAACGACGAACAAATAATGGGAGTGGTACAATAAAGCGAAACCAGGATAAACAAGAGAAAACAAAAATACGAGACCGTGCATCTAAAATGTTCTGCTCATTGTTTAATTAGAGCGTCATTCTAGCTCAATCCAGACATTTATATTTCAGGTTCAGTTATTATGAAAAAACGATCGATACGATAAATTACTCTAAACCTGCGATATTCTGAATGAATATTGCGGGAAAACGATGGATCGAGGAACAATCCATGCGGTCTTTTTTGCTTGTTTTGTATGGAATTTATTCGGGGTGAAATAAACGATACATACGGGAAAACGATCGATCGATATTCCACTGTGCGTATATATATATATATATATATATATATATATATATATATATATATATATATATATATATATATATATATATATATATATATATATATATATATATATATATCATTAAATTTTAAAATTCTATTTAAATGGTATAAAAAAGAAATAGGGAAAGAAAATAGAGCTTTAGTATTAAACTCTTGAATAACCATTTCATCTTTTACTAAAGCAGCTAAAATTATATTTCCAACTTATTTAGTATTTTCGATGTTAGAAAAGGTTACTATGTACAGAAATCTTAATCTATTTTTCAAAAACTGGATAAACCCAATGAAGTCAATATGTTTTTCTTATAAACAAAAATGGAATTTGTTGGCATTTTGCTAAGCTAAACTTAAACCTCTCAAGAAATGATGACGTGATTTATCTTTTTAACTCATTCAATATATATTGCAGTTCTGTCAAAACAGAGACATTTATGTCAAAAAATATAAATTTAAATAACGGCATTGAAATGGAATAGTTAAAAAATATGTGAAAATATGAATTTAAAACAACTTTTACTTCCATAGAAATAGACTTAATAAATATTGCTTCACAAAGAGCATTTAGAATGCTTTCACGAACAGCCATATGAAAGGCAATGCATCATGTTAAACGTTAGTTTCAATAACATTATTTCAAATAGAGTTAGTAGAAAAATATCATAATAAATTTGACATTTTCTATTTAAAACTCATACTGGTTATAATTCTTTCATTTCCCGGAGAATTTCTTTCGTTAAGGTATGATTGATTTAATATTAATATATATATAATATATATATATATCCCTTATTTCTACGCACAGATTTATGTATATGTGCGTCCTATTAATCCTGCATTACGAACTACATAAGACTAGATTTTAAAATATATAAGTTTCTTTCACTGATGTATTCCTTTCGGTCATATATAACAGTAATAAGACATAATAGCCTTTGTGATGCATGTCACGCTCTAATACAATAAGCAAAATCTTGAACTGCTATATTTTTCATTTATTAATTAGAACGAAAAGTTTAAAAAAGTTGTTTATGTTTTGCCAGTCAAAATCATTATAAACAATGTTGTGGGGATCTTTTCGTGCTGAAATGTGCCCGTTTGTTGAAATTTTTCTCTAAATAAACTGTTTAACTTTTAAACATTCAGAATTTCTGGAGAAACCGATATATCTACTAATTACCGAAATTCCAATTACCTTTTTAAGGTAAAGATTTCTTGAATCCATTTCAGACCATCAATTTCATAATCGTTTCTTTAATGGCGAAACATTTTCATGCGATAGAAAGCCTATTCAAAATTCTTTTTAACATGAAGAAATGAATGGTGATAAATCATAAAATTAATCATAATCCGTCTTTAATCGAAAAAGTCGACGAAACTACTTAACAGTTATGTAAAAAAAATTATTGGAATAAACCGGATTATACAGTTATTAAGAAACGTGGATCAGTTTGTAAAATGCTAAACTTTTAAAACCCTGATATTATTTAAAGAAATATACTATTACTAACAAGCAGAAATATATATTTAGAGAATACTTAGTATTCATATGTTGCTCCGCAAGAACATCTACTGGGGTTAATTCTTTTGCTTTTCCCAATTATTTCAAAAAGAGAATTTAAGAACATTTCGTGCTTTGCGTGGTTCAATATTTTCTTTATTTTTCCCATTTATGAGCCACACAGAGTCCGTTTAGATAGGATCACAAAACAAAGGCAGAATAAGAGTACAAAAACTTTGGCAAACAAAGTAAACATCAAAACAAAGTATAGAAAAGAGCCAAGATGATAAAAAGCCTTGCGTCCGGTAACTTGCCGTCCAGTATCTAATATATGTATATATATATATATATATATATATATATGGGTGTGTGTGTGTGTGTGTGTCGGAAGTTGGTATTCTTCACGCCCAATCCTATTAACAAATTATTCCAAACATTCTGAGAATCATTTCTCACTTGGCAGTCGGTGGTCCGGTGGCGAGGACATTCATCATTAATGAATCCATCAAACAGCAAGATGTTAACACAACAGGCATAAAAACACACTCCAATAGAGCATCCTGAACATCTTTATTAAAATTCCAATAATTACTCAAACTAATTCCCAATACCCCACCCAATTTAAATCTGTGCGCCTACAGCACACATCTTTACTCGTGGCTATCTCTCCATGGATCTGAAGATTTTTTTGTTTCAACTTTAAAAACCAATGCTTAGGGACACTCATTACTTATTCATTTCGTCATAAAGTACATGCTCTTTTCGCTGATCTAAGCACCTCCTTTCTCTTCGACTCTCAAACCACAGATGCGCCAAGATTATATAATGAAAAGGGGAATTTCCCTTTAGAATCTATGGTTCTTCAGTAATCGAATCAAGTCGAACCCATTAATTCTATCTTCACTGCAAAACCTGATGCCGGTTATTTGAACTCCCAGATTTTAAATTGTTAATCCTATATTTTACTAACTAATATCCTGTTTTATGGTCGCGCGATCGCCCCCCCCCCATATTTTTAGCCTCAGAACTTCCCCCCCCCCCGTCCTTCTAAGGACGTGCACACAAAGCGAAGTCAGCTCTCTGCAGCAAGTCTCCAGAAGAGAAAACTAAAATTAAAATTAAATCCTAACTGACAAAATGCTGAACTGGGCTGCAGTATCTATTCAACAACATTAAATATTAACCCTAACTACTGACAACTCACCATTATTATCTTTTTAACCCATTTAAACTAAGTAGTTAAATTAACATTTACGATTATAATAGGGCGATCGTTCTCCTGAAGGCATGCACATAAAGAATGGCCAGTTCTCTGCAACACGTCTCCAGAAGAGAAAAGCAACTAAATCATCCAACTGGAAAAATGCTGAGTAGGGACGTCTCCCCACACACCAAAAATCTCAGTGAAAACCCCATTAAATTATTTCTATTTACGACTTGATTCAACCACATTAAAATTAACAAAATTTTCCTTAAGTATTTAAACATCTAATATAAAAATAACTAAAATTAATATTCTTATTTACTAAATTCGTGTAGCTAAACCCATGGAGCTGAGAAAAATACAAATTTCATAAATGTCTCCATTCGAGACAGAAGTTACTCTGAATCACTTAAAATATTATGACAACAATAACACAGCAGTAATTATTAAAATATCAAAATTAATTGTAAAAGAGTATTATATCAACATTATTAATAGAACACTAAAATTACATTTAACAAACACAAAATGTAACTTGAACTTGTAAGAAAATGGTAATTAAAATTTCTGTGAACACCCACACTATTCTTTTTAACTCAAGAAAAACACTTTGTGCAGAAGCACCTTGAGTCCACTACCTAAAAAATGAGTCCTGACTTTAAAATTGACAAAGTTCAGAGTCTTTGAAACACATAGTTCTGGTAGAAAATTGGGGTGGCACAAAACTTCAAAATAAAAAAAATCACTTATTTTTTACACTATTATTAGCATTTAAAACCCCTCCTCATATGTCTGTTATGGTGGTCATACTCCACGACAGCACTGGGAATTTTATTAAGAGCTTTCAGCGTATCATCGGGAATACCTGATTCCTCCGAAACTTCAAATTTGACACAACAAATCACTAGTGAAAAACATAACCCTAATACATATTTCAAATTCTACAATATTTCAAAAATTTTTCGTTTTCACCACGATGTACAAAATATTATACCTCTGAGTTTTACAAAATAATGAAGCATGTCTTTACACTCATGCTTATTTGAAAATTACAGGGAGACCTCCAAAAACCAGTAAACCAAGTGACAACCAAAAACACACAAGAAAATAAACATCAAATTATCAATACTAAAGCACAATAAAGAAACTAAAAGATCAAATTTAAGTGCTTTAAACTCAAAAATACACAATATCAATATGAAAAAGACAACTAAATCATTGAGGTATGAAATTACCTTTCATTAAAACACTTTCCTATACATTTTTATACCAAAAAACTGTTCATTTCATTCAAAAACCAATTTAAAAACATACTCAAGTTTGAAGTAAATATGGTTGAACTCATTCTTAGTTCTGATTCTAGACACAAATTGATAAAACATGTAAATACACTCACATTTTGATCAAAACTCACAATTCTACCAATTTCAAAATTAAAAACCTCATACCTTATATCTCGACCAATACAACTCAATTCCCTACCTCACAAAACATTACTTATCAAAATTAATTTATATCAAGACAATAAAAATACACTTATAAAATCATATCCAAAAATTTTAATTATATACACTTGACAATCGATATGCAATATACCGAAAATAAACACATTATTAATCAATAAACCTTAAAAATTATTTACAAAATGACAAGACTGCCAACAGCAACAAAACCAAAATGGACAATTTAACTTTAATATGTTCTAAATTTTCCAATAACTATACCAAAACTCATAAATTTTCAAAACATAATGAATTAAAATTTTCAAAATTTTACCAATATTTATTACTAGTACTCTGCTATCTAGCTTCCCCCCCCCCCCCCGTAAACCAAATTGGATTGACTGAATGATCATCCCCAGAAAACAATTTTCAACATTTACTTAATTTTTACAATATTAATTTTTAATTTTTTTACCAATAGTTTGAAATTGTGAGAACATTTTCTACTGAATTTTAAATCGTCACCAAAATTTCCAAAATTTAAGCAAAATTTTCACATTTTTCATATAATAGTTACTCAAAACAATTTTTCATCAGAACAATTTCAATTTTAAAATTTTAATACCTTAATGGCAAAAATAATTTACATCCTCAACTTGCACAATTGCAAATTTAACCAATTTATTAATTTTTCATATTTCTCATTTTTAACAACATTTTTTCAGACCCATTTGTTTTTAATTTATCGCGACATAGTTATTAACATTATTATTAATTCATGTAACATTGCAATTCAAAACTATTTGGCATCTTTATTTTGTAAATTAGAATCAAAACGCATACCTTAATTTTTTCCCGATTGACATATTTTAATTTTTTTACCTATTTCTTTGTATAGAAATCACAACAATTTTTTTCTTAAAATTGATCCTGAAAACGGCAGACAGTCCCGGAGAGCCACAGAAATCCTATCTCACACACTCCAACACTTGAAAAAATTTTTTTGCGAGAGAGAGAAAAAAAAAATCCGCTGAAGTTTCCACACACACAAAAAAAAAAATTTCCGATGAGAAGATGGCACGATACCACTGAAAATTGAAGCACAAATTTTGAACACTCGTGAACATTTTTTTTTTACGATGAGCAACCGAAGAGTCCCGCACGACGAAAAATTTTACTAATCGCACAATTTTAAAACCAGGTGACATCACTGACTTAATTTTTGAGGCACAGAAATATGATGTCACAAGCCGAAGATTTTTCTTAATACGATGAAATTTTTTGATTTCTTGAATTTTAATGCCTGGATTCCCACAGCGAAAAGGTTGCAGAATCGCTGCCGTCTTATTTCGGAAGTTGGTATACTTCACGCCCAATCCTATTAACACATTATTCCAAACATTCTGAGAATCATTTCTCACTTGGCAGTCGGTGGTCAGGTGGCGAGGACATTCATCATCAATAAATCCATCAAACAGCAAGATGTTAACACAACAGGCATAAAAACACTCCAATTGAGTATCTTAAACATCTTTATTAAAATTCCAATAATTACCCAGCTCCATCAAACTAATTCCCAATAAACCACCCAATTTAAATCTGTGCGCCTACAGCACACATCTTTACTCGTGTCTATCTGTCCATGGCTCTGAAGATGTTCTTTGTTTGAACTTTAAAAACCAACGCTTAGTGACGCTCATTACTTATTCATTTCGTCATAAAGTACATGCTCTTTTTACTGATCTAAGCAATTCCTTTTTCTTCGACGCTCAAACCACAGATGCGCCAAGATTATATAATGAAATGGGGAATTTTCCTTTAGAATCTGTGGTTCTTCAGTAATCGAATCAAGTCGAACCCACTAATTCTATTTTCACTGCAAAACCTGATGCCGCTTATTTGAACTCCCAGACTTTTAAATTGTTAATCCTATATTTTACTAACTAATATCCCGTTTTAAAGTCGCGCGATCGCCCCCCCCCATATTTTTAGCCTCACACACACACACACACACACACACACACACACACACACACATTATATATATATATATATATATATATATATATATATATATATATATATATATATATATATATATATATATATATATTCCCCTATTGGGACAAAACACTTAGCAAACTAATAGGGTTTGCAGAACCGGGCATCAGGGTACCCAGGGGAAATTAGTGGAGCCGAAAATCGGTGTCAATGGTTGCAGAACGGAGTATTCGAAAATAGTCGATCTTAGCTGTACAAAGCAACATAGATGGGGATAAACAAATTTACTATGTTTCACAACTTATCCCAATCTTGATATTTGGAACCCTTTGTCTTAAGGTTGCTTTGTACTAACTGTAATGGATTCACTGACGTCAGTGTTAACCTATGGAGAAAACGTGTCTAATATTTACAACTACATAAATGCTGGTAATCCGATAAAAAAATGTAATTTCAGATAGCTCAAACTTTCTTACACCTTGCACCGGTATTCGTTTTATATATTTTGTCTTCAAATAGAATTTTAAAACACACTACAACAGATTTTACAACACACTACAACAGCGTTTAAAACACACTACAATAGATTTTTTCCCGAATAATTTAAATTTTAAAATATTATTTGCATTTAAAAAAACAAACGAACAAAAATGTCCCAAGGTGTAAAATTTATTCTCTATTGCGGATTAGAATTAAAAAAATCTTTCAATCCAAGTCGGCAATCCTTGGGGAAATTTTCTCAATATGTTAACATGGAGGTGAGCGAATACCATAGGGTTAGTACACAGCAGCCTTAATTGCAGTATTAACCAAAAGATCCTCCTCAAGTCTCTTAGACGCCAATCCCTTCCTGCTGTTTAAATATATGCCATCGAATGTCATTTGCTTTTATAGAATTATTTTGTGTAAGTGTTTTAAATTAAACTTTATTTATTGCAGTTTATAAGCAGTAAAACACAATGCTTTTTATATTACTTAAAATTATGAAATCCGGACTTCGACGAATATGTAATCTAGTAGCAAATTCAAAATAAAAAAATATAGCTTCGTGGAGGATTCGGTAATTTTGGATTTTCGAATCCATTTCCTTAAATCAACTAAAATTAAAATAAATTAAAAAGAAATTTATTTTTTATTAAGTGCAACAAACTAAATTTTTTTACATTATAAATCAGTATGGTCTTTATCATTAATATTTAGGGTAAATGTTTTGTGGTTCAATTATTATTAAATACCGGGGCACCGTCCTGGAAAAACTAGAGAACAGAAACCCAGTTCTGGTTTTAACGTAGAATTACGTTCCTCCATAACGGTCCAGCGGAAAGGAAAATTCGGGACTCTAAAACCGCTCGTCCATCCGTCCTCGCGAGTTATAATTTTGGCAGCGCCAAACCCAGTCTATCACTTGGACAAGCAATAAACAGTTAAACAGAAAATTACCCAGATGTGTCAAAATTTTGACATATATATGTATATATATATACATAAATATATGAGGTGTTGAAAGGCAAAGTGGTGTAGGTCACATTTTCAACTTTTTTTTTATTTGAGGGAAAAATTTAATCTCCATGTTCAATTTATAGTGGAATTGCAAATAAGTATTTTTTGCAATATTACAATAATTTTTATGAATTATAATTTGTTCAATTTATAAAGGAATTTTTTGTATTTTTGTAGTAAAAACGCTTTGGACTTACACCACTTGACTTACCGACTTACACCACTTTGCCTTTCACCGCCTCTTATGTAGATACATATAGACATAACACATGCATACATATATACATACAAAAGAGGTAAGCAACGATATGTAATTCCACGTTAATAACCCGCGGTAGTTTCGTTAGAAGAGACTACCTGAATTTTTTTTTATCCGGTTATGCTACCGCCTATCTTCACAGGGCACTCAAAGAAACGCAAAATGCTTATTAGTGGGCAAAACTTTGTAGACCAAATTAGAGTTACCCAAATTTATTGCACATCGAGGTGGACGGTATATACTACACCTCCGTGGTTTATATGTAGAAATAATTTTGTTAATGCAGGGGAAAACAACTTCTCAGTAGCTGTAAATGCAACATTCTCTTTCAAAGAAATGTTGAAATTGTTTATGGTATATGCATTATTCTCTGATAGAATACGTAACATTAAGAAGTTATGCAATAGACAAATCAGGTACAACTGCTGACGACCACATTTATAATGTTTTTTTCTTTAAAAATCAAATGACAACATCTGAAATAGAAATTTTAAATCTCTGTCTCTGTAGTGGTATTCTGACAATTGCACCAATAAGCCGTTTTGAATTCCTCTAATGAGCCCGACATACGTTAAATTTTTGGAATTTTTACAGGAAAGAACATAATGTTTTAATATAATCTTCTTTTTCCTTTGTAAGTTCTGACAATATCCGTTGGAAAAATTAAGATTCATTTATCAAAATCGGGTGAATATAATTCAAAGAATTCTAGTTCTCTAATTTTTGTAAATTATTTTCTAGGATAACTTAATTTACTTAAATTATTCAAAGGAGAGCAAAATAATAATGTTATGTTAAACACCAAAGTAAACTAGTTTAGGAAGGAGAAAAAAGTTTTTTGGCATCATTTTATGAAACCACCTTGTTTTCGATCTGCAGATATATCAAATACAGCTCTCTCAAATACACTCACACACACACACACATATATATATATATATATATAACACAAACAATGCAAATAATTCAATACGAAATAAAACGTATAAAGAGGACTTAAGATTGCTGAATAAATTAACAGAAAACTACGCAATTATATTTATATTTATATATATATATATATATATATATATATATATATATATATATATATATCACTTTTTGCTCCATTCCTTGTTATTTTCCATTAGAAAAACCTTGAATATATTCCATATTTCAGAAAATATTTTTCAAATTTATGTAACAATCCATCCATCTTTATGCACAGTTTTCAATTCTTAAACATTTAAATGTGAATATGATGATGGAAAGTAATAGGTTTTAATATAATACCTAAATCATCACTTTTATTATGAATTCATATATATATGTATGTATATATATATATATATATATATATATATATATATATATATATATATATATATATATATATATATACACGCACACACACTTCAGAGGAGAAAAGTTTATTTAAATACTATTTCCTAAAGTTGATTTATGTGAATAGGAAATGAATGCAAATGCATTCACTTTCCAAAGACTGAACTTGGGAGAACGGGTAAAGACTCTTGAATCTTGCATAATGTCGAAGCATGTTTTTAGGCTATGTTCGAAAACTGTTCCTTTTATTCTATTTTACGGCCTTCCATTAGCATTACAAATAACATCCCTTGATGTTCGGTAGAAGTAATTTCTTTCGATAATTTAAAGACTAAAAATTTTCCTTCCACAGCGCATTTGAAGGAAGAAGAAAAAATGATTTCTGAATCATCTAAATTTCTGAAATATCTACTGTCATGCAAATTTTGAAAATACTCATCATCTATATTGGTGCAATTCTTTCTCCTTATTGTTTCAGAAATATTCCCATGAATATGAAGTGCTTTGATTTTACAACGTCTTCGAAAAGAAAATGAAAGGTGTAATATTCCTTCGGGGAAAGTTTGCTTTGAAAAATCGTAATTATACTTTGTGCTGAGTGTAGAATACCGCATTCTGGTTCTGAAACGAGAATGTAGATATACAGTGAGAACGTATGTAAACTTTTTGATAATTAGCTATAAGTGTGAATGCTTTATGTCAATTCGTAGATATATATATATATATATAATTATATATGAAATAATAACCTTTCCTTATCATTAACTTGTACTCGCGCATGCTAACAATGCCCCTCATTTTGAATTTGACCTGGATATACCAAATTAATCTAGTAGTTTTCCCCCTAAAAGCCACGTGCGGGCAACAGTTATATAAGGTCGAATGCCGTGGAACATTCGAAAACCATCCCCCCATATGACGTGTTAAAGTCAGGTGTCAATTTTCACCAATTTTAAGTTTATCGCGCCCGTACTCACGGCGTGAACCTAGGGTTTTCGCAGGTCTTCTGTGTTCTGCTCGAGTCCGACAAACATGCACAACTTTTTGCTCTACGTTTTTTCGTTTTATCCTGTGCTGTTCCGACAGCCCCATGATGATATTTTTCAAGTATGATGGTCCTATAGTCATTATACAGTATGAATATAATGAAGTGTATCTAAACATCGGAGTATTACAAAAGAATAAACGATCTATGTACCCAACTATGTGGATCCTGTGTTTCTCGATTGGACTTTCTGCCTAAGCCTTACCCAGCCACTCTCCACGGCAGAATAATGATTCGAGGTCTCTTCCTGTCATCGAACATCTCCTTTTCTAATATTTCATTATATATATATATATATATATATATATATATATATATATATATATATATATATATATATATATATATATATATATATATATATATATACATACATACATATATATATATATATATGTGAAATGGATTCCCTCCCCAGTGCTCGAGAAACGCACCCCCACTTCTGGCCCAGCTGAGGTGCCGAGATGCCCCAGAGGGCAATGAACCCCGAGCTGGCCAAACCCTTTTCTGGAGGAGATTCTTGCGGGGAAAAAAGACCGTTCGCTTTTTGCTACGATCCAGAATATAGGTTCCCAAAGTGGTCCAGCTGGACCCCCAGGGGTCCATAGGAGACCACACGGGGGTCCACGTAGACGTGAAAAGAAAACAGGGGTTCACAAGTTGTAAGTGGGGGGTCTACAAAATATTTTCTGGTTTACATAATAAAGAACAAAAATTTTGGCTTGGATTTACCTATCAACGTAGGCAGTTAGCATCATTCACTAGGTAGGTGCTCAAAAATATTCGAGACTCAGTTCAAACACAGAATTGAATAGAACAATAGATAATAGTACAAGTGTACACCACATGTCGAGACTTGCAAAGTGCCGCCCGTGCGCCAGCTCGTCCGGGATGCTTGTTTAGACCTGCAAAGGGATGAAATGCGACTTGCGCTGTGCTTGCAATCTACATTAGTATAAATACGAATGCCAAGAACAAAACGTTACTCATTTGTTTCCGGGATTTTGAACATAAAAGTGTGACTGTGAGTGAATCGATGTCAGTGTTTGCAGTGCCGGAAAAAGTAAGTATCTGCCTATTTGTTATACATATTTTTATTGTATATTGTAATTTATCAATCATATTATATTTCTTTTATTATTTGAGTGTAGTAGGTAGTTATGTAATAAAAATTAAATACTAGAGATTATTCAAAACTTCTATAAAAGAACAAAAAGCCAGGGAAGATTAAACTTTAGGTACCTAGGTACTTTTTTGTTTAAAAATATTTATTTACGCGACGACCGCGATTAATTAAAAGAGTGGTGTTTCCGCGGGCATGTTTTTTTTATTGCAATAATTCTATTCTGTTGTGTTATAATAGCCATATTCTGGTAAAATCGCCTCAAAAACAAACATTTTTTTACAGGTCACAACAGATACGTAAAATGGCTGAATCTAAGAAGAAATGTCGACAGTACAGTGTTGATTATTTGAAATTTGGTTTTCTTCCATCAACGGCAGACAAACGATTGCCCATGTGTCTTTTATGCAACAAAGTTCTGAGCAATGACTCTATGAAACCATCGAAACTCGAAGACCATCTAAGAAGGTGTCATCCTGAAAAAATAGGTAAAGATCTGAAATACTTTCAAACATTGAAGGAAAAATATGAAAAGAGACCTACCGTAAATAGTATGTTTGCTTCAACGTCTCAAAGTAACGATGATGGCTTGCGGGCATCTTACAATATTTCGTTGCATATAGCGAAATCTGGAAAACCGCACACCATCGGAGAAGAGTTAATTTTACCCGCTATTGAAGAGGTTTTAAAAACTGTTCTGCACAAACCTCCATTTGACGTACTCAAAAGAATTCCTTTAAGTAACAACACTGTACAAAGACGTATTGATGAAATGTGCTCTGATATAGAAAGCTTCTTGTGTAATTATCTGCAAACCACTCATTTTTCTATTCTATTGGACGAGTCTACTTTGCCTGGTAATGAAGAATTAATATTGGCATATGTTCGATTTGTTATGGACGAAGAAATCCATGAAGAGCTGCTATTCGCAAAAACTTTGAAGTTGGACACTAAAGGCGAATCGATATTTAATGTCCTGAGTGATTTTTTTTACAGAAAATCTATTCCATTTACAAACATTATTTCGGTGGCAGCAGATGGATCTCCTGCCATGTTCGGGCGATATCGTGGGTTTATAAGCCATCTTAAAAGAATAATAACAGGACAAATTGCAATTCACTGTGTCATCCACCGATAACACCTTGTAGCGAAAAATTTGAGTGATAGATTGCACCAATCGCTTCAATTTGTGATTAACGCAGTTAATAAAATAAGAAGCAATGCTTTGAATACCCGTTTATTTGCACTATTGTGCGATGAAAATGATGAAGATTTCCAACGACTGCTCTTACATACTGAAGTACGCTGGTTGTCGAAAGGTGCATGCTTATCGAGATTTTACTCACATTTCGAATCAGTGATAGAGTTTCTGGAAACTAAAGCACCAGATTTAAAAGAAAATTTGATCAAATATAAAGAGGACATTGCGTACTTAACAGATTTGTTCATAAAATTCAATGACGTTAACTTGCAGTTACAAGGGGGACAGCCTTAATTTAATAAAAACAAAGGGTGTAATTTCGGCTTTTCTTGGTAAATTGAAATTAATGAAGCAAAATATTAGTCGGCGCGAATTCTCCCAGTTTCCGCACTTGTCACAGATAGAATGTCTTGAGGATATTCAGACATAGGCTCAACATTTAAATACCCTGCATGATGACTTCAAAAATAGATTTGAAGATATTCTGACGATGGAAATACCACCATGGATCATAACCCCCATTTGATGAAACGGAAGAGGCGAATGTGGTATTACAAGAGGAGCTACTTGAGCTCAGCACCAACGAGGAACTGAAGGTGAAATTTAAAAAAGGCTATCAAACATTTTGGCTGCAGGCAGAAATCCCCGAAAAATATCCTGGGTTGTGGGAAATTGCGAGAAAATTTTTGATAGCGTTTCCCTCGTCATATCTTGTCGAAAGAAGTTTTAGTGCCGTTACCAACCTGTTAACAAAAAAAAAGGAGCAGATTGTACATCATAGAACGGGGAGATTTGAGATTACGTTTTACAAAACTGAAGCCAAATATTGATAATTTGCTGTCAATTCATCCAGTACATCCGTCTCATTAAGAGTATGACTATTTTTTATTGTTGATTTACATTTCAGAGTTCATTGTTGATTTTTTGTCAATTGTTGATTGTTTGTAATAATAAATGTTTATAATTTTGTATAACCACAAGTATTATTTTAATAAATAGGACACAAGAAAATGTGCTACTTTTTTTTCTTCTTAACACCCCCAATTTAAGGTGATATTTTTTAGGAGTTTTGGGAATACAGTAGAAATGTAGCAGCAGGGGGTCTACCGAAAATTGTAAAACTTTGAAAGTGGTCCACGAGAAAAAAAAGTTTGGGAACCTCTGATCCAGAAGGACTCGAGAGACGGGCCCCCGGACGCATATTTTGAAAGACTAGGGATTTCGGCATTTAATTGCCGGTTTGACGAAAGCATCAGTTTCGCCATCTGTTGACATATATAGGAATCTTTTTATTGTAAGTTTGTTTTACTTCTACGCAATTTAGTATGTTTTAAAATCTGAATTACATATATAACACAGGATTTAAAGAGATTTTAACAAAATAAATAAATGAATAAATTGAAATAAGTATATTAGTGAATTTTTAATTTACTTTCTTCAAATATCCACAATAATTTTAAATTTTAAAATTTTAATGTTAATTAGAAAATAAATGTATTTAATAATCTTTAATTAAAAAAATTAAGTTGCATAAATTAAAAGATTTAAAGTTTTAAATTCCAATAATATAAATTTATTTTAACATATAATTTTTAAAAAATCAAATTTTAAATTAATCAAATTTTTAAAATATAAAAATTTATTTTAATTTGGTTACATTTTTATGCTAAATTATTGAAGAAATGAGAGAATGATGCTGAGTATGAAGGAATGACAAATCACTATTAAAGTTGACTATTTTCATATAACAAACTAGTTTTGATGCAATTATTAGTAGGCAAGAATAATATATTATTTTTATAATGGTTTATTTAATTATAGTAAAAATTTTATCCATAAATAGGCACATGTAAAATTATTTATCAAGAAATTTATATTTTCTTTCTCTGCTATTACAAGGTGTAGGCTGGGGCAGTTCATATTTTATACCTATCAAGCTGTAAGCATGAATGTCCTTTGTTGAGGGTCATGCATATCTGTAGTTTCCTGTTGAAACCATTACATTTATAGTGAAATTTTCAATGTCTACTAATAGGATCTCTCCAGGATACAGTGTTTTATTATAATTTATCATCACCTACTCACAAACTTTGTATTTAGTGTTTTTGATCTTTTGATCTTTCTTTGCTGTAGATTTTTCAATTTCTACTATTAGTTCACACTCTCTATATATATATCTTGTTCAAATTTTTAATCGCTAATAAAAGTACTTTTTATTCATCCACTCAAGTTCAAATACATTTTTTTAAACTTGTAGTGGATGACACTTGATGTTAATACAGTTTTTCAAATATTAATTCATTAATTAAATTTAATTAATCAATTTTAGTTTTAGACCTAGAGCGTCTCTTGTTCTTGAATAGTAATTTCCCTCTTGTTACTGTGTAAACGGTAGCACTGCGCTATCGCGGGCTTCTCCCGTCTTGTAGGTTGCGAGATCGAAACCCCAACCTGGCAATCTTTTTCTCTCTCTTTTCCCCCCTCCTAATCTCGCACAGTAAGCAAGGTTCTGGCAGGCAATCTTTTTTTTCAATTCCTACTATTAGTTCACACTCAAATTTTTTCTTTGTTGACCTAAGTAGGAATTGACTTTAAATTTTTTTTATATATTACTTGTTTTTGTTTTATTTTCAGGATTTAATTGAAAATAAGAGCATATGAAAATTTTGCACTGAAAGCAAGAAAGTGAATGAATGTCTAGTACTGTATCTGCTAGACTTTCATTCACTTTCTTGTAGTGAAGTATATACAGTCTGATAAAAATTGTTCTATATCTTTTTCAAAAGAAATATGATTACTTTCAATTATACAAAACAAGTACGATTACTTACACATCTTAAATTTTTTTTCTAATTTTCTAGGCTTTAAAACATATTGTATTTAGTAATTTCGTGTTTTCAAATCAGGAATACTGTATTCAATGCAATATTTTAACATGAACCCATACAGATCCCACTTTCAAAGTTATACAATCATTTCAGTACTGTATAAAGTATTATTAAAAAAATTGAAAATTTTTCAACCGGCGCATTTTGAAAAATTCAAATTTTAAATTCAAATAAAATAAATTTTTCTAAGCCCTAATTGTGTTATATATCACTGAAAAAGGTCTTCAAAATTGCTTTAAAATGCCACCAATCTTAGCTCTCTAGCTCTTATCGTTGAAATATTTTTGGATAATTGAATTAAAACACAAGGAGTGCGGTAACGAAGAAGTGAAAACATTCTTTCACTTCTGAATCTATTTGATTTCGTAATGTCATTTCGTAATGTCTGAATGATTATATTTGGATGTAAATATATTTATACATAGCATATTTATACATGTATATAGCGTAATACATGAATATATAATACATTTATATTAAATTGAAATAGATTGTATTTGATTGTTAAATTTGAATTTATTCTTATTTATTGAAATAGAGTGCAAAAATTCTTTGCACTTAAGCAATTTGTATGATTTTTTAATCTAATTTTCTTTAATTTTAGTGACGCTATCTACTGAAAAAATAAACTAATAACATAGGTTTATAATTGAATCATCTTTCCTTTTTTCGTTGGCTTTGCAAAATATGAAGTAACAAATTTAGCATTTTCAAATTATTAATTAATAAATAAGTAAAAATTATTGTGGATATTTGAAGAAAGTAAATTTAAAATTCAATAATATATTTATTTCAATTTATTCATTTATTTATTTTGTTAAAATCTCTTTAAATCCTGTATTATATATGTAATTCAGATTTTAAAACATACTAAATTGCGTAGAAGTAAAAAAAAAAAAACTTTAATAAAAAGATTCCTATAAATGTCAACAGATGGCGAAACTGATCCTTTCGTCAAACCGGCAATTGAGTGCCGAAATCGCTAGTCTTTCAAAATATGCCCCCGGGACGTGAATGGGGAAAGACGCTTGTAGACGATTTCATAACCTTTCTTGCTAATAGAATAAATATACAATTGTTATTGTTAATTTTTTGGAGTGATTTCTGCTTAATGAATGCAAATACTCCTTCACACCTAAGACTATCTCACATTTTTGGGCGCTTGGCCCGGGATATTTGAGAAAGGAATTTAAATACTTGGGCTAGATACAGCAGTTATAGGAGGGACGCTAAGCTTCGTTTTGTTGTGGAGCTAGGAAAGAACTGTGGAAGTTAAAAAGACTGTGCCATAGAACTGCTGTAGAAGACGGTGAAAGTGGATTAGTCTTCTGGAACACCGGAATTAAAGGTGAGAGTATCTTTATAATAAAATATGGAAAAACTGGAAGACTGTCCGCGGATTTTGAAAAATTTGAAATTATTTCCATTTAGAGACATTAAACTTGTTTATCGTATAATATTTGGAGACGAAGGTGATAGAACGAACCGGAAAAAATTAAGGTGTTTTAGTGGACTAAAATATGAAAATGAAAATGATGCAAGTTTTAAGAGGAAATTCGAATATGTCTCTTCCAATTTTTCCGCAAGGGATTTAATTACTGTATGCAATATATTGAGCTTGAATAATAAGGGTAGCAAACCAGAACTGGTTAAGAGAATTGTTATTAATTTGAATGATATGAATATTTTGCAACAGAATATTATTATTGGTGATGATGATTATTTTGATGACGATGACGAATTAAGTAGAAGAGAAAATAGTACTAGTGTAGAAATAAACAATGCTTCTGCCATTAGCGCAATTAACAGACCCATGATAAATTTTAACGACGTAGTAGCTATAGTTAAACCTTTTGACGTTTCGTCATCTATGACCGTTCGTAAATGGGTTGATGAGTTTGAGGATATGTCGGATTTATTCCAACTATCTGACTTGCAGAAATTTATTTCCGCTAAGAGATTTATCAGTGGAAGAGCAAAATTGTTTCTTGACAGCGAAAAGAATGTCAAAATATGGTCGAGAATTAGACAGACGCTTATTAAAGAATTTGCCGAGGAGACGAATTCAGCCGACTTACATTCCGCTTTAAGAAGCGGGAATGAACCAGTCATTGATTATTATTTTAGAATGAAGGAAATCGCGTCGCGTGGAAGTATTGAAGACAGTGCAATTATACAATATATTATAAATGGAATTAATGATTTAGATGTAAACAAACACATTTTATACGGGTGCAGAGACATGCTTGAATTTAGAGACAAACTAAAAATATATGAGAAAATTAAAGATAATAGTCGGAGAAATGAAGTTAAAAAAGATTTTAGAGCTGGATTTAAAAATGTAGTGACGCAAGAAACTAGTAGAGATGCAAAGTTTTTAAATGAGAAACCAAAAACATATTTGAAGAGAAATGAGAAGTATACGCAACCTTTTGCTAACACACGCCAGAGAAATTATTCGAACTTTAAAATTATATGCTACAATTATAATGTGGAAGGACATAAATCATCTGTTTGTAAATTTAAAGACAATGGTTTGAGGTGCTTTTTATGTGACGAGTTCGGACACAAGGCAAATCTATGTCCTCAAAAGAAGGTTAATAAAGTAACAATTTCACACCATCGTCCTAATAGGATTCAGAAAAGTGTCGAGGTTTTAGGAAAAGAATTAGATGCTATTTGAGACACAGGAAGTGAAATTACAATAGTTAATCAAGAAGCTTATATTAATCTAGGATCACCAAAACTAACCCAGAATAAAGTACAGTTACTGGGAATCAGCTCAGATCAAATTTCTCCTTTAGGTTATTTTAATGCTAATATAATAGTTGATGATTATTCTGTGAATACTGATATTTATGTTTTAAGTACTAATTTGTGTAACTAAATGGTTATTGGAATGGATGTGATGTCTCAATTTGATTTTTCCATGAGTAACAAAGGTGTAAATATAACAGGTTTGCGTAAGAATTTTCGAGTTAATTATGTTTGTATTGCACGTAGAAAAGTAAATGATAATGAAATATCTCCGGAAAACAAACCCGAAACGAGATTTATGACGAACATTAAAAAAGTAGTTTATCCTAGACAACCAGCTGTACCTGAGTGTGAAGGAAATGTGAGCAGAAAGTCGTGAATCACAGAAAATTGAGATTTCTATGTTTAATTCAGACGAAAATAATAGTCCCGTGGAAACAGATATGTTACCATCCGCGACTGGCGGTGAAGACGAAAACAGTGATGATAAAACCCAATTAACTGAAAATGAAAGTGACGTATGTAAAGTAAGAAATATTAGTGAATGTGATTTGAATGAATTAGACGATGAAGCAAATAAAACTGTTGGAGTTAATGAGAGTGATTTTAATGACTTAAATTTTGATGAAGAAACACGAATCTTGGAAACGAGTGCAACAGTGATCAAGACTCTCAATTCAATCAGGAGATTGCTGTGACGGGAAAAATCTGTGATGTAGAGGAAGTTTAAAATTAAAAAGAATTTGTGGAAACTGATTTTGAATGTAACAAAGATTCAGAAGACTTAACTCTTGAAAAAAGAGATGTGCCTGATGAAAATAAAATGTCGATAGAAGAGAATTAGGAGATCAAGAACTTGCCACAACTTTTAATGATGAAAATAGTACATTTCAGAGCTCTTATAATCAAGTGAAACCACAGAAAGTCGAAGAAAAGTTATTGTCAGATGATCATTTGAGTAACACTGATGGCGGGGTTACAAAACATCAGAAATTACTGCAAGAAAAAGAAAGAGCAGGAAAAAAGGCTAAAAGGTTAGAAGAAATGGACGAAGAGTTTGGTGTTGGTGCATTAGTAGAGAAGAGTTTAAAAAGAGCAAGGCTTATACTTCACGACGTTTAGAAGGACTTACAGTTTCTCATGATGTTGAAGTTTTCAAGGAAGTAACACCAATTATTCTAACCTTAAAAGATGTCCTTGGAGAGAAAGAGGATGTTTTAGAAAATCTGAATATTATTGATAGTGAACGCTATTCATGGAATGTAGACAATAAAAGAAAGAAACGTGATTATCAGACCTATGAAGAACCAGAGTATGATGAATTTGGAATATTGAAAAAAAAGAATATGCTTTCAAGGTATGATGAAGTAATTGAAGGTGAGAGAAAGAAATTGTTTGATGTAGGTTCTGAAATTACACAATCTTATAATACTAGCAGAGAACAACGATTAGAGTTTATCAGAATGAAATTAAAGCAACGAAATAAGATGTCTCTTGAAATGCCTGAACTGAAAGTGGCCAATGAGTACTACACTCCCGAGGATATGATGCAGTTCAAAAAACGAAAGAAGAAAAGGATGATTCGAAAAACTCTTCTTTTGAAACCAGACGATTTGCTTACAGAAGTCTTGGATGATGGGAAAGAATTGGGATCACGGAAAGGAAGAAGAATTGTAGGAGTTGAGGAACCTGCGTTTACGAGTAATGCTCTTGAAATGAAAGTTGTTGAGAAGTCTTATTTGTCCACAGTTATTGATGAAGAAAAAGGTGGAAAAGAACTGTACAGCGCTTTAAACGAAGCAAAAAAGTTTAGAGATGAAAATTAAGAGCACTATTCTAGAAAAGTTTATTGAAATTCTTAATAAATCTAATGTTGCTGAAAATGACGCTGCTGTTGGTTCTAAGGGAATCAACATAGAACTGAATTTTGTTGCCGACATCTGTAGAATACTCGGTGAAGTTCCTACTTGTGGTATGTCTGACAACACAGATGAACAGGCAGATAAGATGACTGATTTAGAAAGAGAGCTTTTAGAAGAAAAACAGAATCAGGAATTAGAATATCAGAATCATGGAGCTTGGAATGAAGTTGATATTGATGAAAGGCTAGCTGAAATATCTGTGAGAGAAAATGAACCTATTTTAGAAGAAGAACCAGATATTAATCTTGGTATTGCTAGAGCTCTCAAGTGAGCTAATATAAAGGGATACTTAGACAAAGATTCTAAAAAAGTGTCCAGTGCCACAAGAACTAGCCAGTTGAGATCACAGTCATACACAATAGAAGAGAAGTTTTATGAAGATGATAAAGTTCGAAAGAGAGATAGATATACTGGCCCTGTACAAGAATTCCATGACAGCGACTTTATCCGATTGCAAAGACGAAGCCGAACGATCGTTACGACCTAGAGAAGATTGGCTGTCATGAAGAGCCAATTATGACCAGTTCAGCCGCTGATCACATAAAAACATGGTCTAATGATCTGTAAATAATTTTAAAGCAAAATACTCTTGTTTTCTTTTTTCTTTTTTTAGGATTTATTTTACGTCTAACAACGGAAGGCGCGAGGTCGCGTTTGGGTCACGATGGCCGCTGTGAAATGGATTCCCTCCCCAGTGCTCGAGAAACGCACCCCTACTTCTGGCCCAGCTGAGGTGCCGAGATGCCGAGAGGGCATTGAACCCCGAGCTGGCCACTCCCTTTTCTGGAGGGGATTCTTGCGGGGGGAAAAGACTGTTCACTTTTTGCTACGATCTAGAAGGACTCGAGAGACGGGCCCCCGGACGTGAATGGGCAAAGACGCTTGTAGACAATTTCATAACCTTTTTTGCTAATACAATAAATATACAATTGTTATTGTTAAATTTTTGGAGTGATTTCTGCTTAATGAATGCTAATACACCTTCACACCTAAGGCGATCCCACACACACACACACACATATATATATATATATATATATATATATATATATATTATGGTGGCCCTTAGCATATAGGCAAAAAATAAATTTTATATTTTTATAAGTCTCACCCCCTATTTCCTTTCCTTTTGGGCTAGTAAGTAACTGGTAAAAATTTTGAAAATTTTATTTAATAATAACACGTGCCGCAAGGGGGGTGAAATTTGAAATAAATGAAATAAATTACAAAATTTTCGCAATAACGCTTTTAATAATTCTGTTTTAATTTTAAAACAAATATTTAGGAGTAAAAATAACGGAAATAATGCCTAGAACTGCTTAACCCCAAAAACAAAATTTTACAACAATCAATTTCAATAATAAAAGGTTCAATAATTTTTTGATAATTAATGCATTGAGCAAGATGGAAAATGGCTCCGATAGTCTTTTACGATTTGCAATAGGTATTGCTTTTTCTCCGCATCATGTGTTATAATATTGTTATATTTTTCCATAAGCTTCACACCTCTTTCTGCGATATCATTGACAACTGTGAGGTTTCTGACTACTGTAAGGCCATGTTGATAATCAGGAAGAGAATTCCAGATCGCAGGATCAGGAGCAATAAAATCGGACGATATTTTAAACCGCTTAAAAAATTTGGATGTGCTTTTTGACACAAAGTTATGTAGATCTTTGTGTGTGAATTTGGCCATTTCCTTTAAATCAAAATGGAAACGATTAGAGTCACAAGTAGTTGATTCTTTTTTCTTTAAATGGTTTGGTCCTCTTTAGTTTTTGTTCGACAGGAATTGTGTCATCAAAAAATCCTAAAACCACTATTTCTGCAGTAAGATACCACAAATGACCACAAATTTTTTTTGTTGTTTCTTGGGAAATTTTTTCAATTATTTCATTGTAAAAATAAAGATCTTTTAAAAACATACAATCTTGGTATGGTGCTTTGCAGGCTAAGAGAGCATTGTAACAAGCTTTTAATTCATTTCGAAAAATAAATATTTTCAAGCAATAAATAGCTTTCGCCATCCACCTGAAATAGTGAAAAGCACCAGGTAATCGAAAAGTAATTTCATTTGCTTCGTGTTCTCCTAAAAATATCATAACTAACTGCAGCAGCTCATTGTAATCGTCTCTTATCTGTTTAATAACACCTTGTGCTTTGACAAAATGAAGCACAATCTCTATGTTTTTAACGATACTGTTCACAACAAACTGATCATCAATTCCAACAGTATATTTAGAATGATCTATATTGGCCCAAGCTTGTTGAAAACGTTTAAATAATCCTGTTTCGGGTCCAGACGACGTACCAATGCATGCTTCAAAAGCAGACTTTAAAACCAATTCATGTATATGGTGTCTGCAAGGTTTAAGAGATCTTTAAGAGATCTTTACCCAGTTTTTGTTCTAATAAAACGCAAACACCTTTTATTCTTCCAGTATTTGACGCAGTAGTGTCACAATACAAGGCTTGCACTGTATCCAAAAGTTTATTTACAGGAAGCAAGTTGTAAATAGCTTCTGCCATATCGTCTCCACTACAAGAATTCAATTGAGGGACTCCTAAAAAATGCTCTTGCCCATTAGCGGAAATAATTACTGGAATGCTGTCAAGCTTTTTGTTTCTAGTTATTGATGGAAGCGGCTTTCCAGCGCAGTGGACGGTAGTGAACTCTAACTGTAACGTCAGACGTTCTTTTCTTATTACTGAAGCACGCTCGGCATCGATCGGAAGCTTTTGACAGCATCGCTGTATCGATGTTCGATTTATAATTAGATCTTCAGTGTTGTGTCCCGAAGCTACTGCAGTAGCCATTAAAATGTTGACAGAGTTTCTGCAACTTTACTTGCATTTATCAAGAGCTGCTACCAACTTGGTGTTAATAAAATTAATGTTAACCACGTTTACATTCCTTGGGTGGACTTGGCTGATTTGTGGGACACAACGTATCTTCACGGTCAATTTCATTTTCAGATGAACTCTCCTTTTCAGACAAAAGTGACACTAAAACAAAACTTTTTGTAAATATACTACAAAATATTGTGTTAAGAATGTAATAATTGGACAAAAACAAATTTCAAAAGTACTTAGTGGTTTTTCCTTACACGACTCTTCGATGTCCAAGTCCACGTCCTCCACTGTTTCACTCATTTTTCTATCCTCTTTAATTGTTTTTCGTCGCTGTTCTTCTGCACTAAGACGTTTTAGAACTATTTTTCCTTTTCATCAGTTCTTTTATCAATGCCCCCTAAAACATCAATTCGTCCTTTCTGCGTCTAGGAGATGAGAAATTGTCTGTCTTCTTCTATTGTAATAATTTCCAGGGCATTAGAGTGAGAAATATCAAATAGGTCCTCTAGTTTTTCTTTAAAATTTTGTTCTTCTTGCTCCTGAGTTTCACTGTTTCTTTTAGAACTTTTTTGAAGCATTCTCCATTCATTCTACAGGGCTCCAGTTTAACAATGCAATGTTGACGTTCTCCAAATGATATTCGTGCTTTTCGCCAAAAAATTACAGTTTCAGAAATTACTAAATGAGCACTTGCGCGGAGACTTAATTTTACGCATTTCATATTATAAAATAGCACTTGCATTACTTGTTTGTTAGAAGGTAATTTGCTACCTAATATTTGGTTTCTTACTCTTTCAATCAGATATATTTGATTGCGAAGTTTACTCTTTAGCGCCATTTTTAACAAACCACGTGCTACCGCTTCGTTTGGAAGACAACGCAATACTGATTATGACTAAGCGCTGTGGTCAGTTTTCCCGACAACCAGGACTGCCGACGCCGCCTGCACAGCGCCCCTATCGTGAGTCCTACGTGCTGGTGGGTTATGCAAAACTATGTTTTAGTGTATATTTGATATTATTTACTTTTTAACTCGCATAAAATCTTGTTTCATTTTTTCTGTTAAACTTGTGGAAAAAACAGTAATTTTTATATAAATGGAGACATTCACAGCCTCTACGGCACCACTTAGAATTATGCGAATGACCCAATTTTTGGGGGGTATTAGATATAGGCCAGTTAAAAAAACTGAGGGGTTGAGACATTAAATAAAACAAAGTTGAAAAAGAAAGGCCACCCTCATATATATATATACAGAGAGAGAGAGAGAGAGAGAAATCTCTCTCGCCGGCCACCACTGCTATATTTTGTTCAGAACCAATTCATGACTCCAATGGCATAGAAGGAACCTCTTTTCGACAGCCACCCCATAAAACGGACACGTTTTTCGGAATCATTACTTTCCGCCATAGAGAAGTTTCACCGCGTATGAAAGAGGACAAATTATTGATGATCGGATGATTCAAAGTGACATGTACATGAAGGCTATTTCTAAAATGTCATGTGTTGCTGCAAGAAATGATATTAGTCCCATTTTTCTATATGGTCTTGAAGGAGGAAAACAGCCTATCTAAAGTTTTCATTCTTTAGAAAATAAATGTTTGGTTCTAAACTTCATCAAAAGTTCAAATGCGGATTTTAAACTGAAAGATCAAAAATTTAAAAATATATTTCCTATTTAATTGTGTGGGATTTGCTTTTTAATTAAGATTTAGTAATGAAACATCTCAAACATGTTTTTCAGTGTTATACAGGGAAATGTTACTTCATAAAACTGCTTTTGAGAAATTGAAAATATCAGATAAACGCGAATTAAAAGGTCTTTTGCCTAAAGTTCTGAGTATTAAAATTTCTCTGCTAAAACAGATAAAAATAAATTGACGCTGATAAATGAATTCAATTTTTTTTCAGAATAAATTTATTTTTGTGAACTTAATGAGTTTTAGATGACAAACGAATGCTTCGAAAATAAAGCGTGAAAACAAATTATGGAATCAGAAATTCAAGCTGTGAAACTTTTAAAACATTTCTTGAATAATTTTAACTTGGCTATTGACAGTATTGTCTATTTAGTAATATGCGAATGACGGTTTTATAGGACTGTAAAACTATTCTGCAAACATTTATTCTTTATTTAGTAATGACCCCGCAGCCTTCACTAAAAATAATAGTTTAGTATTGTTTGTCATTTAAGACTTTTTTGTTATTTCTGAAGACGAGGAGGAAAAATTTATGATAGTGGTAACTTTACCGACCTCTTGATTAGTTATGCTATGTGATGGTCGAAATTTCTTGTAAAACGAAAAGGCATGCATGTACTAAAACTATCCCTGTATACCAAGAAAACTAGCAGACTTGTAAATGAATAAACAGTATGTAGTTAAAAAAGTAATAAAACTTTCATAAGGTTTATGTTTTCGTCTAAAAAAAGTATATTTTATCTCAGTTTGTACTATATATATTGGAAATATTCAAGGTCGATAGGTAGCCGCCATATAAGAATCGCTGAGGTCGTTATTTACCTAGGGAGAAAACTTTCTCCCTGATTGTCAATTTGCATTTAAATATATTTTCTTTTGCGTTGTATATGGTTATTCGGAAAGTAATTTCTTTTTTTCCTAACACAGAACTTAATTGTTTTTTTTCACAGTAATTGTATTTTTTTAACTTCACACCTACGCCGCAATGTCATTATAGTATATTTTGACAGTTGAAACAATTGCTGATATAATGTCAGCGAGATTTAATGGCAGCTGGCAGCAAGGCTTGTTTGTGAAAAATGTTTGTAATATTCTTCGCAATAGTTTTTTGTTTGGTGTCCTATCAAATATGGAAAGTCGAAAGCAGCATTTCTTCTCATATTTTACTTTTATACTATCGAAAAGGTAAAAATGCTGTCCAAGGAAGAAAAAAAAATATTCGATGTGTATGGCAAAGATGTATTGACAGAACACCAGTGCCAAAATTGGTTTGCAAAATTTCGTTCCGGCAATTTTGAGGTTGAAGTTGTACCACGTTTTGGTAGGCCAGTTGAAAATGACGAAGACAAATTAAAGTCGTTGATTGATGCAAACCGCCGAATAAGAACTCGGGAGATAACTGAGAGATTAAATTTATCGAATTCGACCGTTCATGATCACGCGAACCACCTTGGTTTAATTTCAAAATTTCACATAAGGGTTTCACATGTTCTTGCAGAAAGAAATTTGCTCCGTCGCAATGACGTGTGTGATTTGCTTCTCAAATGTCAAGAAAATGATCCATATTTGAAAAGAAACATCACTGGAGATAAAAAATGGGTTATCTACAACAATGTTAAACGCAAGATATCATATACTAAACAAGATGAACCGGCTAAAAGCAATTCGAAAACCGATATTTATCAAAAACAGGCGATGCTGTCTGTTTGGTGGGATTTAAAGGGAATCTCTTTTTTTTTTTAGCTTCTGCCGGAGAATACCACGATCAATTCCGACGTGTACTGTCATTAACTGGACAAATTGAATAATTCACTCAAACAGAAATGGCCAGAATTTGTCAATAGAAAAGGTATAGTTTTCCACCAAGATAATGCGTGACCTCATACAAGTTTAGTAAATCGCCAAAAGCTTTTGTGGAATGTACAAGTATACCCACCATATTCTCCATATCTGGCACCTTTGGATTATTACTTCTTCCGGTCTCTACAAATTTTTTTAGACAGCAAATTATTTACTTCAAACGAGGAAGTCCAAAAGGACTTGGATCATATTTTTCCAGTAAGAATCAGGAGTTTTACGAGCTGGAATCATGAAACTACCAGAAAGATGACAAAAGGTACTGGACCAAAAAGGAGACTATATAATTCAATAAAATATTTATTCACTGTAAAAAAATCGTCTTTCATTATCACCAAAAAAAAAAACAACGAAATGACTTTCCAAACAACCCAATAAATAGTGAGAGAAAGAAATTCTTTATATAATTTTAATTGTCATTTCTTAGAAGAGACATGTATATTTTTTATTTAAATTAATTGCCAAAAATGGGGGTACACTTTGATTTAAATTCGAATACTTTCCTTTTGCTGACGAAACTAAGAAAAAAAGCGAAAATATATAAATGTGCAGAAAAAATTAGGCTGTCAAAAAATACAATTTTTGAATTGGATATCAATATTTCTATAGATGAAAAGAGTAAAATTGCTTTTATTATCAAATTTCTTGAAAATTTTGGATTATGGTGACGTCTTAGGTGTTTGTGACGAAGTAAGGACCGCCCATCGAGGTAAGCCAACACCCCCTATATCGGATATAGGGGGTGTTGGGTAAGCGGTACTGATTCTTCCGCTCTTCATTATGTCCCCCCCCCCCTCTCCATCTAACTCAAGAGGTACTGTCCGATCATACGACACCATTAAGGCCACTTGAACATTTTTCTAACCTTTTGAGGTGCATGGGCAATCTATCCAAAAAAATATTTTGGAGTGTGTAATGACTTGTTACTTTCCTATATTCATAAAATCGAGTGTTTTTTTCTTTTCGGCGTGAGTAGCAGGATAATTTTGGAGCGTGTTGTATAATTAATGACATTACCAGATTTTGCATTACGCTTTGATCCAACATTGTTTCACAGGATTAAACATTAGTTTAAGGGGACATGTCTTAGATGCAATGTAGCATATTCCAATCACATTTAACCCCGTAAATGAGATATATTTTATAGGGGGAGGGGAATTAATAAAAATCTGTACAAATTCTTATAAAAGGGGATTTATACTAAGAGAAAGAGAAATTCCTTTTCTTTGAAAACTTTGAACAATAAATAAAATTTCATAAAAATCGATAGCAGCAATCAAAAAATTATTTATGAAATAGTTTAGTTTTCTTGGAAAACTACTGAAGGAAGGTGGAAGAGAGATTCTGTTTTACATTTTTCCCTTCACTGATTTTTTTCAGTAATTTTGAAATTATCTTTCAAGGCTACAGAACTTGATTCAAATTAAATAAGGTTGATCAATGTGATGAAAAAAGTTTTAGGAAAAATAAAATCTCACGGAATTGTCACATAATTAGTTTTAAAATTACAGTTGTGCATAATTATAATGATGTTTCCTTAATCTTCCTCGCAAAATTTGACAGCTTTTCTTAAGTATAATGTTAAAAAATTAGTAAAATACGAAATTCCTTTTCGTACCTTTTCATTTTTCATTTTGTTAAATTTAAAAAGAAATGAATGAAAAAGGGCAAGACGAAAATAGTGCTCACTACAAAGTAACTTACAGCGTTATGGTAAAAACAGGATATAAGTTATGATGTCCCTAGTATGCTTTCGCTTAACGAATAAATCACATTCTCTTCTTGTATTATTAATTGTACATTTTTATGATAAACGTTTATATAATTATCTCACGTGGTCCCAATGGTAACACAAAAGGAACTCAGAACTCGTAGAAATACGCTTTTAATTTTGGTAAACGTTACACATTTTGCTGATATCTACTATGTTGTCACTAAGATGAAAGTATTCATAGAATAATATAACGAAAAAACTGAGTACTACAGTTGTGCAAAAATTAAATTTTTCTATTACTGACATACAAAACCAACGTCTAGACTCCAGACGTCGTGACCTAATCTCATTATATGAATTTTATCCCTCACTTTCTCCTCCACTTCCTCTTCCGAGTAACGCAGTATGACTTTTTCTACCAAATGTACACAAATACACAAATACACACCCACACACATATATATATACAAATATATATATATATATATATATATATATATATATATATATATATATATATATATATATATATATATATATATATATATATATATATATAAGGTTAAAGTTAAGAAAATTAGCAAAATAGGAAACTTCTTTTCATATCTTTCCATTTGTCACTGTCTTAAATTTAAAAAGAAATCAATAACAAAAGGCAAGTTGAAAATAGTGCGCACCGCAAAATAACTTACTGTTTTATGGTAAAAACGGCTTCTAAGTTATGATATGGATTTGTATGTTTTGTCTTGGCAAATAAAAAAACTCTTCATATCTCTCTCTCTCTCTCTCTCTCTCTCTCTATATATATATATATATATATATATATATATATATATATATATATATATATACACTCATGGACAAAAAAATTAGCGCACCAAGAAATAATTGCGGGATCGTAACGAAACTTGCAATGATGGTACATGTCGTTGAACATCGTACTCTGTGGCGTATAAAACAGGTAACCAAAGCTTGTTTGAGTGTGATGAATCATTTACAAAGGAAGAGCTGAGATAGACATGCCATTACGCCGTGTTTGAAGACAATATAAGCAGTTGTCGCAGTTTGAGAGGGGGAGAATCGTCGGGATGATGGAAGCTGGGTGGTCAGCTAGGCGAGTAGCTCGTCAATTAGGCCGCTCTGATTGTGTTGTGAGGAGGTGTTGGGACCAGTGGACACGAGAGATGTCATGTACACGAAGATCAGGCTCAGGGCGCCCTCGACAGACCAGTCGTCGAGAAGACCGCCACATCGTACGAAATGCACGCGTACAGCCAACTGCTTCATCGGCCGCCATCCAGGCACAGGTAGCACCTGCACTAGGGGCCTCTGTATCTTCTCGAACCATACGAAGGCGCCTGGCTGAAGGACAGTTGGTATCGCGGCGCCCATTACGTGTGCTGCCCTTGACGCCCACCCATCGACGACTCCGTTTGGAGTTTTGGAGTCCGTACTAGGAAACTCCGTTTGGAGTCCGCACGAGGAAACTGGACTGCAGCGTAAAGGAACCAGGTCGTCTTTAGCGACGAATCCAGATTCAATCTCGGCAGTGATGACAATCGTGTTCGTGTGTGGAGAGCCCGGGGTGAACGCTTCAATCCTGCCTTTGCTGTACAGCGACGCATCGCTCCCACAGCTGGTGTGATGGTATGGGGGGCCATTGCCTACAACACACGGTCACCCCTAGTAAAGTTCCGTGGCACCATGACAGCACAGCGATATGTTCATGAAATCCTGCAACCACATGTGTTGCCACTCGTGCAACGGCTCCCAGGAGCCATTTTTCAACAAGACAATGCTCGGCCTCATACGGCAATGGTGTCACAAGACTGTCTCCGCACTGTTACTACCCTTCCTTGGCCTGCCCGATCCCCAGATTTGTCTCCAATCGAGCATATCTGGGACCATTTGGGACGACGAGTTGGGCATCCCACGAGTTTGAACGAACTAGAGGCAAGGTTACAGCAAATATGGAACGAAATGTCTCAAGACATCATACAGAACTTGAATGACTCAATGCCCGATCGTATCGCATCGTGCATACGCGCTAGAGGGGGTCCAACGGAGTATTAACTCCTCCGTTCCTTTGCCTTTTTCTCTGAAATAAATTATCCTTTTTCTTTGATTTTCTTATCATTTACTTATATCAATGTAGTCATTACGTATGTAAAATTTCGTTTCATTTTGACGACTCCTTCTTGGTGCGCTAATTTTTTTGTCCATGAGTGTATATATATATATATATATATATATATGTAGGATTTATGCAAAATCTCTTCTTATGCCATAGTAATAATCTCTGTTGCTATGCGTAACCAGAGACCCGACAAGACTTTGTCCCTGCGACTGCGGGAGGGGACGGTCGAAAGAGAGGGTTGAATGACTCCGCCTCTTAGCCGCTTGACCGAGGTATATGTTTTCTTGTGCCCCTACGCGACAGGCGTGCAGGATTTATAGCTAGGAAGAAGGGGGACAGACCTCGATTGGATAGGTTGTGTTTTGCTATTCCGTGCGTAGGCACGAGGGATTTTGTGTAATTAACGGGAGCGAGAAGGCTACCCGATTTTTCTTGTTTGAAGTCAAGCTAGCATTTCGCTGGATTATCCCGTAATTATTGTTATATTTCACCGGAGACAGTAAAAGTAGGCTCTCCGGCATATCGTAATTGCTGTCTACATTAATAAATGATGATTGTTGAGTTTTAACAAGTCTAGTTTCACACACACACACTCTATACACACACACACACACACACACACACACACACATATATATATATATATATATATATATATATATATATATATATATATATATATATATATATATATATATATATATATATATATATATATATGTGTGTGTGTGTGTGTGTGTGTGTGTGTGTGTATATATATATATATATATATATATATATATATGTGTGTGTGTGTGTGTGTGTATATATATATATATATATATATATATATATATATATATATATATATATCCAATCATTTTGCCCCCAATCTCGATGTTCAGCAGCCCATCTTCTTCGGGCCGCACGGTGGTGTGAGGTAAACGGAATGCAGACCATTGGTCTACGTGGTTAGAGACCTCCCTGATGAAGTCTATTACGTACTGTTTGGCTGGATACCCTTCATCCTGTTGCCTTGAGCAACTGTCTTTGCAGCTGAGTAACATTGTCTGTTCTGTTTCGACGAGCTGTTAATAGTATATATCGGTCATCAGTTGCTGTAGTGGCGCTTGGCCGAATTTGCCCTGGTCGACTTCTAACATTCCCTGTTTCTTGGAATCGATTCCACAGTCTACGAATCGATTCCACACGACACTTCTGGCGAATCCAACAGCGTCCGTGACACTACGTTGTGTTTGGTCGGATTCAAGTCTGCCTATAATACTCCATGCCATTGATTCCGGTAAATCACATTGTTGAGACATTTTCAAGTCACCTTTTCTCAAAAAGAATAACTGAGCATTCAAATTTCACAGTTAAGGCAGTCAAACAGACGTTTCTGCAACATCCCGATTTCCGCCCTTATGTTCTTTTTCTGGTTTTTGACGTCATGAACTTTGATTTGCATATGAAGTTTTCTTCTTTTGTTTCCCGCTAGTCTATAAATTATGGATGATTTATTTTATGTTACTTATCGGTGTAAGTATTTGCGTAATTCTGTTAAAACCATATTCTCCCCTAATTGTTTTGAGCAGTGTATATATATATATATATCTATATATATCTCTCTCTCTCTCTCTATATATATATATATATATATTGATTGTTATGAGGGGTACCAGAGATATCCCTTTGCGTTGTGTAAAATTATGGTGGTGAACTCAAACGGGAACTATGCGTTTATAAATAAAAATAACAACATTTATTATACAATATTTTACAAGAAAAGGTCAGGTTTACATATTATATTTAGGATCTTGGTTAGACATATTTTAATAAAATTAGGGCATACTTCATCAGCTTCCTGCGGCAGAACCATTACGGGTCGAGTGAAATAAAGTCTCGTAATCTCTCAAAAGGCATGAGCACTTAAAGGGGAAGAAATTTCCGACCTGGGGAGTTTTTAATGAAACAGCAGAATATGGCATGGAGTTGTTGAGGCACTTCTACCGGAGGGGGCTTTAGGTATCGGGCTAAAAATCATGGGGCCCGTCATTGGAGGAGGCAGCAGAATCGGCTCTGGCGGTTGATCACGGACATCTCGCCATTTTTCGTAGCGTCTTTTCTTCCCAGGCTTTCTTCGCAGCTCGCTACCTCAAAACGCTCTCTCGCTCTCCCTCCGAACGTCGTTTTTTCCCACACTCGGGGTTCCTACAATCTTCATTATAACCCCTCCTCAGGTTAGTTATTCACGTAAATTTATTGCCTCTTCGAGTTTTTTATTCGAGGGCAGGATGTTCCGACATCCCCACGGTTGACCCACGTGGTACTCTTATTTCCAAAAAAATTGGATGTCCGTTGAATTTCCTGGAATTTCTTTCTCCCGTCCTGAGGAATTCAGGGGGTGCTATGTTTCTTGGAAAATTGGTGCAGTTCCTCCTTTTTCCAATATGGCCTTTTCATGCACCGTAATCGTGTTGGAAAAACAAAATGGCTATGACGTTGGAAGGAGTTCAAAATGTCCAAATTGTGGATCCTTCACAACATATATATATATATATATATATATATATATATATATATATATATATATATATACAGGGTGTCCCAAAATGACCGCATAAACTCTGCACATCTAGATTCCTCGTTGGGAATACATAAAAACTGCCCAAAGAAGCGTTCCTGTACGATCCATAGTTTACGAGAAAAATACGACAAACAAAGTATGACGTCACTGCCAGTGCAAGAAAAAACACTTTATTGAACATATCAACAGCATGCACAATTTAAAGCAGATGTTCAAAGTGTCCGCCGTGCATGTCGAGGCAGGATTGATCTCGCTGTGGAATGGCTGTCATCACAAGTTGCAGCATCTCGGGGTCCACCGAAGTACAAGCAGCAGGCAGACGAGCAACTAAGTCCATTTGAGTTGTCACTACGTCTCGATACACCAGTTCCTTTAGATGGCTGTAACCGTAATTTTAATTGCTTATGTTATTTTAAATGAAATTATTGGGATTGGGAGTTATTATATTATTCTTATATTAATTATATTTATTAATTATGATTTTGATTTAGTACTTATTGGTTCATGATTGTGGCCAGTACATTGATGTGCTTCCCAAATAATGGAAATTAACTCTGGTTATATTGACAAATCAATTTATTGAATATTAACACACATAAATAATACACTCCAAAATTATTCAATATTTCCTCCGGCATTTACACATTATTTCCTCAATAACTTCATTCCTACTAAATTAATTCTTTACGACACCTATGTTTGATTCATTCACTTATTATAACAATATTTCATACTGCCTCTATACATATTATTTTCAATTTTACTCCTACGAATTAATTCATATATATATGCAAAACATTATATTAAATTGTTGGTAAGAATCATCGGTCTATTATTCAACATCTTATACTCAAAAACTATATTCATCGCGCTCTATCTTAATCATTATGGCTATACACTGAGAAGCAATGATACAATATAAAAGGGAAATGCAAAGTCGGTACCTCAGCAGATGACGGTTGAATCCCTCTGGGCAGCTGGCACTCGTAATAATGAATTCGTCGTCTTTATCATCAAATGTAATTCGGGCATCTCTTTATCCGGAATACGGCTCCGTCGTTCATTGCAGACACTCGGCATGGGACACTGGGCGCTCGACAATTTCTATCTCTCTAAACTTTACTGCACTCGAACACGGCTCCGTCGTTTATTGCAGACACTCGGCATGGGACACTGGGCGCTCGACAACTTCTATCTCTCTATACTTTACTGCACCCGAACACGGCTCCGTCGTTTATCGCAGACACTCGGCATGGGACACTGGGCGCTCGACAACTTCTATCTCTCTAAACTTTACTGCACCCGAACACGGCTCCGTCGTTTATCGCAGACACTCGGCATGGGACACTGGGCGCTCGACAACTTCTATCTCTGTAAACTTTACTGCACCCGAACACGGCTCCGTCGTTTATCGCAGACACTCGGCATGGGACACTGGGTGCTCGACAACTTCTGACAGACTCTCACTTCCTAGGTTATCTCTCTGCCTTCACACTATTTTTTATTTCATATATTTTCTTACTAATGTCTCCGCCTCTTATAATTTCCATTGGTTATCTGGAAATTATCATGCCATCGCCATTCGTATGTGCTGCCACTCCTCAGTCCCCTTTTACCAATGCGCGTCGAGGGCGGGATTTATAAATTCTCCCTCAATTTTAACTTTTTCCCATGCTTTGGATTCAAGTTGGGTGGGCCGTTTTATAGCCATCATAAATTTTCTTTTATTTTCACTCTCTACCACTTCTATTTATTGCTACAAACATTATCTCTAATTTTCGTTCCGGTCTATGACTTTCTTCCCTTCTCTTTTATTGCCCTGTTTCTTTGTTGCATTTAACAATTATTTTATTTTATTTTGTATTTCTTTCCATGCTCCTGTCCCTGGCCGTAACACTACTGTCATGTCCCTATGACAATGGCCCCATAGGAAAAAATCCAACGGTGTAAGATTTTGCGAACGTGGCGGCCATAGAACCGGACCCCCACGTCCGATCCAGCTGCCGGGGTATTCCATATCCCGCCAACCACGTCCAGGACCTCAGAAATGCGTCGGAGCCCCATCATGATGGAACCAAAGTCCCTGTATTGCCGCTAATGGTATGTCATCGAGGAAGACCTCATTTAGAAACACCAAGTACGACTGTCCCGAGAGCCGTTCAGGCAACAGATATGGTCCAAGCAGGCGATCCCCGAGTATGCCGGCCCACACGTTAAGAGACCAACGTTCCTGATGTTTCTGCGGCCGGATTGCATGCGGATTGATCTTGGACCACATATGGCTGTTGTGATGGTTGAATACCCCATCACGAGTGAAACATGATTCATCAGTCCACAGGATATGTGCAATGAAACCATTATCTGTGTTCTGTTGCTGCAACAGCCATTCACAGAAGGCCACGCGTTTCTGGTTTCATCAGGTTCTAAGTCATCTGGTTTCAGACCTTGCACGGTTGTGTACCGAAATGGGTGTAGCCTCTCAGACCGTAAAAGTATGTGCACAGTACTTTTACTCGAAGTCATCTCACGGGCTAATGTGCGTGTGCTTACCTCGGGCGTCTCTTCTACCCGCTGCAGTATTGCATCCGCCTGTGCTACCGTCAGGCCGCTCCGCGGTCTTCCAGTATCGTGAAGATTGGCTGTTGGCGAGACGCTTCCCTATTTCGCAGTCTGTCGTCCAGCCTACCGATGACGTTGACATCGGGAGGACGGCGGGACGGATATCGACGGGCATACTCCCTAGCAGTTCGTAAGGCATTTCCATTACATCGGCCGTACATCAAGTACATGTCGCAGTAGTCACGAACGGAGTACATGGCCACCATGCAAGACTACCGGTAACTGCAAGATGCAGCCTTTTAAATACCAGTTCAACGGCGGCTTAACGTCATTCCATGGCGCGCGCGTATGCATGACGCGATATGCGCGGCGAACGTTTTAAACATTATCGTCTGGAAAGATATGCAAATATTGCTGTTGATATGTCCAATAAAGTGCTTTTTTCTTGCACCGGCAGTGACGTCATACTTTGTTTTTCATATTTTTCTCGTAAACTATGGATTGTACAGGAACGCTTCTTTGGGCAGTTTTTATGAACTCCCAACGAGGAATCTAGCTGTGCAGAGTTTATGCGGTCGTTTTGGGACACCCTGTATATATATATATATATATATATATATATATATATATATATATATATATATATATATATATATATATATGTATGTATGTATGTATGTAAATATATATATATAATTATATATATATATATAAATATCTATATTATATATATATATATATATATATATATATATATATATATATATATATATATATATATATATATATATATATATATAAATTTAAGGTAAAAAAACAGTTAAGTTAAAAGAAAGTTTACAATTTATTGGCTATCAACTGGAAATTTATTGGTACAATATTAAAGAATTTTTTTTAACTCATAAACTTTATGTTTTGGATTTATGTACAATTTTATGCACAATTTGCGTAAATCGAACTTGAATTTTTGATGTTTATTCAAAAATCACCGTGTTTCATTGAAAATGTGAAATTAATTGATTATTTCGAATAGGCCTCTGTATGTTCTTTTATAAGAGAAAAAGTATTGCTTCAATTGAGCTGAAACTTTGTATAGATATAGTTGATAGTTCAGATTAAAACATAGGTATATTATTTTTTAAAAATCGGACCTCGGAGTTTTTTAATAAATGTTTTAATGATTTTACCTCCAAAAGTTGCTTATTTCGACAACTTTCGAGGCTGTCCTCGCTGACAGGGAGGCTATGGGGCCGAATCGTTCCAAAATCGTGACCCCGGACACGATTCAGTGCCTGGAGTAGCCGGATTTTTTAATTTTTAATTAAAAAAATTAATTTTCTGTGCCATTTTTGATGCTTTTTTTGTGTGTGTGGACTCTGTAGCGCACAGGTTACGGGGACAAATCGTTTCAAAATCGGCATGCGGGTGGCCCCAGACAAAATTCATGGCCTGACTTTACCGTTTCCTATAAAAAGTTCTTTTTTCATCACCATTACTAAATCGCAAGGTCAAACATACAAATATATTGGACGTGACTTACGGGAAGATTGCTTTACTCATTGTTAATTATATGTTGGTCTCTCTAGGTCAGGAAATGCGGAGAATCAATTAATTTTAAAACCTCTGAAAAACTAAAAATGTGGTATACCATGAAGGTTTAAAATATATTATACCTACCTAATATCTACTTAAGATAGATGATTGTTCAACCCGGACAAAGTCGGGACGGGCCGCTAGTACATACATATATATATATATATATATATATATATATATATATATATATATATATATATATATATACACTCACTTCCAAAAGTTAAGCACGAAGAGGAAAATATTAATTTCCGTAAGCTAATCTGAATTAAAGAAGATAAAATTTGCTGCAAAGGTAGAAGGAATTATGCAAATATGCTAGGTAACAGCCAATCATGGTTTCGCGTCGAGAAATATGCAAAACAGGCAGTCTTATAAGAAGCCGGCATTGTGTAGGGTTACAGGAGTTGCATGTAAGTGCTGATGAAAGGTGTTTAGGACATTGGTACGATTTGTTTTCAAGCTAGACGTGTTTCTATGGCTTCCAGAAGACGAATGGAAGATTCTGATCGCTGTCGGGCTGTCGGACGTATTGAAACAGGACAGTCTATCACAGATGTTACTCTTTTCTTCAGCGTTCATCATTCCGTCATTTCACGATTATGGAAACAATTAGAAACCAGCCAAACAGTTGTTCGAAGACCTGTAGCCGGTCGTCCAAGGGTTACGACACCCTCGGAAGATCGATAGATTGCTGTTGTAGCCAAGCGGAATCGAAGATCGACCACCACACGTGTGGCATGTATGGTTGCAGTGGCCATTGTTTAGACGATATCTGCCACTACTGTTCGTCGAAGGCTACACATGAATGGTCTGTACTCCCGGGTATCACGAGTTTGTGTTCCTTTATTCGTCCAATCCAGAGGGGCACGATTAAAGTGGTGCCGCCATCATGTGAATTGGACTGTGTCTGATTGGGGCAACGTTATGTTCACCGATGAGTACAGATTTCCCCATCATCCCGATGATAAGCGTGTAAGGGTCAGGAGGGAACAAGGCACACGCAATTGACCAGAGAACATCACCAAACATCACTCATTCCGCGGGAGAAGCATCATGGTCTGGGGAGGGAATTCTTTGGGATATTACACCAACGTGCACATCTAGAGGCGAGGCTCTGTGACGACTGTACGGTATCGAGATGAAGTCCTAAACCCCTCTGTGAAACTGTACGCTGCAGCAGTTGGTCCTTCTTTCGTTTTAATGGACGATAATTCCCGTCCCCATAGAACTTCCACCGTTGACGACTTTCTGGTGAGTGAGGGGATTGCGCGTATGGAGTGGCCGGCTTACTCGCCGGACCTTAATCCATGTGGAAATCTTTGGGATGCCCTCGGCCGTGCTGTATGTAGACGTTTCCCATCTGCAGCCACTCTCAGATATTTAGAAACTGCCCTACAGGAGGAATGGCGATTACTGAACTCTCCGGTGGTTAATCACCTCGTAAAAAGCATGATCACACGCTGTACACTTTGTATGAAGGTGAAGGGTGCTCACATACCCTATTAATGTCGGTTTTTGTCGTTTGTTTTGCATTTAAACATCATTTTGTTAATGACGCAAATATGATGTCATCTTATAATTTATGAAATTTCAATATTTTTCTATCTCTGTATGTAATTCATTGTTTTGTTCCATGAATAAACATAGAGCTACTTACAGCACTTCATGTCAATCAAAACAGTACATGTCCATTTTTTCGCATTTTACCGCTCCATGCTTAACTTTTGTAAGTGAGTGTATATACATATATATATATATATACAGTGATTTCCTCTTATAAGAATAACGTTTGTTATTACTGTTTTTGATTCTTATAAGCGGTTGATTCTTACAGCCGAAATTTATGTTTTTGGTCAGGCACACACACAGTTATATATACATATATTAGATATTTTACCATAAAATACACTTTAATTTACGTTAATTATCTTTTATTAAAATTATTATTTATAATTTTAAAAATACAACTTAATTTCTTGACCTATAAGTAGATATATATGATTCTAATAAAAGAAGAAAAATATCCAATATTTGTTACAACATACCTGCTTAACAGTTTAACATTTCAACTACAGGAAGGGTGCAAGTAAAAGTTTTCTATGGTAGTTTGACGTAATGAAGTTTTCAGGAAGCTGTTTATACCTCTTTCAATACCAATTGTCTCAGACGAAGATTCATATTCTAGCTTACGTTTCACGGTTTGATAACGTGCTGAATCTACTAATGTTACGTTTGCCTAAGTGATAGTGGACACTTCGTCGAAAATTTATGTTTTTCAGGGTGCAGGAAGCCGCAACCGGCATGTGGGAGTTGGGAAAAAAGAGTCCCTGTCTTTGTTTGTCAGTGGAAAAAAGTGAAATCGCACCTGGACGAGTAGATGCCCTTGGGTCAAGCTAATAGGACAGTGTTGTGCTAAAGCGTTTAAGGAGAAACTATTATGTTATGTCTAACAAAGAAAGGGATGCATTTTACGACTATTTCATCCCATCTTATCACTCTTTCTTAAAAAAAAAAGAAAAGAAAGAACTTCATGCCTTTTGAGTGATTAAGTGGCTTTTTTAGAAAAATGAAAGGAAAGCAAAGAATGTAAGCTGATTCTTAAAACCGGTGGATCGATTCTTTAAAGCAAAAATTTTAACATGGAAATAATACATTTGTTTGTGTTTTTGCGATATTGATTCTTATAAACGGTTGATTCTGATAACCACTGATCACTTTAAGCGGTGGTTACTATATATATATATATATATATATAACAACACGGACGCGGGGGCGTGGAGTGAAGTCGAAACGGTTGATATTGTCTCCCGGCCTGCGTCACAACAGTTCAAGTTCGACACTATAGTCAACCAAATTCAGTTCCCGCGGATAACAACGTCATTTTCCGGTGAAATTTGCTGTCGCTGTTTGCATCTCGAAGATCTTTGTAAAGCACTCTTATTGGTCCCTAAAGCCCCGGACACACAAACCACACCGCAACTCTCGACAAAACTTTTATTTATTTTAACAGCTACATCTTTATGTGGCGGTGATAATCCAAAAAGTGCACTTCTACATGGGAGTACGTCTATTTATAAACTCATAGAGGTACGTCATGTGACTGCGCAAACGGGCAGCGATTCGCTGTCAGCCCGGATGGCTCTGTCTGAGCACTTATATAGCTAAGAGGATTATCTACCCAACAAACACAGGACTGACGGCTGCTTATCGGGGCAGTGCTGGAGGCGCCGGTAGAACGACATGTACGAGAGAATTTTTCCGGGCCGCTGGCGGGTTGTTTTCGAACCTCCGAAGGGGGAACGCTTTGCGTTTACGTGTTTCAGGGCCTGTGATGGGTTGATGTGAATCGAGCCGATACCGATATAACGCTCCCCCGTCCCGGAATCGGACGTCCGATTCGTAGCCATAAGTAGCAGAAATTTGTATCAGAATTATGGATTTGAAAGGGAAGGTGATGATTAAACAAAAGTTACTTTTCAGAAAAATGGCTCTTATTTCTGTGTAACCTCTTTTACGAGGAAAATTCACATAACATTCTTGGTATGTAAAGATTATATTATGTGAGAATTGTAAGGTAATCAAAAAGTAGTTTAATTGTTAATTTTTTATCTATTACTGGAGAAATTTAAAAAATATCTACTTAAAAATGGAGCCTTGTTGCACCACTCTTTATTTAAAAGAGAGGAATTAGTGGTATCTATCTTATTTTACTACTCATTTTTTTAGCGGTGGATGTCACACATTTACGTAGCAACTTCCACAATGATTTTCCTAGTAAATATTAAAGATATTTTTTCTTAATCAAACTCTTCTCTTTTTGGTTTTACCATCACTGCAAAAATAAAATGCTATTTAGTGCATGTAACCAAATTATAATTATACCTAAAATGTATAAGAAAGTGCCTCACCTACCAAAATATATTTGCAGTTGCTAATTTTCAAGCACATATTTCAGACGGGTATGATTTTGATTTTAAAACGGATATAGACATAGATCTCCAATGTGGAGAGAAGTTCCATATTTATGCCATCTACTTCTGAAAATAGTTCTTATTTTGTGGAGATTGCCTAACACCATTGGTAGCAAGAATTGTAAGTAAAAGATACAGAAAAGAGATAGCATGTTCCTGGAATTTCTGCAGCCAGAGAGAGTTTGCAAGAGAGTTTAAAAATGTTAACATTTGTAAACAAAATATTTTTTTTATATGTTATGTTGCCATAAATAGCCTATGTATTAATATTTTTTTATGACATTTAAAATTTTTTTTGCCGTCGACTAACATTTACATGTTAATTATATATATATTTTTAATTAATATGAATGAAATAATCTAAGAACTTCAGCTTGCCAGCCTTAAAGCAGGGGAAAGAGAGGGAATAAAGAGGGGAAAAATTGCCAGCCGCGGGATTATATCCCGCCACCACTAGGTTACAAACCCAGAGCGATACACCTGTGCTACGAACCACTCAAACTAAATGTGTGAATTACCGATAACAAACCAGAGAATATTGGCGGTTTCAAGATAATCTTCGTGCATGTTCGCTAGGGTGGAACGAAAAAACTTTTTTTTGAATTTAAATATGCTATAGTTTTCAAAAGTTGCCTCTTGGGATTAGAATAAAGAATATAAAATAAAATTTTATTGTTCTACTAAAATCTTTTCAAGTACCGCAAAGTGCTTCAAAATGGATATTTTTATGGAAAAGTGATAAAATTTGTATTTTTTTATTTCTTTTATAGTATATTAAAATAATATATATATATATATATATATATATATATATATATATTGTAAATAAAATATTCAAAATACGATATTTTTACAGGAAACTTACAATTCTAAGTATTTCTAACTGTTAAATGCCATTACAGAACAACTGGTTTTGTAGAATTTCGCGATTTTCATCATATTAATTTTACAGTAGCATATCTTAATAATACACAATTGAATGAAAGAAAAACAATTTTTAATTAACGGGCATTAGTTAAAATAAACAAATCACACTTATTTAGAAAAATATTAATAGTGATTAATGTCTTTAAAAGCAAAACATTATTTTGAAAAAAAACATTCATGTTTTTCAAAAGTCTATAGTAATCACACATGGTTTCCATTACTTATTTCACTGACACATTGAATTGTTTTTTTGTTTCAAATTTTGGCATTTTCTTTTGAGATTGTATTTTTGTTTTTATGAATGTATCTGTTGCAGAAGTGCCACGAACGGACGACTCGGTATCGAATTTAACAATCCTTTCTTTCTGCTTGTGTGTGACATGAAAAATTATTGAAGTCAATACGTTGACTCTCGTGGTCAGATTCTTTTGCTTCCTTTATAAACTGCTTTAGTTTGTCATCAGAAATATGGCTCTTCATAGGAAGTCCTGTTACTTTAACATCATTCCATTCAATCATGACAATATAATACTTGGTATCCAAATTTATACGTTGAATTAAAAACTTTCTGATGTCCCCTTCATTTTTAGCCCTTGCGTTTAGAATCAGACTTAATCCAAGCTCTCTTATGTGACTGCGATCATCTCATATCATACAAAGGAGACTTTCAGAAGCAGCAAAGTATGCATTTCTTTGAACAACTGGGTGAATTAAATTTTTAAGAGTCTGATGGCGGTAACGTGAATAGCTTACAAGTTTCCACAGGTGCTTTGATCCATGGATAGAAGATGCTTTCAGCTTTATGTTAAACCAAACAGCTGCATAAAACAGCTGCATTTACTTGAAATAGACAAATCAATCACTGCAGTGGCCTTCTTAATTCCTTTTCGAATAAAGGAATCGCACCAATATTCAATCCACTGTTCAAGCCAGTTCCATCACATCCAATTACAGTAATATTTAAGTGTTATTTGTTGCCGTTGAAAGTGCTATTATGCCATCTTTTATACCTTTTCCAGTGACAAAAATCTGCTTCAGAAAATTCCTCCTTTGTATGATATCAGATGATCGCAGTCATGTAAGAGAGCTTGGATTACGTAGGACTCTAAAAGCAAGGACTGCAAATGAAGTTTTTAATTCAACGTATAAACTTTGATGCCAAGGATTATATTGATATAATTGAATGGAATGATGTTAAAGTAACAGGATCTCCTATGAAGAGGCATTTCTGATGAAAAACTAAAACAGTTTATAAAGGAAGCAAATGAACCTATCACGAGAGTCAACGTATTGACTTCAATAATTTTCCATGTCACACTCAAACAGTAGAAGCGATTGTTAAATTAGTTAGCGAGTCATCGTTGTCCGTTCGGGGCACTTCTGCGATACATGCATTGATAAAAACAAAATTACATTAATACCAAAATTTGAAACAAAAAGAAAAAAAATTCAATGTGTCAGTGAAACAAGTGATGGAAACCATGTGTGATTACTATGGACTTTTGAAAAACATGAATGTTTTTGTGTACTACAAAAGATCAGGAACCAAAACAAAACAAAACAACAATATAAACTTGAAAACGACAATATAAACTAGAAACAGAATAAACTTAAAAAATATACAAGAACTAAATAGGTGTGAATTGTTTGTTTTAACTATGGTCCGTTAATTAAAAATTGTTTTCTTTCATTCCAATGTGTATAAGAATATGCTACTGTAAAATTAATATGATGAAAATGAGATGTATTTCATTATGATTTGAATTCTTTAAACTGTAAATACTGTTCATATGACTAAGATTTCTTATAATGACAAACTAGCAAAAATTTTGTCATTGTAAGAGTAGCTCAGTGGTTTGATTAAAAAAAAAGGGAGGTCGTCGACTGTGTTTTTAGCTTCCTAAAAGCTTATGAAAACAGAAAAAAATGCTTCAGCTATCGAATTTGATATTTGGTTTAAATTTGCCTCCATTTTTAAAAATCGGGGAAGAAAGGCAGGACTTAGGTTGAATGGCAGCTACGTGGACCAATGAACGACGTAGAGAAGAAAGCTTTTGCACGGGTTGCCACTTTAAAGCGTGACGTAGTTAGGGTAGCTTCACTCGTAGTGGGTGCCTCTTAAAAGAAGTTATCTCTGAGAGTTAGCAATTTATGATGTTGGCGATGTTTTACGCGCTGGGATTCGTCAATTTTCATTTTTGCGCGTCTTTCTGGCGTAACAACAAAACCATTTTCTTCTTCCGGACATGTGTTATTGAAGAAAAATTATGCTAAAACAGGAAATGGATGACAGCGATCTCAAGAAAAGATTTCATAGTTACCTCCAGTTCAAGGGTAAGTAACATTGTTTATTATTTAGAGATTTGTGATTAAACTAATTGCAGTTATTTAAAATAATTTATTGTTTTTAATTTTCAACGTTTCAAATTTAATGCATATATTGATGAAAAAGAATGGGTAGGATTAACTGAGTTGATCTTAAATTTCTTGCCTACAGTTATTAAAGGATATAAAAGTTAAATTAATGTAATTGAATGTTATAAAAATCCCAGAAACTTCATGCTAACACTTTTTAATTTAGATATACATTTATGAAAATTCTTTTGTATTTAAATGAACTATGCTATTTTACTTTGTAGTAAAGTAAATATCTTTTTGTTTGTATTTAGTTTAGTAGAAAAGATCAACAAAACGCCAGCCTGGCTTAAAGGATTGTGGAAAACATCAAAAGGTAACGTGCTATTCTAAAACAGATTAACTTAAAGATTCATTAGTTTATTTTTATCAGTTGAATTTCTCACCTGCACCATGTATTTTAAAATCTATGCTTATTGATAATAATCTAAATATTGTGGCATTTGTTAAGAATTGTAAGATTTCAAAATTTAATAAGTATAAATTTCCTTGCAAAACAAATAATATAAATGATTTGATAAGCATTTTAAAAGAATTTGGATTAAATGAAAACAGTAATGAGTGATGGTAGAAATGTATTAAATGTGCTAATTGAATTGCTTGATGTTCTAAGACATAAAATTTCTGATCATCCAAATACAATAATTGACTTCTTGACTGAACAACTGACTTTATTATTAACAAAAAAAAAGGCCTTTCATTATAGTTCTGAATCAATGATATTTTGTAGTATATTATATAGTAAATATTTGAATGCTTAGACTAATTATGTCTATCAAAGTATTCTCTTTAAACATACAGACTTTCCTTTCCCAACCTCCAGTCAACCAGAGCAGAAAATTATAAAAAAAGAAAGTTACTATTTTTCTTCAAAATTTTTAGTTATGAACTAGCTCTTGCGAATCACTGTGCAGGAGCCATACCATAAGAGAGGGGATAAAACTTTTAAATTACCATATATTAAACCTTTACATAAACATAATATTACTTAACAGACATTCTTAATTACTTACAATTTCTTATATTACATTACATAGAACTTCATCCATAAAGCAGCTATAATATAACAATGAAACTTTTTTAAATTTACAATATTATTTATGTTTTTAATATAATATATCCAGCATTGCAAGCATTTTGCATGTATGTTAACTTGGACTTAATATTAAGAAACATAAAATGTAGCACATTAAGGATATTTATACACACTACACAATATCAACTAAAAAGGTTCAACTTCATGCTATAATTTTAAAAAATTCTAACAGAAGTTTATTGATTTTATACTTATAGATCAGATATCTGATATGCACATTTTTAACACAACATACTATATAATTCTGATTTATGCCCAATCATGCAGTCTGTATGAGTGCATAAAAGAAGAAACTTTAAAAAAAGTCATGCACTTATCAGCATAAATCGGAATATTACTGTTTATAGTTGTTTTTATTTTTTAGTATTGCATAATCATATGTATATAAATATATGCAGAAAGTTATTCTATTTTTCATTCCTAAGTTATTAAATTGCTGGTCATCATGCATTTATATAATTTAATTTGTCAGTTTCAACTTTAAAATCTGGTATAACCTGACAAGGATGAGAACCTTTATTTAGATAACATCATGTGTGCTAGATTTTTATTAAAACTTTAGGTAAACTTTTGCATTCTGTGTGTGTCATTTGTAAAATCTTCATTAAAAATGTGACAATATCCTCAATAACTGATTTATAAGCTATTTGTTTTCAAGACTTTTTGAGAGTATTTAGTTGTCATGTTGTGCAAAATAAACAAGAACTTACTGGACCAAAGCATAGACGTGCCCCCCCTCCCAACTTAACTTGAAATAAATTAAAACGTTAATAGAAGTTCAGTTAAATCAGAAAATTGTAGAAAACTTTTAAGAAATTTGGTTTTTTTTCGTTTTTTCAAACTGTGAAACTGAAAATACCGATTATGTCTTTAGCCCTAACATAGTTTTTAACAATGATATGATCCATAACAAAAATTCGATGCTACATTTTTTTTCTTCTTTTATTTATATTACATTTATTTTTCTCATCGTATAACTTTTTGAATACTACTCAAACATCAATTCTATTGTTACTCAATTTCAAAAAATCATAATATTTCAAATTTAAAGTATCGATCGGTAGTCAACGCGCTGAGAAGGGCCCTAGCTGAATTCAATTTGTGCCCGTCCCAAATGTTAGAAGCACGCTAAGCCTATGGTCCAAAGTATATATGTAAGGGAGCCATACTACCTTTTTTATTTCACTGATAAGCAAATTTATAATGAACTCTGCTTTTCAATGATTCTTTGTATCACAAATCAGTCTAATTTTTATTATGGCATTATAAGAAAATATTGGTTTCTTTACAGAATTCTGAATCTGGAATCCATCTACACCTCATTGTGATTTCCTTCGAAAGATGCCATAGCTCACTTGACAGTGTGCTCGATTCATAATCTGTGTAAGTTGATTTGAACCTCACTGAACCCATTTTTTTTTATTCTCTAGATATCCTTTTTTTTCAGTAGTGAACTTGTAGGCAAAATCACAAAGTTGTGAATATATTTTTTTTTAATTTATTTCTTTTTAATTTATTTTTACTTAACACTAGAACCGCGGAGCGGGTCAATTTGACCCAAAACGATGTTTAATTTATCACCACGCGAAAAGTATCGATTGAAAAAACAATTCCTTTAATGACTTTTAATATTTTAAGGTGAACAACAATTTACCAAATTTAAAAATTCGTAACATAAATATTTTCCCGATTATTAACACTTATACCTAGAACCGCGGAGCGGGTCAATTTGCCCCGTAAGAAATGTTAATGCGCAACTAACGAAAAACAGATGCAATTTTTCGAACTGTAACTGTAAAATACTTCTACCACACCCTAGAATTCCTTAAATGGACTGTACCAGAAGGGGGAATAGTGAAGGTTTTTCAGTCAAGGTCATTATATTAGGTTTGAAACACGAACTACGTTCGAATGCAGTGAAAAATTACTGGGAATATTTAGAAGACTTTTTGAAGTTGTTTTTATTCTGTAATTAGTATATGTATAAAAACTACGTCACGACGCTGTAATCTTGCTGTTCAGGAAGCTTTAGAATATTTAAAACAATTATCTGAAAAGGATTCAGAAGGTTCGGAAAAGGGTTTCTCAAGATTCGATTTTGAGTAGTGAGGATGAATACCTGCCTGCTAATGAATAAAATTTGGATTCGGAGGAAGAAAATTAAAGTGAAGATGACTCTGACAATGCTCTAACAATCCCTGGTCCTCATCGCAATACTGATGATCATTTATCTGATAAAAAATAAAAATCAAACATTCCAAGAAAAGATACACACACGCAAAGAAATTTGAAAAAGAAATCAACAATAACATTCAAAGTTGGAAACAATGAAGATGGCAAAGATGGGACAATTTGGAATGTCGCTCAATTAGGAACAAACGATAGAGGAGGAAATTCAAAGTTTAATATTTTGAAAGAAGTTGGGGCCCAACACCACATGCTAAACGCAATGTTACCGACAACAGTCCTTCAAGTGCTTGGAGACATTTTATAGATGAATGGATATTGAAACACATAAAGAAATGTACTGAAGATGAAGCTCATCGGCAGATTCAGGAAAGAGAATGGAATATAACATTAGAAGAAATAGATGCTTTTATATAAATTTTATATGCACGTGGTATATATTGTGCAAAAGGACTTGAACTGGATAGCTTGTGGTCAAAGAACTGAGGACCACCATTTTTCCAAAATACAATGTCAAGAAAACCAATTTCGTGAAATAATGGGATTTTTACGCTTCTACATAAAATAAACAATATCAAAGCGTCTAGAGACAGACAAATTTGCCCTTATTTCGGATATTTGGAATCGTTTCAGGGAAAATTGAAAGACTAACTATACATCAGGTCCTAATGTAACTCTAGATGAACAGTTATTACCTACAAAAGCTAGGTGTAGGTTTATCCAATACATGCCAAACAAACCAGATAAGTGTGGAATCAAGTTCTGGTTGGCTGCAGATTTGACTCAAAATATCTGATAAATGGATTCCCGTATGTTGGAAAAGATAACAAAAGTCCATCCCACGTTTCTCTTTCTGAACATGTAGTGCTGCGACTAATAAGTCCATATGAGAACAAAGGTAGAAATGTCACTACGAACAACTATTTCACGACACTGAAGCTTGCAGAGGCATTGAAATCCAAAAACACTAGCCTTGTATGGACTGTAAAACGCTCATGAAGAGAAATACTAGTCTCTGTAAAAATGTTAAAATCCACATTGTATTCGACTACGGTACTAACCCATAAAGACATGAGTCTAACTGTTTATCAAGGTAAAAAAGATAAAAACGTTTTCTTGCTAAGTAGTCTCCATCCAAACGTAGAAATTGCGGATAACCCAAAAAAACTACCTGATACAATCGCTTTCTATAAATCAACTAAATACGGTGTGGACGTGATTGAACAAATGGCAAGGAAATTTACAGTCAAGTCTGCTTCACGTAGGTGGCCGGTGCAGGATTTTTCGTAATATTTCGGACCTTGCTGCAATCAATGCCTGGGTTTTATATAAAGCTGCAACTGGAAAATCTATTACTAGACGGCAATTCATTCAAGACTTGGTTGAAGAATTGCGAGAAAAGTTTGTTCTCTTCCGACATAAAAAGGTGGCAAAAAGAGCATGTGAAGCAACCAATGAAAACAATGGACAACCAAAAATTGAGCGTAAGCGAGTCCGATGTCACATTTTGAAATGTAAAAATAAAACTCTAGATATCTGTTCAAAATGTAAAGCACCCATCTGTGAAAAATGTACAAAACTTATTAATCAGTTTTGTACAAAATGCATGCAATAAATTGGATTTTATAATCTGTAAAACTAAGTACTGATAAAATTTTTAGTAACTGATAAAATTTTTAATTTTTAATTTTTTGAAATTATGTCTAAACATATTAAAAAGATATACTCTGTTTTTCCTTTGAAAGTAGGAAATTTATGTCATATTTTTTTTAAGAGACATGTTATTATACTCAAGGACATAAAATTTTAAATAATACAATTTTGTAAAAATTAAGTTAATTTCTCTTGATTTATATAAATTATTTAATGTAAATTCTGAGAAATATTGATTATTATTTAAAAAATAAAATGTTTTAGTTAAATAAATTAAGCGCTTGTGCATATTTTATAAATTTACAATCTAGGGTCAAAATGACCCGCTCCGCGGTTCTAGGTATACCGAAAGTCCCGCGGTTCTAGTGTTAAATTTGAATTTTTCTATGAAAAACCATAAAAAATATTTTTATTACATAATTCTTAATTAATAAACAACTCAAATTTTCAAATTTCTCTTTGTATATTTTATATGCTAATCCGAACATTCTCATAAACTTTGGTTGCAGTAATTTGTGGATTGATATCGATTTCCTTTATTCATTATATTTTTAACTGGCAAGCCTGTTATTAAAGTATTAGGTATGTCCGAAAGTGCAGTTCAGGGACTTCAGTTAACCATGACTTTTGTGAAAGTCTTTTATCATAACTGCTTACCAAAATTTTTTTTTATATTTTATATTATAAAGATATAAAATGCCAAGGGTTATTTTACTCTTGATAGTTAATGTTAAAAATGTTTTTAATTTAACTATCAGAATTACATGAGAAGTAGTTAGAGGTTCATTCATAATTCCTTACAGAAGTAATAATAATAATAATATTGCTTATAGATGTATTAGATCATTCGTTGATGAGCTAATAGGTAGTTGGATGTCATTTGGAATACTAACTTCTGCCTAGTATTTAATTTTTTATTATTTCATTGTCAAATTTTGGTGGAGATATGTCTATAAAATATATTTTTGTGAGTAGCTGTTATTATAAAGTGTAAGGATAAGGGCGGTAAAAAAATATTCCAAAATATATTATTTAGGTTCAATTAATTATTAAACAATTTTTGACTATAATAAGGTTATGTTTGCAAGTGTGTAGGTTTTTTTATGGTCTATTATTGGGTTTATCTAAGTTAAGTAGAAAAAGTATGCAAGCATACAAAGATTGACTGGCTGTCAATGTTGAGTGCAGTGGCATAGATTATTTTACAAAGTGCAATAAAATATTTTTAACTTTTCAAACTGAACTTCTAACCAGAATTTAAAAAAAATTTAATAAAACTTTTAAAATTGAAAATATTTTCATGGATCTAAAGAATGGAACAGAACACCTGTATGGTCAATTAATTCATGGATAAATGATGCAGCCCTAAAAGCAAAAGGCCTGGTTTCTGTATACTTTTATAATAATCATGTTACAACAGTATACAGAAACCAGGCTTTTTGCTTTTAGAACTGAATCGTTTATCCATGAATTTGTTGACTATACGGGTTTCTATTCCAATGTTAAGATCTGTGAAAATACTCTCATTAGCAAAATATTTTTAAAAAAATAAAAATTTGGGTTAGAAGCTTGGTTCAAAAAGTCTAAGTGTTCCTTCATGCTTTATAATATAATCTATGCCATTTCACTCAACATTGACAGCTAGTCAATATTGCCCACCTCATTTTTCAAATTAACCTAGACTAATCAAACAATATATCATAACAATTGTTTAGTAATTACTGAATCTAAATAGTATATTTTGAATAATTTCTTACTGTGGTTATCCCTAATAACAGATGCTCGCAAATAAAAAATATTTTATACACAGATCTCCACCATAATTTGACAATTAAGTTACAAAAAGATATGCTCTATTAAAATACTACGCAGAAGTTAGTATCCCAAATTATTTTCTACCACATTTTTTGCAAAACCAATTACTGTGAAAGCTACATCATACAACAAATGTTTACTTTATTCATTATTATAGTAATAGATTAGTTGTTAAAGAGTATTCACCCTTTTCACTAAATTTCTGAGTACAGTAAGACATTCAATCCTGTCAATTAAATTATTATTTATTACAGATATAAATAAAATAGATTAGATTGCCTTGATGGAGTACAATAATTGAAAGCTGGCCGAGAGACTTGTTTAGAATGACAACAAAATTTTTTTTTCACTATCGAGAATCACTCTCACATTGAAAGTAAAGAAACACAAGAATGAAGATTGAATACTAAATAAAATGTTAGCATATAAAATCTTAAATTTCTAAATCTGAACCAGCATCTGTATTAATGGTCTCTATGGCATGTTGCAATCAGATTTAGAAATTTCAGATTTTGTATGCTAATGTTTTACTTAGCATTCAATCTTTATTCTTGTGTTTCTCTACTTTCAACAGCATTATTCTCAATAGTGAAGAGAAAATTTTGGTTTCATTCTAGACAAGTCTCTGATTCAGCTTTCAATATTGAGCTGAAATTATGCTCAACATTAAAAGCTTATTATTTTACTCTTATCAAGGCAATCTAACCTATTTTATTTATATCTATAATAAAAAATTAATCGACATGGCTGGATTTTCTACTGTACAGAGAGAAATTTAGTGAAAAGTGGAATACTCTTTAACAAATATTTTATAATTATTTTCAATTAGTATATTTATTTAATCAATATTTATTACATGATGTAGTTTTCACAGTATGTAATTGGTTTTACAAAAAAATGTGGTAGGAATTTACTTCTTGGAAGTAGTTATCAATAAAATGACAACCGATTTAAAATTGCACTCGTGTGTTGGGTGCTGTTTTATATCAAGTTTTTTTAAACCCCGGTCTCAGAATTTATATTTCCTAATTGTATTTAATTAATTCTACTTTATCAACAATGGATTTTTTCAACTACTTTCAACAATCAACTATTTTTACAACAATAAATTAACCTTTAATGTACAAAACTATGCAAAAAATAATTTTCTTATCTGCAGAGCATTTACTAACTCTACATCAAAAAATAATTTAAATAAATTCTTCTTTTGATCCATAAATTATATCAGGGGATGGGAGTCATTTTCCTTTCATATAAATTTATGAACTGATTTTCTCTTTCTTTTTTTCCCTAGATGTTATAAAGTTGGAGCAGAGCTACAGCGAAAGGATCCTAGTTTTGTAGAAAATATAGAAAAAAAATGCGTAAATGTGCTATGTATTTTCTAAATAAACTATTTTTACTTTAAACCAGCTCTTTTCTGTATTTAAAAGCATGTGTTTCTATAATTATCTTCTATTGTGTAATTTTAAGAAATATTACTATCATAGTACTATTTCTCAAAAATAGTACTATCAAGTGTTGGATATTGAATGTCCTATATAATATAAAAGAAAATATTTTAAAAAATGACTTATAAGAATTTAATGAATTACTCTTTAATTCACAATTCTATGCAAAAAATAATTTTCTTATCTGTAGAACATTTATTAACTCTACACCAAAAAATAATTTAAATAAATTCTTCTGAGCAAGTTTTCATAAGCTCACAATGGTTTGAGTATGGGTTTCATAATATCACACTAACCATTCGTCAAGTTTTGAAAAATGAATGTATCAAATTTATATTTATAAATTTATCAAATTATGGTAATAAATTTTATACTGGGGAAGTTCAAATTTTTGGGGTTAATTATTAAAAACATGGATATATGTTGCATTTCTTTGGATGAAATGCAATAATATGAATGGAAAGAATAAATACATAGTACTGTTTTACATACTATATCTCATTCTAAATTTTAAAAAAAACCGGGAACCTTAGATCGAATGGAAAGATAGATTTAGCTTTAATGGTTGGTATTAATGTTATCTTAACTTTCAAATTTGGGTAAATGTATCTTAATACAAAAGGAGGTTTTGTTCTAACAAGTAAACTTGTGATTCATATGCAAATTTTTAGGTAATAACAAAGATCAGTATTTGGTAATACCTAAAAATACATAAGGCAAAACTGGAAAGAATACTAGAAATATGAAGGCAAAAAAATAATAATAAAAGTGAAAGGGTTGATATCGGAGGTTATTCGTCAGTGTAATAAATAATAAAAATAAGCATATAAATGAAACGGTCCTACGCAAAACTTTGAAAAAATGCCGGCGGTCCGATTCTGGTAGAATGCTTACATGACGCCCGGACCTACGGCACATTGCTGTTTACGAGATGGGTAGATGACGGTATGTCGACACCAATTACTGCTCCCGTAACCGGCCCGTCAACCTCCAGTTACGCGGCGGCTTTCTGTTCGCATTGATGGGTTGCTCGCTGCTACCTCACGGTTAGTAATCGGATGAACGATGGCTCGATTCTTACCGGAATCGGCCCAGCGCTCCATGGGATAGTCGCGGGCTAGAGGTCACTCCCATGATGGATCCGATACTGACCTAATGCGCCGGCCCGGCAGTGGAGAAATCGGATGGCCGGAATCTTCCGGTCCCGGCCCGATGCCTCTGTGTTTGTTGGGTAAATATTTACAGGGGTCGTATAGGATATGCCGAAATCAATTCCTTTGTTCTTAAAACGAAAACGAAAAACATAATTAGTCTACGGTCTATGAAATTTAAAAAGAATTTAGAATTTTGAAAGGTTTTGTGTTTTTATATGCTATATATATATATATATATATATATATATATATATATATACATACATACATAAAATTATTTATTTTATTATAGATGTTAAAGTAAATAACATTTTTTCAACCTTTAATTTAAAAGTAAATGAAAATTAAGCAATGAAGTTTCCTATATTTTTATATATTTCCTCTTATATAAATCATGCTTTATAATTATAATAAATATACCACTAAAATATGTGTCTAAAGCTATGTTATAGATTTATGTAAAAATAATATGATTCAATGAAAAACACGTTTTAAATTATGTAAATACATTTTACGCAATGTTATTAAAAGCATTAAATATTTATTCAGAATATGAAACAATGAAAATTCATAGATATTTTTATATTTCCTCTTATATAGAATATCACGTAATTGTATAGAATATCCTATTGTATAAAATATCACGTTCACTGAAATATAGATACACATAAATAAAATACATGAATAATATATAGATATTTGATTTACATATATAGGTAAAAATAAAGGGAGTCATTAATAATTTAGAGGAGTTAAAGATAGATTTTTATACATTCGTCTAAAAATATTTAACTCGATACTCTTAAAAGCCATACATCAGTTAGTTTAAAGATAGCAAAGTTAAATCGAGGAAGAAGCAAGAAGAATTTGTGCTTTCAAGTTTATGAAAGAAATATTTTTATAATAGATGTTACAGTAAATGGCAATAAAGAAATTTGCCTTTTTCCCTCATAACGAAAAAGGAGGAAATTAAATAACGAAAATTGATATATTTCTATATATTTACTCTTTTATAAATCATGTTTTATTGATATCAAGAAACAGACCACAAAAATTTATTTCTCAAGCTATGTTATATATATATATATATATATATATATAAGTAAACATAATTTTAATTCATTCTTGAATTAGAAGAGAAAACAAATTTTTTTAATTATCTCTGAAGATACTTTACACGATGCTATGAAGATCATTTTATCAATATTAAGGATATTAAACAATGAAGATTCATATACTTTTATATATTTCCTCTTATAAAGTTTTTCAAGTTTTTTAATTAGAAGAAAAAATTCTACCAAACAAAATATTATATATATAAGTAAAATTAATGTGATGCATTAATGACTTAGAAACGTAAAATATACGTCTAAAAACAGCTTCTTTGAGGCTCTTAAAACTATTACGTCGGTTGTAAGATAGCAAAGTAAAATGGAGAAAGTAGCAAGAAGAATAAAGCCTTTATGAGCAAAATATTTTTATAATGGATGTTACAGGCATTTATCTTTTACCCACTTAATGTAAAATGAAAATGAAACATAAACAATGAAAATTCATATATTCTTATATATTCTCTCTGTCTCTCTCCCTATATATATATATATATATATATATATATATATATATATATATATATATATATATATATATATATATATATACATATATATATATATACATATATATATATATATATATATATATATATATATATATATATATATATATATATACATATATATATATATATATACATATATATATATATATATATATATATATACATATATATATATATATATATATATATATATATATACATATATATATATATATATATATATATATATATATATATATATATATATATATATATATATATATATATATATATATATACATATATATATATATATATATATATATATATATATATATATATAGTGTTTTATTAATTAGAGCGAAAAGTAATATTTAAATACATATGAATATATTTTTTGTGATGCTTTTAAAATTTTTATATCAGCTGTAAGGTAGAAAAGTAAAATAGAGGAAGAACAAGAATTAAAGCTTTGAAGTTTTGAGCAAAATATTTTTATAATAGATGTTATAGTAATTTATCTTTATCCCTCTCAACGTAAAACAAAAATGAAAATTAAACAAAGAAAATTCCTATATTTTTATATATTCCTTCTTAAATATATCATGTTTTATTAATTTCAAGGAACATACGATTAAAATATATTTTTCTGTTACAGATCATAGAAAATATAATATGATTAATTAAGGAAATAGAAGAGTAAAAGATTCTTTTTTAAATACAGCAGAAATATTTTACTCGGTGCGCTTAAGAGCGTTTCATCGGTTGTAAGACAGCAAAGTAAAATCGAGGAAGAAGCAAGAAGAATTAATGCTTTGAAGTTTAATCACAAGGTCGTACTTTGCAGTAGTTAACAGTATATTTAAAAATACCTTTGGGACATTTAAGAGGCAATTTTGTCGTCTGGGCTCTTCAGAATATATTGGTATAGGACTTGGAATACAAATTTTATTACGCGTAGCATGTAGAGTGGGCCTAAATTTCCCTTATTATTCAAATGGATTGTATTTGGTTTTATAAGTATATATATTGTCAGAGTAGAATTAAATTCTTTAAGATTTTCATTGAATAATGTCTGCAGAGCGTGCAATAATTTTGCATTTTTTAGTCAATTTGTAATCATATATTCGCTCCGAATGAAATCATGTTTAAGATGCAAAGGAAGTAAAAGTGCAAAAAATTACTGCAAATAAACTGGTGTTCAAAATTAAGAAAATTTGCACATTTTCCGTAATTTCCTGAAAATTAAAGCACAGATTTTGATTGTATGGTTTCATGTTTATATAAGAGAAAAAGTATTCCACAAAGCAGTCATGGTACACGCAACTGATAGTCCGTTACGCCCAGGAACGATCAAAACCCACGGTGCAAGATCAAACATAAAATTATCGTAATATGGGATATGGACCCCTCTTAGAGCAATACAGCTCTCACAGATAGATGTTATACTGGAAACGAGGCAGTTTGAAGAGTCCCTCTGGCGTCGGTACCACTCCTGCAGCAACGTAGTTTGCAGGTCCTGGATGGTTCTTGTCGGGGGATGGCGATCTGGAATTGCCTTCCCAAGAGAGTCCCAGACACGTAAAATAGGGTTTAGGTCTGGATATCTCGTTGTCCAATCCATCCGGCGAATATCTACACTTTCAGGATAATCGTCGACTAGGTGAGCATTATGTGGACGAGTTGTCGTCCATAAAAATGAACTGAATGAAAAGGTGAACATAGGGCTGTAAGAACTCCTTCCTATACCTGTGACAAACCCACGAAGAGGTCTCCAGCCGCTTACCATGGCGCATACATCAGCCTTGAAGCAGATTCCAGTGGAGTCTTCAGAATCGAGTCGTGATTCAGCATAGACAATCTCTTACTTCATCTGTACTGCATTTGTAGTACGTCAAGTACTTTATCTGTAGTGAACCTGGGACACGTTATCTTCTCTCCAAGATGCGAGAAAGGCAATGCTATGGCAACGTAGACGTCATGGTCAAAGCAGGCTTTGACTCGGACGGCCGCACATCTCTCCATGTGTTTGACAGAGGGTCACTGACTGGTGATAGGTATAAGGATGAGATCTTACTACCTATGTTCGACTTTTAAGATGCACAGTTAGTTGTTTCGATTCCTTTTTATGAATGATTACGAACTTCCTCATAAGGCACAAGTAGTCGACGATTATCTTGATATTCAGAATACTCGAAGGATGGATTGGTCATCCAGATATCCGGACCTAATCCTTATCGAACATTTCTGGGACTCTCTTGTGAGAGCAATTGCAGCTCACCATCCCTCTACAAGAACCATCCAGGAGCTGAAAATTGCGTTGTTGCAGGAGTGGTAACGACTGCAACAGGGAATCTTAAAACTACCTCGTTTCTAGCATAACAACAAGCTGTGAGACTTATATGACTCTTTGATGTGTTCATACAACATATAGTAATTTTACGTTCGATCTTGCACCATCTGTTTTGGAGATTCTCAGGCTGATGATCCCAACTGCCGATCATGAGTGCGTACCATGACTGTTGTATGGTATAATATTGTCTCTTTTATAATTGTGCATCCCTCCAAATTCCAATAAAATCTGACCAATAACTTTCCAGATATTCGACAAAATGAGCAAATTCTCTTAATTTTGAACACCAGTGTATTTCATTTTTTACAGTTGTAGCACCTATATTATTATTGAATATTATGATATAATATTGTTATTGTAATCATTCCGTTAATCAGATTTTGTCCAAAAGGTTAATGTATGTATTAAAGATTTGAAAACCATAACATTTTACGATAATGAAACAAGAGGTACTTTTTAAAAACAAAATAGTTAAGATCGATGAATTTTGATATTTTATTTCTGAAAATGTATGGATTTTTCTACGTAGATCTTATACAAAATTATATTTTATATAGGACCATTACGCAAAATTTATGAACACAATATCTGTCAATGGTTACTTTTAAAAAACTTATAGAGAACTGTTTTATTATGTTCTCATGTTGTTTATTCATAATATCCAAGAACATAAATAAGAATAAGCATTACTCACTTTGAATAAACATATGAGAGTTCTCACGCTGAAAGAAGACTTAAATTTGATAAAATGTTTTAAGAGATCATCTTTTTGCTTGAACGTGTGATTCCAATCATTTATATTATGAATGAACTATACTGTCATTAATTTTGAATTAAAAATATCCGATACAAATATATATATATATATATATATATATATATATATATATATATATATATATATATACATACAGTATACAGTATACAGTAGTCCTTTCAGTAGTGTGCGTTGTCCATACATTTCCTTAGCTATACGAGCATTAAAACATATAACATGAATACAACCAAATGACAACGAAGTTTTAAAAGGTTAAAAAGTCAAAAAAGTTAAAATCAAATCAAGACGCTGCAGACAGAGAGTCTCTTGCTTCCCAGTTAAGGGAGTAAAAAGTTTTGCCAGACAGGGCGGAGCATGCAAGGAGGTGATCAAAATTTACCAGCTCACGAGTGCCACAGAGGGGTCACAAGGGACTGTCTAGAATTCGAAGTCGGTAAAGATGAGTATGAAGGAAATTGTGCCTCATCACCATTCTGAATGCCGCAATCTAGGTCGTTCAGTAAATTAAAGAACACTCTCTCGCCAAGCTTTCTGTCTCACTGTTTTTTCGAGTCTGATCTTGTGGACTTTTTGTTTTAATTGGGTATAATGAACTGCTGATTTCTACCTACTTAATTGCGAGAAGATAGTTGGACTAACATGCCCCCCCCCCCCTATAAAAAAAGTAGTAGATCTACCTGGACTCACGAATAAAAGAACCTCACAGATGAACTAGTCGAATTTTTAAAAGTATATCTTGAACTGGTTTATAGAAATCCAGATCCCCCTATATTTATTCATTACAATGGCAATTTGAGTGTAGACCCAGACTGCAATTGGTCTTAGTCTATATTCAGGTGTTTACTCATAGACTAGTACTGGAGGGGAGTGGTATTGGTCATCGGGTTGTTTTGGTAGAAATTCGTTGTCCAGCTAAATAGTCTCTTAATTCCAATAACTTTCTGTCTTGGAATTTTCGTAATGCGGATAGGCCTTTTTTCAGTTAATAATGGGAGCATGAACTATGAATTAAAAACTAAATTTCACTCTTCATCCAAACAAAATTTTTGGGATAAATAAAAGTTTTCTTAAAGCTGTAAAAAATTTTATCTCATTAAAAATTAATACTATAAGTGGTGTATTAAAAAGCATGATAAAAAGTTTGATTATTAAATACACTTCAAAGCCAGCAATAAATAAAGAGTACTTTTCGATGTCTTTCATGAAAAATTAAAGTAACATATGTGGTCTGAATTCACACACACACACACATACACATATATATATGCATATATATCACGTGTTTTTGCAGAGAAAATATGTCCTTTTGTATCGATAAATCTATCTATTTATACAAAGATATATGTACTTCAATTTTCCAATAAATAAAAAATACGATATGCAAAATAAATCTTTTATACTTATTACTACATAAAATTACCGGTATTTTATTTCAAACGAATATGTACCATTTATTGATATTCGAACTATAAAACATGTTTAAATATTCTCTAAAAACATTCGAAAAGTGCAAACAACGCATAAAATACATCTGAGCGAAATATCGTTGAAGAAAAAGGTATTACCATATCATTATTGTGAAATGTATCGGTAGGCAATTTAAAGGGGTTTGCCGTTTACAAGATTGCATTTGTACCTTTAAGTTTTATAGCCTCACTTATTTTACTCCCCATTTTAATGCTGCTTTTACGATTTCAAACACAAAAGGAAACTGCTTCAGCTTCCCTCGTCTTTTCAACTACTCCATTTTTATTCTCCGAAGTACTAATCTGTTTATTGTTTTATGATCCTGGCATTTTAACATTTTTGATTACATATTTCATTTTACGATTACTATAATAAAGCTCATTAAAAAAAATCTCTCCCAAGGAGATTTCACTTCATTAAATAAGTAGTGGGTGCAATAATTTTTTTGGCACAGAGTTCAGAAAGCTGTGATTTCATAAGCAAGATTTGGTGGATCCATTTTCAAATAAATTCCTTAAATTAACTTTTGTCAATGGAGTCCATTAAATAAAAGGTTATTGTAGTATGGTTTTAAATAAACTACCGAGTGTCCGTCTCTTTTATTTAAAAGAAAGGCATTTCACTTATATTCGTATACATAGCCAATAATCCTATTATATATATATATATATATATATATATATATATATAAATATCCATGTATGATTTTGTTGTATACTAATAATTCAAAATATGTAGTTTAAAATAAATTCTAACTCTCTTAAGAAAAATGTGTACATACTTGTATATAAAGTCTCTCTTGCAAAAAATGTGTACAAAATGTTGTAAAGAATTTTTATGTAGCAGTAATGATATATTAACAAGAGTAGGGAGATGCTTTATTAATAATGTAAAATATGTACATCGGTTATTAAAGTTTTAAATATGCCCAGAATTCAAACAATTTCAAACTCCTTGTAGTTCCTCACTATAATCCACAATACAGTCGACGATTGCTATAGAAGCAAAGACACGTTTGCATTGAAATTTAGATAATCTTTGGCTTTAGGAGGGTAGTTAATGCAAAGATTTGCCGTTCATACTGATGTAGCATAATAGTTGAAAACGGTAAGTTTTGACAATCAATGGAGATTTTTGCACATTATTTGTCTTGATCTCGCCTTACGTTAGAATTATTATCATGAACATGAAAATTTATAGAATCCCTGCATCAGTCCGGTGAACTAAACAAAATGACAACCCGGGAACTGAATCTCTGAGAGTATTGTAAGTCCTGTTATTTTAGCATATACCTTTCTCGTGTGTTTGGAAATGGTAGGGACCACTCATTGGGAGATGTCAGACTTGGTTTCCTTAGAACCACTGCTGCTCAGAAATTCTTGATGACGCCTGTGAATTTCCGCCGAGTGTTAGAATACAGAAATGGATTCCGTCAATGACATTCTGGTTTTCTGAAATCCGTACTATATCACATATGTCATAATGAGTCTTACCTGATACCTAGGGAACAAATTTTTATAAATGACATGCAATATCAATGAAATGGCGATTCCAGACATTAGCTTTTACCTGGTTAACGGTGTGTTCACACTAAATCCAGAGCGTTAAGTAGATTCAGAGTTAAAAACCACAGAGCTACATGGATTAACCACATGATAAGTCAAGCCAATAACCGGTCTTGTCAACGATTTCGTAGCCATCGCAGTAACGTAACGTGAATGCGATGTGAACAGGACTTAGGGATCAGTTGAATTGCACATTTATCCTGTGGATGGTCCCTATCCAAAAAATGAAACAGAATCAAACCAACCTGGTGAAGAGTCAATAATTCAAAGGATGACGCTTACTCATACTTTACAACACTCGCCAACCTGTAGCAACAACTGGAATAATCTGGAATATATTTTTGGGCATAGTTACTGTCTACTCTCAGCGTGACAACGAACTTATTCTTAAAGCAAGGTATCGAGGTTTCATATACCAATTTATCGTCTCGAGAATCATTAAGAGTTATGATGACTTTTCCTTCTAAATATGGATTTAGAAACAACATAAAAGACTCAACGGACAGAATGAAAATATTTTCACATCGTCCCAATCATTAATTAAACAAATATCCCCCCCCCCCCACGTTCAATTCAATGTACCCAATAATTTTAGCTTGACTTCCTTCTTTAAAATTAAATAATACGCTGAAATAAAGTAAATCAGATTCTAAGGTTCTTAAGATAAAGTTCAATGAAGCTTATTTAGTTTAAGAGCTGCACACACAAGTCGTTAAATTATTCTCTTCAATTTAAAAGTATCTTTCCAGAAATGAATGCATAATACTTTAATTTTAATTTTTTCCTAGATATAGAGAGGGTTTGAAATAAGTAATTTCAAACGTATCCTTTTTTATCTAGCATTACTCTTGTTTCTCTTAGAAAATTAAAATGAGCGTCTAAAGTCATTTCATATTCTGGAAAGCAAACAAAAGTTCTTTATATATCTGTTAGAGTGTTTAATCTAATCTCTTTTTGCTTACACGATAAAAAATATTTTGCTCCACAAATTAAGATTTTTTTACATCTCTCTATATCCGGAGATTTGTTTTTCTCGGTAGGTATCCTGATTTCTGCTTTCTTTTCACAAAAAATACAGCGTTTTAGCTATATGATTTTTTCCGGAGATGTTTATATTTATAACCGGTAAAAGTATATTTTAACATCTTACGTAGTTCATTTTTGAAATATTTTTGCTATATGAAAATCTTTCATAATTTTGTCATCAGTTAAAAATAATTGAAATTTTACCACCTGAACCCTTTTCTGATATTCCCATATTAATGTCTTTTATGTAGCAGTTTTTATCACAAAGGATATACGCATTGACTTACTTTTAATCTTCTTTTATATTTGTACTAGCGATTAATGCCTATATATATATATATATACACACTGCTGGCCACCCAAATTGCAACACCAAGAAAGACAAGAGATATCCCAACAAAATTTATTTTGTAGATAACATGTTGACCAAGTATCAAATGATTAAATTTATAGACTTCTGTGAAGTGTGGTTCCTGCCAAAATCAGTAGCCAGAGTAGCCGCCATTGTTGGAGATCACCGCTGCCATCAGGCTCGGCATTGATTCAAAGAGTCTTTGGATGAGTTCTTGGGGTACAGCAGACCAAGCAGCTTCCACACGTTGCCAAAGTTGATCTGCTGTGGCAGCTGGGGATGGAATCTGGGTCAATCGTAGAGCAACCATGGCCCGCATGTTTTCTATCGGCGAAAGATCCGGAGAGCGAGGCGGCCAGGGAAGCAATTCAATCTGGCGATTGACGAAGAACCGTTGGACAATGCGTGCCACGTGTGGTCGCGCATTATCCTGTTGAAATATGGCTGTGGACAAGCCCTGAAGGTAAGGAAGGACAACTGGCTCCATCACCTCGGAGATGTAGCGCTGGCTGTATAAAGTACCGGCAATGCGTACAAGAGGTGTGCGAGAGTGATATCCAATACCGCCCCATACCATAATACCCGGTGAAGGACCAGTGTGGCGGTGCATAACGCAGCTGTTCAGCATCCTCTCTTCACGGTGTCTCCAGACTCGAATGCGACCATCGTGGTGTTGCAGACAGAAGCGTGACTCGTCAGTAAAGACAATTTCATTCCATTCTGCCGTCCACATCCTTCTGTCATCGCACCATTGTCATGCGGAGACGTCTGTGGTTCTGCGTCAAGGGTAGACAAAGCAATGGACGTCTTGCGGACAGACCACTCTGCTGTAAACGGCATCGAATGGTACGCGCAGACACTGGATGATGCGTTACAGACTGCATGTGCTGTGCTATGGTTCGTGATGTGACTGAGCGATCCGTCACTGCCATGCGCACAATTTGCCTGTCATCACGTGAAGTGGTGCGCTGAGGTGAATGCGATCGAACACGCCGGTCCGTCGTACCCTTCTGCATCCAACGATCACATATCCGCATTACAGTTGTTTGGTTTCATCCAACACCACTACCGATTTCCCTGAAAGATAATCCACAATCTCGGTAGGCCACTATCCTTCCTGTGTCGAACTCGGATACTTGATCAAAAGATGATCGCTGTTTTCGACGAGGCATAATTGATCGTTTTTTTGAAAAAACCACAAGAAAAATACAATTACCGAACTTGAAATTGTCGAAATCTCCAAGCCTTAAATAGCGCTTTGAGGTGCCGGCACAGTGATGTGCGTCTGCGCTGAAATTCTAATCATTTGCATATTTCACCTCCGCTAATGCATGTTGTAAATTTCATGTTATTTGCATGTTTTCTTTAGGGTGTTTCATTTACAGTGGCTAGCAGTGTATAATAAATGCAACTGCCAATGTATGCAAGTAATGCTAAAAAAGAAAAATATATATTTACAAAAATTCGTAGCGGCTATTTTTATAGACAAAATAATCTAGAAGAAAATATTTAAATTAAATTCGACGCTCAATGTATGCAATTATTTTGTATGTTTAATATCCATAAAACATACTATTTTGAATGCAATTCTTAAAAAACTTCCATCTCAATTAGTCTGGTGGTTATATTTTATGATTTCCCGTATTTTAATATTTCTTTTGTCAATTTATTTCGTTGATATGCACGTGACGTAAAATTAATTTAAAATATCACAAAAAGAAAAGAAACATGTAAAAATCAGCATTTAATAAGTTAAATTCTAAAAAGGAATCTTTAAAAATTCACCAAAAATCAGAAAATGGAGGTAAGGATTTGAAAAAGATCTCATTTTAAAGGAATTTGTATGATCTTTCTTGTGATATAAATTTTATAACCCTCCAATTATTATTTTAAACACAAACTTTTAAAAAATGTTAGAAAAAAAAAGATTAAAATATAATTTTAAAAAAATCTAAGAGGAGTTTTTAAAAAATCTTTCTTACTTTACCCCTACACTATAAGAAAAATCGCCATGTAAAGGTTCAGCCCTCTAGGTTCAGCGGTTTGGTCTGTACGTTATACATCAGTCAGTCAGTCAGTTATGGAACTGTTTTATATAGATAGATAAATATATCCTTCTTTTTAAATCTAATTTTTTGTGACTAACATTAATTTTTAATCAGTGTCACTCGTGGAAAATTAGCGCACAAGTACAACGTGAATAAATCATCAAACTGTAAACAGGAAAACAGATCCAGTTTGCCATAGTGAGGGAAGTATTATACGCAAACAAGTTTTGATAATCTACAGTTCCTTGTGAAAATTGTAATTGAAAACATCATTCTACATTCACCAATAGCTTAATGGCCTTTCGGAGACTTATAAATATTGGTGAGTGTCGGAATCAGCTGCCGAATTCGAACGGTGGTTTTATGTCAATGGAAGTAAAAGGAGGAGTTAAAGGATGAATACAAGTTTATGTCGTAGTACTTTGTGTGTAACAAGAAAAGTATCAGTATGCAAATGCAATATATTTTGTTAATTTTCCCCTTGTTTTACGGACTTAATATATTCCTCAGAGTTCCATTTAGATTGGCACCTACAAAATTATTCAAGGAAACTCTTTTTGGACATTTTATTTTAACGCTTTTGGGCAATTTAATTAAGGTAATTTTTTTAGACTATAGTATGCTAAGCTCAATGATGCCCTTAAGAATTACGGGAATATATGATTATCTCCCAAGGCTCAAAATATGGCTCGGATATTCACATCTGGATTTGCTGTAATTCCAGTAAATGAACCATAATAACGAGAACTCTGACTTGTACAAGAAAAATTGAAATCAAAAGTTATAACATATAAAACTGTAGGTCTAACTTCAGGTACATTTGAAATACGAAATTAATTTAGAAGTATCAAAAAATAAAACTGTACTCTCGTGGGGACGTAATGTAACATATCTCACCAATACAGGGAAGTAAGGTCTAAATATAATTGAATCTGAACAAACTTTGCAAATTTTATGTCAATATTACAAATACAATATGCGTTAAAATAGACGAAACATTTACTATCTTACTGCAAAGAGAGAAAAAGATAGAGAGGAAAATTATTGTAAAAAGAATTTCTCTAAAATATCCGTTTGACTTAGACAAGAAAAATCGTCATATATTCTATGCCTGATGTTAAAAACCTCTAATAATAAGAGTAAATATCAATGTTAAAACTGCTTCTATGATATAACAAGCATAAAAATATATCACTAGGAGGTCTTATTAGCAGATGACCGGTTGCTAAGCTCATTCTATAAGATAAACAGAAACCAAAACCTCCATCTGTAACAAACAAACTGAATAATTCAGGGCACTCAAATACTATATTCCAAGCATCTCTGTTAATTTACTATGTATAAGATGTCTATGGTACGGTATATTCTATCAGTTTTTTCTAGGAAGGTCCCAGTAAATATTCAGATTTTTCTCTTTCATTGAGCACAAAAACGGCTCCGTAGGTTTTTCATTTATTTCAGCATTGTTTAACATACTAATGTATTGCTGATTTTTATTTCTCGATAAGTAGTGAAAGATAATGTTACAGCTACACTCCATTGACGACTAATACGGAATAGAGTGTATTTTCATTATTTTACAACTATGTTACTGAAAATCATTTGAATTATTTTCTATCATTATTTCTCTAGTGCTTTCATTATTTACTCCAAATAAATTGCTAATGCTTAAATTTTCATATGTTTTAATTGTTAGTCATGTTAATACATTAATCCAATCCCATTTCTATCAGTTTTTGTTTGATTGGCTTTGTGATAAAGCTATGCCTGATTTTTAGCGAATTTAAGTTATAGCTGAATTATAAATAAATAATGTTTTATACTAAAAAATCGTGATAATGGTTTAGAAATTATTTCTAAGGCGACTCTATATTTATTTATTTTATTCTTTGATGATAAGTGTAAATAAGAATGAAAAGTAATGAATAATGTAAAGTAACTACTGTTGTTTTTGAAAATAGCATTGACAGTTGCTCAAATAAATATCACTCCTGGCATCATCTTGTACAACTTGATCACCTAAGCCCATTCCATAAATTTTCTTTTATCCCAGGTCAGCGGTTTTGAGCCATTTTTACGTTTATTTTCAATCTCTGAAGCGTCATTTTACTTAACTAAGGTAATAAATCTCACATAAAAACACATCCCTGATATATTTGCATTTAAAAATTTTATGCACTTAAATTAGACCGAACATCCATAAACCTTTGAGTATTATGGACATACCTATGGAGGTAACAATGAATAAGATTATCCAGTTTTCTAGAGATGTAAAAAAATCCATTGGTGGAGGGATGCAGCTCTTTTGCTAAGATTTTGGGTAAAAAATTAGTTGAGTAAAATCTGGGGCAGTTGCCTTCCTGGTGTGCATTTTAATTTGTGAATAAGCAGTATGGCTGCATAACTCTTGAATGCACATTTTAATGTGTCTTTTTTATTATTTAGAAGAACACTTCTAAGGTGTTTTGTTGTGTGTTATTGTGATAAATGTTCATACATTTGATTATGTTGTCTGAAACTGAAAATATTTCTTTCTATCCAACAATAAGGTCCAAAGTGATCAGTGAATCATGTTTTAAAAGCCTCTCTTTTAGAATGCATAATTAGAGCATAGAGCTGTAACATTTATAATTTTATTTTCATATACCTTAACCGGAATTTCAAAATATTAAGTAAAATAAATCCGTCCAAATCTGATGAAATCATCTAAGTAAAGAACGACGACAGGACATTTATCTAATTCTAGTCTTATAATTGTAATCCAGGTAGCTTAAAAACTATATTGACCAAAAGCAAAAAATCTAAGCCGAGGTACGAAATGTAAATTTTAGGATGAAATTTGGAAAATGTAGAGCAGTTAAAGCTGTTAACGTTCTTATACTTTGACACATTCATTTACTGAATCACAAAAAAAAATCGGAATTTTCTAAGCTGACCATACTTGGTTCCGCCTTAACAGTTCCAGTTACCTAATCTGATATTAAATGGAAGTAAAATTTAATTCATGCTTGTCTGCTTACCCGAACCATTGATCAAATTCCGTGCTTAAAAAGCATCGAGTTAGTGTTCTATCAGCTGAACTTTCTTAGCGTTCAGAGGAACCTATAATTTGCATAGCCTTTTCCTAGAAAGTTCGTCAAAAATCGCTGCAGATGTACAAAAAATGCATCGGACCAAGTCACATATTTCAAAATAATTGTGCGCATTGCATGATCGAAAAATCGTCAAATCATGATTGATTGTTTTCCCCATTCTTAATTCTAGTTTTGGGAAATAATGGTTTTATTCATAAATACGGAAACTTTACTTTGGATAATATATGACGTGATTCATATCAAGAGCTCGGAATAGAAATATGATTATGAAATTCACGATGTTGGGAAATCGCTTTTAAAGTTTTTGAATGCTCTCAAGATAGAAAAGATGGAATATGGATTTTATTCCTCAGTTGAAGACCATGTTGGCGGGTAACGCAGTGAAGTAAAGTAAAAAAAAATAGTTGTATGTTCGTCCTTGCTCCTCCAAAAGTACAGAACTCAGTTTTCTGCTATTTTTATGCAGTCCGTACATTAAATGCTATGCTGAGAAAGTTTCAGCTATGTAGGACTATTCTGCTTATATAATTATAGACGACGTCGTTTGGTGGCGCTGCTTGACTGAGATAATCTCGTACCCTCTCTACCTCAAATATATTACGTTTAGATTATGATTAGAACTAGATAGAAGAAGATTTTGATACGAAGATAGGTCCATTTTCGAACGAGTTATGCTCGTATTCTTGATTGGCTTTTTTAACCCTTATGTTCACCATTTTATGTGTTATTAAAATTATTTGTAATGTTTAGTCGTGCATCTTATTAGTTGATTATTCTTTGAATTTACCACTGAACCACTTTTCGATTTTGTAACAGCTATTTATAAGATACCAAGGGATAATATGGACATAAAAGTGCTAACACGGTGTTCTTAACATATCAATAAATAGATTTGTTATACAAAAAAGGAAAGAAAGAAAGAAAAAACGTTTTCCCCCTTTTTTTTTGCCTTTTTTTCCTAGCTCCTGATATATTTAAACTATGTCTGTTGAAAAGTATCCTATTTCATGCTGGATAATAAATAAAGAAAAGAGATGACACCTTGGCGAATAGAAACAATGATAAACCTACTTTAAAAACAACGCATAGCATGAGGGAGGATTTAGGGTGTTTTTTTAATTTATGTCTTTGTTCAAAACAACCATATAAACAGAAACAAATAAAATGCTAATGATGATAAATATCTTCTCCCCTCAATCTACGTCAGCAAATTTTGCGTTTGCTATGCGATGCCTCCTTTCTGGCATCTCCAATCACTGTAAAAATATCCAGTTGCATATTTTTCTTCGGGTACACTATGTTTAACATTTACGACACGTCAATATCTAGATATCATCCATACTCGTTATGCAATAATGCATATCTGATGCATAGTTACGAATTCAAGACAAGCAAATGATACGGTTGGCGAATAATTCTCGGAGAAAAACCTCATATATCATCTTATTTCTACTTGTGTATTATGTTTCTGTTAGTTGTGGATTGCTCAGACATTGTTCTTAATATTTTATATCTGTGAAAGTGCATTTATGCATTTGTGTACTTAAATGTCTACTTAAGACAGATTGAACTTGTAAGGACATATGGTTAATTATATATTAATAATTCTGTATTTCTTTAATAATTTTGGGAACTTATTTTTAAAATTTATCAAATTTCCAGTTTAGGCTAGAAATGCGTTTTCTAATAAAAAGCATTTTTATTTCAAATTATTTATATTAATATCTCTTAAAAATACACAAAGAAAAAAATTTGTTCATTCTATTTAAGTAGCTTTTTTATTGCTTTTTAATTACTTCTTCTATTTTTAACATAGCCCTCTAAATAGAAATTTTTAATTTCATTATATTTTAATTAAGGGGTATGCTCACAGAACTGATTTTTAAAAATATTTTAATGTTATACCTTGAAAAATAGCAACGCAGTATAAAACTTATGTAATTTCGAACCACATATGGTTGTTTATAACTGTAGCCTCAAATTAATATTAGTAAATAGTTCTTGTTTATTACGAAGAAACGGATGAACTGAATTGATTACCACAAAAAATGACAAACAAATTTACAGAGAAAATGTCTGAATAATGCTTCATGAAAATGTAGGTGATTTTGAAATACTATAATTTTTATAAAAATTTCGATACACTATACGGACACTATACATTAAGCTGTACCAGTTATTCGTAATTTCTTTCAAAATTTTCAAATTATTGAATTAAAATATACACTTTCTTAGAAAATCCCTACTTCAAACTAAAATAGGAATGATATTTGAAAGTTCGATAAAAATAATGAGCGTGGGTCTTATTTAAAAAAATTTCGTAACTTCGTACAACACCCTATAATTTTAAAGTGTGTTCTTGGATTAAAAACAGGTAAATAGTTCATGTTTAGCTTGATGATATGGAAGAAACTTGATTTAATTTCGATTACCATCGAAGAAAACAGTTAAAATATTTTCAGAAAATCTATGAGAGTAATACGTCCGAGAAATATGGGTGACTTTGAAGCATCCTAATTTTGATAAATGAAAATCATATTTTCCAGACTGAAGAAATCAATTAATATAATTTCTTGTATACTGCGATTGAAGTATTCACAATGTGAAATGATGACTTTATATCATGAGATTTGACTTGTAAATCAATGTTGAAGAAAACTTCTCTTGAAATAATGTAATTTCGATTACCATAGAAAAATTAAAAAATAGATTTTTAACGCTTGAGAGATATATTTTAGATTAACGCCTTACCTAATTTTGTTTATTTTTAAATACTGTTATTTCTATAAAATAACAAGAAATAATATAAGGCTTTTGAAACCAAAGAAATCAAGAGATAATATTTCTATTACACTGCAAATCTACTGTATGCAGTGTTATACATTTGCAGTATACAGGAATTCAATCGCAGTATACAGGAAATTATATTACTTGATTTCTTCAGACTGGAAAATATGATTTTCATTTATCAAAATTTTATCGACATTTGCAAAATTATTTTTTTAAAATAATATATAGTTGTGAGTTTTGCGTGTCGCATAATTATAACAAAGGTGGGAGTTATTTTTTAAAAAGTTATGCACAGTCAGACCGTGGTACTCGCTTGCTTCGATGCTCGTAGCATTTCGATGCGATAAAATTGTTTAGGTAGTAGGTGCTTGCTTGGTAGTCGTCGCATTTCGAGGTTGAAAAAAAAAGGCTTTGGTACTCGACGCTTGCTCAATGCTCGTTGCACATGCTAAAATGTGTTCTGATGGGGTTAATTACAAAATTTTGTTCAAAAGTATCACCTTGCAAAAGCTCTAGCAAGCCGAAATGTGGACTTGTTTATAGATGAAACAATGTCTCATTTCGGAAACATTTTGAAGCTTAGGTAGCAGCAAGTTTCTGTTGATAGTGTAGCGGAATGGAAGAATGGGGCTATTTTTCCCAAGACCTCACAGAGTGCACGGCACACAGCTGCGTGTTTACCGGGGTATTTTTGCCAATTCCCACCGTTTTTGAACACGTGGGGGATTAAAAAACGATTCCAAGAAATGCCGACAGAGTTTTGGCCTGAAAGTTAAGCCCATGCATATCGGGTTTTCAAGCAAACGTCTCCCACCATAGTCGTAAAGCTGTCTTTTCTTAGCGATAGCTTGATGCGAGTTGACATCGGCGGGCCATAAAGATGGCTTAACTAGGGATCGCTACGAAGAACTGTCACCAACAGGGCTGCCGGTCCCCTCTCTGAAACACAGACGCATTTTCGTGAAATTGGGAGAGCCACAAGTATTAGGCGAAGAAAACGCCACAAAATATAGGCAGAGAGTTGGAGAATTTGGGAGAGATTGGCATGTAACATCCAACCCGAACAGACGTGATTTTAAGAGCTCTTGTTTGAGACCATGGGTCTCGGAGGCGAATTTCAAATACGTACATGGATCTTGCGACCGAAGGCAGGGCTAACCGTAACAGCCAATGAGAACCTGTTCTTTACTACACTTTGGACTTTGAAACTTTTATGTTTAGTCTTTTATGTTTGTTTATATTCTGTTTATCTAGTCCCTCACCCTGTGTGTAGCGTTTGTTAGTTTTCTAGCTCGCTTATAAATTGGAAAGAAAATCAAGTATTTTTCTGTATAAAAAATAAATAATAAATTAACGCACCTTTTTAATATCTAATAAATACTTCGAATTTATGTATTTTTTAATAAAAAGCTACTTTCTGTCAACATTATTCAATTTTAGGCAGCAGAAGAAACTTTTAAAGTAAAAGTTTCTTGATTATCTTTAAAATTAGATGTTACATGTTGAAATGTTGCATCCACAAGAAATTTGAAAACACTAAGAGCTATTCTAAAGTCAATGAATCTTAAATAGTAATCCCTACAAAAGAATTACTATTGAAAAAAGTAGAACATGTTTGATATGTTTTGAAAAGGTTCAATTAAATTCTGACAATCTCCAAAAATACCCGATTGAAATACAAACAATTGTCAGTTTAACAGTCTGAAAAATTTTTCACCCAGGCGGAAAATGTTTTTTCATCCTGGATATTCGCTCTTACTTCACATCTAAAGTTATCTTCATTTAAAACAGTGGAAGACACAATTTTAACAACATTCGGTAAACTTTCATTATCCGCCATTAAACCGTTGAGTGCTTTTGAAAACAGAAAGCATGCACTCGCGATCATTGGTCGTTACGGTTAGCCCCACCCTCGGTAGCAAGATCCATGTACGTATTTGAAATTCGCGTCCCGGAGCATGTATTGTAAATCTACATGTAAATTAATGGAATATGTTGAAAGAGTCTAATGTTTAATTTTTTTTTTGTAAATGAATTTACCTGTTAAGTTTTTGTTTTAAAATTGGCCTTTTCATTATAATTAAAAATCTGTCTTTCTTAGTCATGGATTCAGAAATAGTAATTTTAATAATGCCCCAGAGAATTGCCTTAACTACCTATCGTGACGCCACAATAGGTTTGTAATGAGAATCCTTAAATCTCAGTCTACAACAAGGATCGGTGGTGTTAAGAGACAGAAAAGAGAAAGATTCCTAGTGCAAGTGTCTGATGTTTTATTGGAAAGAGACTCCCTTTCCAAGCCATAACCCCACTACTTTTCCACTTTGCCACTATAACAAAGAACCATCAACTGCTTTCAGTACAGGTTGAGTGAAGACAAATTTTATTTTATTTAATTTATTGTTCTTTGTAATTGTCTGTGAAATCAGAAAATCTCTTTGAATGTGATAAACAATGTTTGTGAAAAGCTCTCCGAGGTATATCAAGTTACTATTGCTTTTTCATTTAAAAATTAAAGAGGAATATCTTGAATATTGTCGGAATCTTAATTTTTAGTCAATTATTAATAGATATAAGTAGAGGAAAAAGTGGTAACTACAAATAATCATGGGTAAAAATTTGTTACAGCGTAAAATTTTAACGTTTAAACTACATAAATATAAAAATAAAACCCGTTGATATAAGTTGGCTTTACAATAATTTCCTTTTTATATTAAAAACAGAAATTATCTTAAGAACTCGTATAAAACTACAATACAGATATTGAAAGACATGTACAATTTTCTAACTCGTGAAAAGTAACGGGATTCTGAAAACATAATTTTTCTATCCAAAAAACACTAGTGTAGGATACAGTTTAACAGGACTGCAAATAATTTATAATAGATGAAATGATAATATATTGCCGTTCAAGATATAAACAATTTTGTCATATTATTTCTTCGTTTTGCAAATCAAAATATGTCTTTTTTGTTTTTGACATTTATAAACGAAAGAAACTCTATAAATTGAGTATTTTATGAACTATCTTAATCCTAAAACACGACTTAGAATATTTAGTTTTTAATGAAAGGCAATTGCTTGCCCAGTGTAATATATTAGCATGTAGTATGTCTACAAAAGTTACTGTAATGTCAGTTTTAAAATGTGCTTTAGCCCTTTTAACACTCAGAGGACAATGAAATTACCAAACACAAGTAGTCTGTAGTATAACATTTAAATTTAATGCAACATTAATTTACGTGCTATTAAGAGCCTCATTGGACACATTAAGATGCGAGAGGCAGTAGTTTTCTGTCACAGAATTTCAACCCAAATACGTCTCTGATATTTCTCGTAAGTCACTCTAATCTCATCGGATTGGATAATTTAATTGTAGTTTGGAAGTTGGAGAGTTAGTTAGATTATGTAATTTTCTAAATTGTTTGATCATTGCAATATCAATTTAACTACCAGGCTAGTTCCTAAAGTAGCACTTTAGTTAAATGGAAATTGCAATATATTTAGATTTAAGGCTTTGCATTTCAGGCTCTTATACATACATACATATATATATATATATATATATATATATATATATATATATATACATATACCAGGAAAATAGAAAAATCAAGTAGAATTTTGCCCATAATTTTCTGTTGTAAACCGGTATTATTGTTATTAAAATAGAAATCACAAGCACTGATATGATAACAAGCATTAATAGTTATGAATTGTTTGCAAAACTCAAAATGACTTCTTCTCCCAGATTTAAATTACATGCAAAATTTCCCATCTGAACTGTATGCATTAAATCTATACTAAATAATAGCAAACTGCACGTGAAACGTTTAATCAGATATTTAGCATATCTACACTGTCTCTTCAACAGTAGTTAAACTCCGAGCACATTACTCAAACGCGAGTAAATTCCAATATTCATAGCGTCAATCACGCGATCACAGATCACTGATATGTTTGCATTAACATGCTCTGTATTTAAATTATTTAAAAGAAATTGTTTGTATTCATAAATGAGACAGGAATATCACTTTAAAATTTATCTTTCTTTTTAATGTCTATTAAAAAAAACTAGCTATATATATATATATATATATATATTAAAAAAATAATATTATATATATATATATATGTAGGAAGGAGTTAGTACTCCTTCCTTTAGAAGTGAATCATTAGACTTAATTATTTTGAACATTTAATTAAACTAGACGATGTTTACAAGACAGGACTAACACTTAGTATGAAATTAAAAAATAAACACAGAAGCATCAAAAGAGCTAAACATGGGGAGCTTGCAGAACAACACATCCGCTTAAAGTCCTTCGTGCCGCAGTAGTGAGGAGTGGAAGTTGTAGTAATAGTTCAGTTGTGTTGCCAAACTCATTCTCACACGGCCGTTCTGACTTTCCAGACGTCCGCGGCTGGGTTGTAAACAATAATTCTGAAAAGATAAAAAAAAAAAGAGCAGAAAAAGGAAAAATATTTCAAAAAATCAAGCAGTGTTCAACACAGTGGTATTGGTGTTCAGTTTCTGCACCACTGTTTCATTTTGTCCGCTGCAGTTGATGTTATGGTTGGACCATCGTGATGTCCTAACTTTCGAACTTCGTAACGATCGTTGGGGTTGATGTTCGTGATCTCATATGGTCCGAAGAACTTTGGTCGGAGCTTTATCCGGTTCCAAATTGAGTTCGTTGTATTGCCACTTTGTCACCGATCTTGTATTTACAAGCCGGTTTACGCCGTTTGTTATATTGTCGTATGTTTTCTTCCTGTAAACGGAGGATATTTCGTTTAGCTTCGATACGTAACGCTTCTTTGTCATCAAGAATTCTTTGGTGGTGTTCCTCGTCAAGAAGATTTTTAATCTGTAGATCCTCTTGTTGTTTCATTTTAACACCAATTAAAAGTTGAAAGGGTGTGAATTTTGTACTGCGTGTGGTGGTACTATTTAAGATACGTTGCAATCTTGGGACATATTTAAACCATTTGTCAGGTTCATCTAGAGCTAACTTAGTTAAAACGGGAATAATTGTGCCATGAACACGCTCAACCTGACCGTTGCCACGTGGCACACCTGTTGCTATTGAAATGTGTTCAATTGACTGTTCCTGGCAGTAACTTTGAAATTCTGAAGATGTGAATGCGCTACCTTTGTCAGTAATGATTTTTGAAGGGTTGCCAAATGTAGTTTGTTGCAAGGATAATTTGTCTAAGGCATCTTTCGTAGAGGTGGACTTCACGGGATAGATCCATACAAATTTGGAAAAGGCATCAACTACTGTAAAAAGATACTTATAACATTTTTTTGTCGATGGTAAAGGTCCTAAAAAGTCGCAATGGTAACATTCAAGGGGTGCATCACCTTTTGGAATGGGGTGAAGGTATCCTTCTTGTTTTCCAGATTTTCGCGAGGACAAAATGCAAGGAATACAGTTCGAAATAATTTCTTGAACTAATTTCTTAAGTTGAGGAATGAAAAATTCACGAGAAACAATTAATTCGGTTTTTTGTGAAGCAAAATGACCTTGTGAATGGGCGTTTAGCACTATTTCTTTCTGCATCATTTGTGGTACTACTAAAAGTTCGGCATCCTGATGAAGTTTATAAAGAATTCCGTTTTTAACAAAAAATTCATCAGAAGGTGTAGATTCAAGCATAGATTTAATTTGAGATATAAATTCATCCTGGTCTTGGGCATTTTTCACCTTTTGAGTGATATCATTTGAGGTAATTACAAGAATGGGGTTACGACTTAAAGCATCAACATGTTTCATCTGTCTACCGGGTCGATGACAAACTTCATAATCAAAGTCTTCTAACATCAATGCCCATCGAGCAATTTTAGCTGGTAGGTCTTTTTTGTGCATCGTTTTTTGGAAAGCATCACAATCGGTGATAATTTTAAATTTTGTTCCCAACAAGTAGTTTCGAAATTTTTTTAGCGCTTCAATAACGGCAAGAACTTCCAGTTCATAACTATGATATTTTTCTTGTTGAACTGTAGTTTTACGGCTAAAATAATGAATAGAATGAAACTGTCCATCATCGGATTGTTGCAAGAGCACAGCGCCAAAACCTAAGGAGCTGGCATCAGTGTGGAGTTCTAATGGGTATCCCTGTTGAAAAACATGAAGAACTGGGTTTTGTGAAAGAATGCCTTTCAGTTGTTGGAAAGCTGCTATTTGTTCAAGGGGTTTGGGAGCTTCAATAACTTGAAATTTTGGTTCAACCTTTTCACTTTTGACGGATTCATTCTCAAGGGCATCATCATCGGCATCAAATATTTTTGGTTCAAGAGTTGCTTTGATAGTTCCAATATCAAAAGCATTATCATCATCGTTATCATGAAGCAAATCTAAATCACTGGCATCAGCATCATCTAAATATTTTCCATCATCATTATCATGAAACAAATCTAAATCATTGGCATCATCATCATCATCATCACGTTCAAAATCAATTGGATTATCCATTTTCTCTACCCTAGAAATCTTATCTTGAGTAGATGTTAGAGGTTTTTCAGACATGCATATTTGGCCCTGATCTTGAATTTGTTTTTCTACAATTTTCTGTTCCGCAAAAGGGAGTCGTCGAGAACGTTGATTTACGGGGATTTCATCTTGTAATAAAATAGTCCTTTTAATTTCAGTGTCTTGAACTTTATGGGGTTTGTAGGAAGTAACGATATTTTGAACTTCCTCACGAATTTCAGAATTCAAAATGTGTGAAAGATCAAATGGGAAAGCTTCGTCATCAGGAATATTAGCAATATTAACGAAGATGTTATTATCAAGAGTAAAACGAATACCGTCTTCATCAAATGTAAATTGGGTTTGCTGCAAAAAGTCGATTCCGATAATCACATCAAAAGGAATCAAGTCATCCTCTAGAACATGTATTTTAGCAGGTAAAGTAATGGTTTGAATTTCGATGGAATCCTGAAAGAATCCGATGCTGTGAACTTGGTTTTTGCCAATTCCTGAAAAGGGAATGTTGGTGGGCTGCAATGGTGGCGAACCAATTCTTCGATAGGTTTTCTCATTGATGAGGGTTGCCTGTGACCCAGTGTCACAGAGTGCTGTCAATTGAATTCCTGCAAGTTGAATGTCAACATGCATGGGATTTTTCGATGAAGTTTCAGGAGAAAGTGCATTTACAGTTTTATCAGAAATAGGTTTTTGAGAATCAGGTTTTGGTTTAGAATTTCGATAACTTTTAGGGCAATTAGCATGAACATGACCAAAACTTTTACATCCGTAGCATTGTTTACCATGTGACTTATTCAAACATTGGTTGCTTTTGTGACCTCTCAAGCCACAGGAAAAACATACTGGCTGTGTATTTGGGCTACGTGTATTATCGACTTTCACATTGAGGTAGGAAGCATCAATTTTTTTCTGATTATTTTGTCTGAAATTTTGTGATCTGTTAAAGATTTGTTCATAAATTTTCAACTTTTCCTTAAATTCAGGGACGGATTTACAACCGTAAAGAATAACTTTATTGTTTGTTGAATCAGGAATTCCGTTTATGACATACTCAAACAGAGAGGAGTCATCGAGAGAACCTTTGTGTGCCAAATCTCTCATAGCTAAGAAATATTCTTGTAGGGTTTCAAACGGTTTCATACGTCGAGATTCCATTAATTTATGTAACTGAATACCGTTAATTTTGTCCGAAAATTCGTCTAATAAATGGTGCTTCAATTGTTCCCAATTTGTGATTCCACGAATAGACCTAATTAAAGTTTGAGCGGGACCAGTTAAACATTTTCTAACAAAAGTAATTTGGTGAATTGGATTGTTTATCTGATATAAACAAAAAAGTTCTTCAACGTCAGATATAAAATTCTCAACACTGTAATTATCACGAGACGAGAAAGGTTTTATTAAATCAACGACGTCTTTCAGACTAAACAACTGGAAAAAGAGATTCGCAGTTTCAACTGAAGGCAATGAATTTTGATCTGATTTACCAACGGAAATGTGTGTATTTTGCTTATTCGAAGATTCTTTTGCGTCAATGGTGGGGGAAAAGGGAGATCTATTTTCCTCTATAACGCTGTTAGTTTGGGATGAACGTGCATCCGGAAGTGAGTCATCATTCACTTCGCATTCCGAAAGATCAGAAAATTCTGCTTTTAATAACGATAAATCACTAAGACTCATAAGAATGGTATTGGCACATTTGTCTGGGTCAGTTGAAAATTCTAAATGAAGTAGATTACAAATAGAAATCAAGTCTTTAAGTGAAAACTCTTTAAGTACTTTCTGTTTCGTTGCTTCCAACACGAATGGCTGTTTAAAACCTGTAAATTTACGTAATCTGGTACGATTTTGTCTGTCGCCGTCTGTACCAAAAATTAAACGATGTAGAACCTTTATTTGATTCGTACTACCAATTTTTAATGATTTTGCAATATTGGGGTAATCGTTGAGAGTAGCCATAACTATATACTAGGTTCAAACAATTATAGTACACAAATATACAAATATTCAAAACCAAAATCAATACTTATAATACGTAGGTACTCAAATTCAAAAATAGAAAATAATATTTCAAATCGAAATTTTTTCAAATACCAATTCAATAATAAAATATTGATTCTCAAAATATGCATCAAAATAAGTAATCTTTAAAACAGGTTTTGTTCAAGAAAACAAAATTATGAACTAAAATAAGCATCAAATATCAAATAATAAGTTCTTCAAAATAATTTCTCTGGTTGAAGAAAACAGATGACGTAAATTTAGATATGTATCAAGTTAGATATTACTTCAGCAAAATATTCATCAAATTAATCTTCAAAATAAATCACTGTTGAAGAAAATAGAGGATGTAAATGCAGCATCAAAATAATAGTTAAAGTTCTAATGTTAAAAGCATCAAAATTGGGAAATCGAAAGTATCAAAATTGTGAAATCGAAAGCATCAAAGCATTCTGCAAAATAAAAAATATTCTCGCAAGAAAACAGCAGAATTAAGTTCAACATCAAAGCGCATCAAATAAGCAAAGTTGTCATCAAATAAACATTCGCTTCGTCAAAATTATGCATCAAAATAATAATATAATAATCTTCAAAAGTATTCAATTCGCGATCTTTCAAAATATATGTTATGTTGTGGTTTGTTCAAGGAAACAAGATTCTGCAAGTTAAATGTCGAAATTTTCATCAAATCATCAAATAATTTCATCGAAATAGAATTCTCTTCAAGAAAACAGAAGTGATAAATTCAACGTCAAAGACCATCAAAAATGAATTTAGCATCAATTAAATTCCTGCATCAAAAGAACGTTGAAATATTTTCAGTTTTCTTAAATCATCAATAAGTTGAGAATTCCCTTAATCATCAAAATTTTCTTGAACAAGCGTCAACGTATGCATCAAATAATTTTAATATGATCCAAGTTACTTACAATTCTGGTTTTGGTTCTCATCATCCCATCAGAGTATCATCAGAGTCCGTGGCACATCACTTTGGCTTTCGCTTTCGATATCCAAATCCAAAATGACAGACAACAGTAATCCAGTCGAAATCAAGTCGAAATCAAGTCGAAATCAAGTCGTATCATCGAAAGAAAATAAAGTTTTTTTTTTTTTAAGTTCAGCATGCTAGGGGTATTTTTCGAGTCCGAGGGCCGAGCACCCAAGTAGGAAGGAGTTAGTACTCCTTCCTTTAGAAGTGAATCATTAGACTTAATTATTTTGAACATTTAATTAAACTAGACGATGTTTACAAGACAGGACTAACACTTAGTATGAAATTAAAAAATAAACACAGAAGCATCAAAAGAGCTAAACATGGGGAGCTTGCAGAACAACACATCCGCTTAAAGTCCTTCGTGCCGCAGTAGTGAGGAGTGGAAGTTGTAGTAATAGTTCAGTTGTGTTGCCAAACTCATTCTCACATATATATATATATATATATATATATATATATATATATTAAAAAAATCGTAACGGATAATTTTATAGAGAAAATGGTGCAGAAGAAAATATTCAAATTAAATATAACGGTCAATGTTTTCAATTAATTTGAATTTTTAATATCCATAAAACATACTATTTTAAATTAAATTCTTAAAAAAACTACCATCTCAATTAGTCTAGTGGTTAAAGTTTATCTTTTAACGTATTTCAATATTTTTTGTCAGTTTATTTCGTTGTTGACGTAATAAATGTGACGCAAAATTAATTAAAAGTATCTAAACTCTAAAAATTAATCTTTAAAAATTCACCAAAAAACCAGAAAATGGAGGTAATGATTCGAAAACATTTCTTTTTTTAAAGTAAATTTTATAATCTTTCTCGTGATATACACTTTATAACCCTCAAATTATTATTTTAAATGCAAACTTAAAAAAGTTTACAAAACAGTTTATAAATTTAATTTTAAAAAATCTAAGAAGAATATTTCAAATATCTTTATTAGTGCACCCCTACACTATAAAAAGAATCGTCATGCAAAATGTCAGCATTTTAGGTTCAGAGGTTTAAGTCTGTGAACTAAACCTGTGACATTTAGTCAGTCATTTAGTCAGTCAGTCAGTCACAGAACTGTTTATATATATAGATTCTATTACCATGTTTTTTATTAATTAAAATCATTGTAAATCATGCCGAGTCACAATATTAGTACTCAGCTGAAGGTAAGAATTATAAAAGTAATTAACTTTTATGACTCAAACTGAATCATTATATGCGTGGGGAAAACTTTCTTGCATTTTCTTTCCATCTATTATTTATTTAAAAATATCTATAAATAGCAGTCTGAGTGAACACTTAATGAAAAGATATATTGAAAAAGTTATCTTTAAAATGAGCTTATCTTAATCAGCAAAAAATTAATGCAAAAAGGATGAAATCTCGTCAAAATGTCTATCAAGGAAACGTGATCTCTGACGCTGGGTAAGACTCAGACACACTCGTTCGAACATTCTGATATCAGGCGAAAAAAAAATGATATATCAAATGAAAGAGATTTTCAAAAAAGGTGTCATGAATTACATTAACCTTAGAAATATTTGTATTATAAATTGAATGGTGTTTGGTAGAATGTATTGAAAACTGCAATTTGGCTCTTCCAAAATTTCCGTCTGCTTATTTCATCATAATTCACATTCCAACAAGAGCCAGGTTCTCCAAATATATCTTTCTCTGTCTTCTTAAAACCTCATATCTCGATCTCATGTTTTAAGGTCATTTCTTTTCAAGTCATATTTTTTCCCTTTTGCGGTTACAGAGTAATATTTTTATAAATATGTGTTTTCGAAGTTGGAATTTTGTGTATTTTAAGTAGTATACCTAGTTTAAATTCGCAGTCTGTTTAAAGCATTATTTGAGGGGGTCACAACCATAGTGAACCAAGTCCATCTAAACGAAATTGAAGAAATCAAGGTTTGAAGTTTTTTGTGTGTAATCAATTCTAGTCAAGTGATATTGTAAATACAGATATGACATTATATTGTTAAAACTGTACCTTTTTTAATTGTCCTGCATCTATAAGTAGGAAATAACTATTTATGTTTCATATTGTGTTTTTCAGTAAAATAGTTGGACTTGGTTCGCTATGGCTATGAACATTTTATTGCATGGAAGAATACTACGTTAGAGATTAATAAAGAAAACTACAATAATATACATTATGTGAATGAAAAAGAATAAAAATTTAATTCTTGATTCACTTTTCCAATGCAAACAAAAAATAACCTATGACTCATGCTGCCATTTAACTTTTCTTAGTTATAGTATGCAATAGTATTACCATATTCCTCTTTTACCGAACTAATCTCCTGGAGCCTAGTATTTGTTTCCACGGGAAGGTTCTTGAAAAAATGATAATGGATCAGTGGGATGAATGGAAAGAGATCCTTCATATCTTTCTTTTTGGCAACACTCATGTTTCTCCTACCCATGTACAATGTCTCTTGAGTAACACATGACAGAGAGAGCAACTGTCGTCCACGAGCTTTCTTTTGCAAATTTATTTCTAGGAAAGGTACATCTTCATTAAAGGTTTCTTTGAACTGTAAAATGAAAGGATAACCTCTCATAACTCGCAACCATCTAATATTCAGCCAATTTAAAGGAGCTCCCTCGATGTCCTTCTTTCTGTTTGTGATGGTATCTTCTAATGACCTTGTAGAAAGGAAATCAGAATTTTTAATATTAATGACTGTAAATTTAGGATGTTTTCTCTTTGCATTGATTATAGTTTCCTTCCAATATCTTGGAACGTAAATATGTTCTTTCTTACGACTTGCTGCTTCAATCACTCCAAATTTTGCATCATTGGGAAGGAAGAAATGACCAGGGACTATGAATTTGTGGTCAATTTTCTGTGCTACAATGTCTGTGCTATTGACTAGTTTCAGCAGTATAAGTTCCACTTTGATGTTCCAATTTTGCCCACAACAGGCATCAGAGTATAAAACAATATCCTTATGAGATGCAGCATTATTTGTAAGATGTCTTAAGAGAATTCTTGAAATGTCTTGAGAGCCTCTTCCGCTCTCTGTCTCATCCTATAGATACATGAATCCAATATTATCATTAAAGGAATGTATCCCAAAATTATAAACGTAGAGATTACGTTTATAATAAGCTACTGATGTTGTGAGTTTAGGAAAGAGAAGTGCTTTCTGTAAGTCAAAAGTACAGCAGTATCTATCATCTGAAGCTTTTTCCTTGTCTCTTTTTATTTCGGTTCTAGCCTGCTCTGTTCTCCGCAAATGGAGTTCCTTTTGGGTCTCAAGACTTTTTACGGTATTTTCTTCATTATCTGCTGAAAACTGTCTTGAAATTTCATCGCACAAATGACATGTATCTGTACTTGGCAACTTGAAATATAAATTGAACTTCGTTGGGAAAATTTTTCAATAAAACTTTTCTTTCACGGGGACCTTATGCTTATCTCTGCATTCCTCTGCATACATGTCATACATTTTTTGAATGGAAAGATCATGATGAAGATACTTTCTCTCAGAATTATCTTTCCTGGAATAGTGACTTTGATAAGCAGGAAATGATTTAATGTGTGCCACAATAACAGAAATGTTAATTTTGTTACCAGGGGTATGCCTGCTTCTGGAGTCTACAATGGCGGATACATCATCTTTGGTTAAACATCTATAAACATGGCCTCAATTTTGCTAAAACAAAATATATTATTCAACTGTACTCGATGTTAAAATGTCCTATGAACTTGGTTTAATATGGTTGTGAAGATTCATTAACTTTCTTTTTCCACTGTTTCTACAGGGGCCATCTCTGGGAGAGAAAACGTATTAATCTCTTGATTCAATATGGCAGTGAATAGAACATGTTTTTAAGTTACTCCAACAGGAACTATCTCCATTTTTTTAAAATACGGACTTGGTCCACTATGGTTGTGAACCCCTCCTTTCTCAAACTGCTATTGATGGCCTATTTAACTTTTGCATCACGCATTTTCTACATTTTGGCATGCATTCTGCTATCTTTCACATCGTAAGACTTCATTCAAATATACGTGTTAACCCCTGCCTATCGATTTAATATAGTTTTGGATATTTAGTTCGTTTCTCTGTTAACAATCTTAAAAAGTCCTCCCCTCCATTTCCCCAGGGCGGTTATATATGATTGGTCAATGGGGTAAAGGACTTTCTTTGCCAGGGGTCAAAGTTTTTACCCAACCCTTTTCTAGTTTCCATAAAGTTTTCCATATATTTGCTTCCACGAAAAAGACTTCCATATATTTTTTGAAACCGCTTTGTATTTACGACAGACAGTTTTCCATCTTGGCCAATTTTGTGCCCCCTCATGGATCTTTAAGTCTAATCTAGTGCCACCATTGTGATAATGCCATTTATAACACGAGTCTCTTAACAAAGATGTTCAACACATAATATGAAAAAACTGCATTTCCCACCGTTATTTTAATATTTAAGACTTTTATTGTCTTTTTAAATAATCCTTATTTATTTATCTATGTGTATAATTTCCCAGTATCTGGGAACGAATTGAAAATTAAGATCCAAGTACTGAATAAATATCTGCTTAGAGGGCTAAATAAAAATACCAATTGTTGTTAATAATTTGCTTTAAATTATATTGGACACAAAGGGCCGTACAGTACAAAATGTACTGTCTAATTAACTAGTAAGAGTTTATTCCCTAAACTTGAAGCGTAACAAATACTTATCTAAAAACTAGATAAAAAAAATTGATGGTTTTCTAATAACTATCATATTTGTACATGTCTGCAGATGCAGAAATAACGATTGTTACACTAACATAACTTATTGATCAACATCATCTATGTTATACATAATAAACTTATGTGAAGAAATTTATCTCGATAAAACAGTACTATTTTCAAGCATTAAATTTACATCTGCTACATTTCATGTTAGAGTTTGAAACTTTTAGCTGCTAAACGTATTATAAAGTGGTATAGAAAATACTTTGTGAATTTATATTAGAAATAAATTACATTTTAAAGTTTTGAACTCAAATAATCTCGCAATACATAACCTAAAAAATCTAATTAATTTAATCTATTAGTTTAAGCATTTGCCATATCTTTATACTCTTTTCGGATAATCCTTTTAACTGCCTGTTTAATCTACCACAGTCAATTGTCTAATTTTCAGCAGTTATTACCAAGTATAATAATACATTAACAAATTTTCCCGAATGTAATATCTCTAATACTGCTTTCATTTACAAATTGTCGTGTTTACATCCTAACATATGGGTTATAATTTGTTTATTGAAAAGAAATGCTTGCTTTTAGACGTTAGAATTTGAAATATACAGCTAGTTTAAAAGTGTAAAAAAACAGAATGAAATATTTCTCTCGCATTTTAAATAAAACTGCCGTAATTATTGAAGCAACAACAAGTTTATACTTTTCCTAAGTGAACAATATATGCTTCCACTTATCACTTTCACTTTCGGACACATAAGCAGCATCATTTGCAGAATTTCGACGGTCATTTATATCAATGAATGTCCGAATCCCTCCTTCAGTGTCGCTTCATTTATCTTTTAAGACGAACCATGACATATCTTTTCCAGCATTTTTTCCCTCTAGAGAGAAGTGAAGGCAGAAGATTTGAGTTGAAATAATGCTACACAGAGAAATATATGCATATTTAAAATCGCGAAAAGATGAAAAATTTTGTGCGTATGTGTTAAGAAAAGAAATCGCATTTTTGCAGCTCCAAATAAAAAAGGACAATTTTTTTCGTACTTTTTTTTACACTTGGGAATCTTAGTTACCTAGAATTGGGATGTTTGATGTATGATAAAATTTTGTATATACTTGTTTTATATAACTAGATAATTTTAAATAGATAAGACCATACGGATTACTATAAAAAGTATTTTATGTAATAAGACATTTACTGACGAAAAGAGAAAATTGTGTTACATAAATGAAAAAATTACTCACTTTCGAATAGCAACAGTGGATAAATATCTATAAATAATTTCCTTTAGCTCTGTATTGTTATTAATTTCATTCACATTTATATATAGAAATTCCTTTAGTTATGGAGAATATGAATAGTTCATAACCCTTTTAGAGAAATGTCATGAAAACTGAAATTTTGAAAACTGAAAAATTAAGAAACATATACTATATATATTTTATATATATACAGGTGGTTATCAAAATAATGAAAACACCCTAGATTTATAAAGAATCATTTACTAATAAGGCGTAGGACCGCCTTTGGCATGTAATACAACTTCGATTCGCCTGGGAATCGAATCCTACAAGTTCTGAATAGTGTTTAGAATAGTTACGTGAGAGATGCCGGTGGATTATATCGATTCCGGATTGAACGCTCTAGAATAGACAAAATGTTTCGATTATATTGATGTCGGGGGACTGTGTGGGCCAAGCTAGATGTTTCAGTTCATCCTCGTGTTCATCAAACCATCATTGGACAAGTCTCGCTGCATGAATAGGGGCATTACTATCCTTGAAAAGTCTATCTCCTGCAGGAAACAAAGTTTGCATCATAGGATGGACCTGGTCAGCTAAAATTTCTCTATACTTCTGCCCAGTGATCCTTCCTTTCAGGGTTACGATTGGACAAGCAGAAAATCACGATACGGCCACCCATACCATGACAGATCGACTTCCATGCTTGACAGTTGGAAGGAGACGATCACGATCATACGTTTGTGCAGGTGTCCTCCAAACGTGCAACCGTCCTATTGTGGGGAAAAGTGTGAAGAATGATTCTTCTGACCATATAACTATCTTCCACTTATCAATCGACCAAGTTTTGTAGTTGTGGCACCACTGTACACACGTTTGGCATTAACATTTGTGACAAGTGGCTTGGGAATTGCTGCTCTGCCGTAAATGTTCTGTTTATGAAGGTTCCTTCTAACAGCAATTATTGACACTCGAGAATATGGATGCCTATTGAGCTCTGCGGTCACTTTTGCTCAGTTGTTTTCTTTTTAGACATTACAATCCGCTTCAATACCCGTTGGTCTCTTTCACTCAGCTTCTCCTTCCGTCCACTATTTTGCTTTGCCGAGCTTGTCTACGCTCGAGCTGTGTGTACGCTGTCATGACTTTAGACACCGTACCTCTAGAAACGCCTAAAAGCTGGTATGTTTCAGTCACAGTTGCTCCAGCTAGTCAGGTTCCTACAATTTGGTCTCTTTGAAAGTCTGTGACGTCTGACATTTTAAGCTATTGAAAAAAATTTAAGACGTATACAACTTCACTAAACCTACCTCATACTACTATGATATATATGTACCTTTTTATATTAAAAGACTGGTAGCTAGGATTATATTTTAATGCTCATAAAGCGCATTCTTAAATATCACTTTTATTCACAGGTATTTCCATTATTTTAATAACCACCTGTGTATATATATAAACAGAGGCTTTTCACACATTTTTTAGACGATGTATATTGTATTCACAAAACTAAATTACATAAAATTCTTGTGTTTTAAATGTTCTATTTGACATCCCTTATTCTGAACTATCTTTCGACACCGCAATTTCCAGGATAATAATGCCTTTTGAAGTGTCAGAAGATGTATTCTATCCCATTCCTCCTGAACAGCTTTCCAGAGTCCTGTAAGGGTTTTGGGACGACGTTTGGATAATGCAGATTTTAAAAGTCCGAAAGCACAAAATTCCATAGGTGATACACCGGGAGATTTAGTAGGGATATCAGTGAAGGGTATGGCCTTGATACCAGTTTTTTATTCCATTTCTTTTAGGAAATTTACAGTAGATTTTGATGTGTGACTGCTAGCTTTGTCCTGATGGAGTCTCACAGACTGATGGCACTGTGCAAAAAGCGATGGTATTTCATTCAGAAAAATTGGAGATAAAATATGTTCCTGATAGTATTTGGAGTTAATCTTGACATTTTTTTCCACTCTCTTTATTTTTAACTTGTCATTATAAGAAAAAACCAGCAACAGTCATGAATCCCTTAGAAAAACTTTCTTTCGATTCTTTGAACCATGTACTTAAATTTTTTCTCCCCTTTTATGATAATAAATGGCTCTTTTTTTGTTGCAATCATTTAAATAAATCCATGATTCATCTATTGTGACAATTGTTTTCCATTTTTCTTTGGATAAGTGTTTCTCATATAGAATTTTGCAGCGTGTCCTGCGTTCAGCGATATTATTTGGAAGAAGACGATGCACATTGCGTTTTTTCGCTTTCTTAAGATTTAAATCAACCTTTATCATTTTGTTTACAGTGGACACCGATCATTTTAATGATTTTGCAACTGTCCTTTGACTAGGGGGATTTTCTTTTAACATTAAACAACGCACCTTTGCAATAGTCGAAGATGTCCGTTTTTTCCTTGGATACTTGTTTGGAATTTTTGTCCCACTTGAGGCTCCAATTCGACGTTTTTTTCCTTTCTTGTTGACGATATTACCTATCGACGCTTTAGATATCACAAAACCATGACTCTCACATCGTTTTTTTATAACGGAGTATGCATATTTCTCTTCGGAAAGAGTATAGATGTAGTCTTCGAACCACTGCTTTGTTAAAAACGCCATTTTGAATACAAACAAAACTTTCAAGCCGCAGATGATAATTTTGACTTTTAAAAACATAGTACAATTGCAATTATTTCTTTTGCAGCAAGCAATTTTTTATTACCGCTTACCAAAATCGTCTAAAAAATGTGCAAACAGCCTCTGTATATATATATATATATATATATATATATATATATATATATATATATATATATATATATATATATATATATATATATATATATACATATATATATATATATATATATATATATATATATATATATATATATATATATATATATATATATATATATATATACATACAGAGAGAGAGAGAGATTGAAAGGGGGATCCATTGAGACCATGCTTGTGTCAACAGTGGAATAAACAAATAAATAAAGTTAGTGTTGTGCCATTTTATATGGAATATGACAACAAACAGTCCAAGTACAGAAGCAATTTGCTATAACAACGATAAATGGCGGGAATAATAATCAGAACATAATGAAACTTGTGAGAGAAAATGATGAACAATAAGAAACCAAAATAAATATTAACAAAATAAATTCAAGCAAAGTGTCACAGTAAATATAAGAAATTCAAAACGTTTTGAAGAAATTTATCGAAATTGACAAATGAAATTTCAATTACTGAAAATTTAAATCAATAATAAATTTTTTAGAGCTGAAAAACAATTAAAAGCTTTATTTATGGTTTTTGAATGGTATGTTATACGACCATACCCATGCTTTTGTATACAAATTATAAATATTACTTTATTCCGTTCATTTAATTTAATATTCTTTGTGAAAATAGGTCCTGTACTAAAAAATATAGTTATTCCATAGGCCACACATATATTTTATTTCGTATAAGAATAAAAAGTAAGATCATTTTGAATTTCAAATACTTTTATATATTTTGCCTTTATTTATTGAATATTTGTTTTAATTGCTCTAATGTGTATAACACAAAACCGAAACTTAACTTTTTTTTTCTCGAAACCAAATTTTGAGATGTGTTCGGGTTATTATTCTATTGAAATGATGAAGTTGCAAAAGGAGAGTATTTTCTAGATCTTCAAAAAATCTATTAAGAAAGAAATTATAATCATAGACATATTTTACTGCAGAAATTCCTTTTCATTAAAACCTGCATGATTACAAATTTTTATACTTACTTTTCTAGTGTGATAGCTAGAATAACAAATTTATGAAACTTTAAGGTTAAAATATATTTCTTCAGTACAAGTGATACGTAAATATATTTCTTTCGTACAAGTGATACGTAAATATATTTCTTTCGTACAAGTGATATAAAATCCAGCATTTTGGGGGAATTTTTTTTAAAATAACATCATTAAAATTTATAATCCTAGTGCAGTTAATTTTCAAGAATAGAAAATAATTAGTATATGTTAGAAACAGGTTATAAATATAATAATATTTCAACACATTATTATAATCTATATGTGAATATACTTGTATCACAATCATAAATCTTTCTAGTTTATTTTTAAGTTGTATTATACAGGTATTCACATTATGTGCTCTATCCATACCCATTTTTTTTTAAATCTACACACTAAAATAGAATATTAAAGATCTGGAAACGAATTATTACTTATGCATATCAGCATTTGCTCTTGTCTGGCACAGTATTTCATCGCGTAGTTTTCGATTAAAGTATAAAAGGGTTTGCAGATTTATGGAGCATTTCTTGAAATGAGGCTCAGTTATTTCTGATTTGCGAGGTAAGAATAAGAAATCTAGAAATTTATTAGGATTCTGCGCACTTTTTGCTGATATACACTTTAGCTGGAAACGAAGATTAATGTGACTGCCGCACCTCCAGGGAACGCGGAGGAACACACTTGTTACATAAAACATGATACATCGGATGTAATGGCAGTGTAAATTTTGATGCTCCAGAGTGGAACGAAATAATAATGCAGAGTTGCGAATACGGCAACAAATGTTGTGTGTATAATGAAATGTAAATATGTCTCGGTAACTGAAATAGGGGCCGAAATGCAGTGATACAAAATAGCTTTATTTTATACCAATCCTTACCGCTTGCATTGCTTTAATAATGTTACGAGTCTGAAAATTGTATTAAGGTAAGGCAACAAATTGAATTCCTTATTTCGCTGATAATTTTAAAGTTTTGTTGATTGCAGTAAATTGTTTTTTTTATGTACTAGCCACTGCGTGACCAGCATGGTCGCTTTTAGTTTTATATTTTCTTTTGCAAAACAACTCAAGTGAAAGAAACATATGTAAGGAATGTTACTATTACCTGTCATCAAAAATATACGTTGTTAAGTGGTAGTGCGATCTCAGCCCAAAAAAATTATAATCATTGCAAAATTCTCTATAAGGCTGATTCTAAAACATCGTGTTTAAAAGAATATGAATTTCTATTACCCCAAAACAGAGTTGAAATTAAGACTGAGAAACCCAACAACAAAGATATTAAAAATTACATTCCTCTCTGTATGTAATATTTTTCAAAATTAAGATAGCTATACTTTATCATTACATCAAATAAGAAATTTTCAAAGACAATTTTTTTCAAAGACAAATTTTTTCACTAAAAAGGAGTTAAATTTCAGCAAGTACTAAAATATAGTGTGGATTACACCACCCTTTAACTTTCTATACCGTATTATGGAACAGATAAAACTAATACATTATCTTAGCAGAATTACGTTTAAGCCATAGCTTAACATTGTCGTTCAAATATTTAATGTATCATATGTAAACACAAAATGTTTTTCCGTGAAATCCGATTGACATAAATTTTCAGTACTAGTTTCATTACTTTTACCAAAATATATTGGAAATTGTTTGTGTTTTATAAATATTAATGGTTTTAGAAAAATTGTAATATTTTTTTTTAATTTAAAACATTTTTCATTGTTTTCTAAGGTGAATTAATAATAAAATAAAGGAATATAAAACCGATACACATACATTCCGAATTAAAAATTGCAAGAAAATTAACATCTGGCTTATTAAATGCTTAAAGGTTACATGAATGAAAACATCACTTAATTAAAAGTTCTAAGGCTGCATATTGTTTGCGCGAATGGTGAAGTTAATATGGTAACCTGATTAACATTCCTATTTTAAACTTTACGCAGTGTACTGTTGTATGGTATAGTATATGACCTCAGGAAAAAAAAAACATCATTGCAACACCTCTCAGACTGAATTTTCGAGAGAACTTTCTATGCCGTATTATGGAACAGATAAAACTAATACCTTATCTTAGCAGAATTACGTTGACGCCACATAGCTTATTACTGTCGTTCAAATATATAATGTATCATAATTAAACACGAAATGTTTTTACTTTAAATCCGACTTACATAAATTTTCTGTATGAGTTTTATTACTTTGAACACAACTTATTGGAAATTGTTTGTATTTTATAAACATTCATGGCTTTAGAAAAATGATAATAATTTTTAAATTTAAAACATTTTTTATTGTTTTCTAAGGCGAGTTAATAATAAAATAAAGAAATATAAAACCGAGACACATATATTCAGAATTAAAAATTGCAAACAAATTAACATCTGGCTTATTGAATGCTTAATGATTTTATGAATGGGATTGCCTCTTATTTACGAGTTACGTTTTAAAAGGTACGCATACATCTCTACACAATCATGTTGTTTTATTTTGCAAAACGTTTTATTGAATTACATTCACACTTGTGGAGATACGTAGGCGAATATTAAAGAGAAATAAATTGTGTATTTGGTATTTGCCTTATCCGAGAAGAGGTATTAAAATAAATTAGGCTATTAAGACAAAAATTATTATAGGTTCTGTGATTAAAATGCCTGAAATAAAGCTTAGTATAATTGATAAAGCAATTTTCAAGTGACGCAAATTTTCCAGAGAGAATACTTAAAAGTGGCGAAACTCATAAAGAACTTAATAACTAAGCATATATTTCAATTAAAATTTCACTTATATATTGAATTTACAGAAATAGAGAGTTATGCAAGTCAGTTAGAACATTAGAGTCAGAAATTCGCATTCAGAAAGCAAAAAACGCAGTCCATTACCCTGGCTTATTTATGTACATTTTGGAGAGATTGTATTTTCTTAACAGTTGAAATAAACTTGAAGCGAGGATAAATGCAAGGATAAGTTAATTCTAATTATATATATATATATATATGTATATATATATATATATATATATATATATATATATATATATATATATATATATATATATATATATATGTATGTGTGTGTGTGTGTGTGTGTGATAATATTATTAATAATCTTTAATCGCCTTTTCTGAACTTTGTTTCTAATATGGTAACCTTTCTGATGTCTTGGAGAGATTCTCCGCCTTTGCCAATACTAACTTTCACCACCAATTCCTGGCAACCCCTCTTTGACCTACTTCTCTATTCGCGCGCTGCATCAGACGTGGGGCTGGCTTCGAGCAGGTAAGATGCGTTGCTGTCTTCATGGAATAAAATCTTTTTTAATTGAATCTGACTTTTATTATCTTCGGCCATGATGTATGCACCTATTTCAAGAGTTGACCATTCGGTTCATTTCATATATATATATATATATATATATATCACAGGCAGCGTGTTTTGTTCCTGTGTAAATTCGATTTGATGCTGTCAATACGTATATTAAAATAAATGTGTGAGTGGCGAGGCCATTAAGGAAGTAATCTAATTTGTGATAAATCCAGCTTTATTGAACTTCATAAGTTGACCATTCTCCAGGTTGATTACCGCGCTTCGCCATTTTGATAACTCATTCGGCATTTAGCCGCGGGCTTCCGCTCTCAACGAAATTCGCCTCAATCTGGCGCGAAAAACCCAATTCCCTCCAAGCGCCTGCTGTACGCGCATGTGCAGACCTCAACCTTTGGTCATCTGGACTCTTAAAATCGCCGATCTTGTAATTTTGACTTCGCACCCAACCTTTACATTTCTAAAAATAAACCTTCTAGCCTAGAATTATTCGCTTTGAGCTCAAGTCGCCTCTAAAAGATGATTTTCCCCACAGCAAAATACGCGCGCTTTGTAAATGAAATATTAGATTCTTATTATTTTATGCCCCTTTTTCCTGTACTTCTCAACTATATTTTGACAGTTCAGTTATGTTTTGACAATATGTATGTATATATATATATATATCTATATCTATCTATCTATATATATATATATATATATATATATATATATATATATATATATATATATATATATATATATATATATATATATATATATATATATATATATATTATATATATATATATATATTATATATATATATATATATTTTTTTTTTACATAACCTCCTAAAAGGAAAATCGAAGGGGGTAAGGTCTGGAGACCATGGTGACCAGGCATTGCACCCTTCTCCTCCGACCCATCGCTGAGAAAATGTTTCGTTAAGAAATTAACATACAATTGGGCCAAATGTAGAGCAGCTCTGTCTTACTGAAAAGTTAAATTCTCCGGAATTTTCTGGCTCTAGTCACAAAGTTTGTTGGAGTCAGCCCGTAAGCTTTCGAACTTATAAACTTGGAACGTTTCTCTTTCATTTAACGTTTGATTCATGTCTTCAACATGATTTGATGCATAGCTATATCCATTTGAAACCCCACTATTATTTTATGGACACACTGTAGAATATAAATATAAAATAGAGAAATTTTTCTATGCTAATTTGGCAAACATTTCTTATCTGAATACAAATATTTCCCCTAACAAATGATGAAAATAACTTTTATCCTACATTTTTACATATTTTACATTTCATAACAGAAATTTTAAAAATATTCGGAGCATCATTTTTTCTGACTTTGCTATGTCGTTATAAATAACGTGACAAATAGAAAAAATAATTGGTAGAAACTTCGGTGAAACAATAATGTAAAATATTCTGAAAAAATATTCATTTATAATTTTTAAAAGTTTTTTTTTTAGTTTATTCTTTTATCTATGTTGGCATAAATTATTTTTATCCACATATATTTAATAAATCAATTTAATTTGGGGTTGCGATAAAAATTTTAACAATACTATCTCAGCTTAGAGAATGCGCTTTTCTTGAATGGATATAAAAGTGCCACGAAAATAAAAAAAACTTCTTTTCTAAATATAATTTACAGTTTTGTAGATTTTTCTTATAATCCCATTCTACCTCACTCCCCTTTATTTCAAGAGTAACTCCTTTCTCTGACAAAGATTAAACGTCTAACTTAAAGTACCACACCTGTCTTAAATGCTTAACTATCATTAAACTTATTCTCGATTTTTTTCCTTTCAAAATACATTGTCTAAGTCTCCTTACTCTCACAGGATTTAAAGTAAAGGAGAGTAATGTCCTTTATTACATTTTTTTCTTAAAAGGATTGAGTAAGCAAATTTAAAATAATTTGTTTATTGAGTGTCTTATCCCCGATGGATCTATAAAAACGTTGAAAAAATATCTTCTTCGGAGAATTTTCCGTACGCGACTATTAGACGGTACATAGAATATTTCTTTATATTTATTAAATACTCACGGCGCACGTACTAACGCTATAGAAAATTTGAAAAAAAAATCTGAATGAGCTTCGTTCCCTGAAGTGTGTCAAGCAGAAAAATGTCCTTTTTTTCTACTTTATTCAAGAACGGCTCTTAAAAGTTCAAGGGGTCCTATAAATTTGTCACATCTTTTCTTTGAGAAACAAGAATAAAATAGGGCTTTTTTTTAAATCTCTCTTTCGCTTGAATGCAGTTTTCAGTTATATATCCTTTTTTATTTAAAATACATAAACCAAAGAAAGGACTTAAGATTAGAACACCGTGGCGATAATTGTTCAAAAGAGCGTTCAGGTATAAAAAAGGCGTTTCAAGATAAGATTTTATTTCATTACATATTACATACATGCTATACGATAGATTATAACTTATTATGGATTTTAAATTCAGGTAATGTCCGAGTAATAATATGATTATTTATAATTATACATATAAATAAATATATATATATATATATATTGTTATGTATAATTATAACCCCTGTCCACTTCTAGCACTGGCCAAGTCACTTTGCCGAGGCCCGAAATATTCCAGGACTGCTTTCGGCTTGCCAACCAATTCGGTATGCGCCCGACAATCGTAACCGGTTTGCAAATTACCCAAGAAAAATTGCCCTTTACTCTTTGATTAAGAAGTGATTTTCTCAGTTTTTACTTACCTAAAGATTTTTTCACAGTGGTAATAATGTGAGTTAGAACTACCTCCCGTTGCTGCATGATCCAGGTCCGAAAAACTTATAGCTTTTGCCCTTTTTCTTGGACAATTAAATATAGATATAGATAGATATATTTATTTATTTATTTATTTGTTTTTTTATTAAAGTGCGAAGCTTAAAATTTGGTGCTATAGAGAGTAATTTTTTCTACAAATGCAAAATTGAGAGATTATTTTAAGTTTTTATTTTCCTTTCGTTAAGCAGTTTAACTCCCAACCATTGTTCTCTCTGTCTCATTTTTTGACCAGTGAAGGAAGCAGGCACTTAATGAAATTAATTCATGTCAAGATTACTGTGATGCACATATTAAAGGTATTATGAGAGATGACATTTATAATATTTCTTGCAGTCTTTAAATTTCCAGGGGAAAAAAATAATCACAGTTAAAACGTCTTAAAAGTCTGATAATGCATGAAAAGCATAGTTTATACTGTTACACTTGGGAATAGCACTGTATGATAAAGATTGCCATAGTTCATTTCATTTCATTGTCATGTTCATAGTTCATTTTATTCAGCCAGATACTTTGGTAAAAAATGTGGTTTAAAGTGAAAAACTGTCTTACATATTTGGCACTGATCTACAATGACGTATTTAAAAAATGAATTTCAGTTTTTCTGCTTTCGCGAGTTTATTCCAAATAAGAAGATAATTTCAGCTTTAGATGTAATTTCTTTAGGCCCATTTTCCATATGTTCTAGCGGTTACTGAAGTATTATTATCTCGATTAATTTGTTACAGGAAATGCGGTGATCAATTTTTTTTTTAAACCATGGATTTCTGTAGCGTCTATGCAAAAGTTAATCACCTGCTTAAACTTGCTCATTATATTCTTATTTTACTTGTAAATGGTAAAAGTCTTAATACATGAACTTGATATAAACTATAATACATACCCGAATTAACAGTTATTTTGTCTTTGTAAAGGGATTTGAACTCTGTTTTCAAAATAAAAGACATTCCAATACGTACGAGTTCCAAAATTTACCTGAAGTTATTAACATTGGACAACATTAAAAAAAAAAACATTATTTGTCTGAGTTTAACATTTTGATTATGTCAGTAGCATTAGTGTGAGTGAAATAATGTGTTGATGGACCTCGTATAAGTAGTCCAGGAACAAGGAACTACTCAGACGTAGTTAGTGAGATCTCAGAAAAACTATAAAGCATTAGGGTTGAATACGTCTCCGAGAATTTATTTCCAGGGCCTTCATCATAACTTATTGTGGATAAATATTGCAGCAGAGAACATCGGGAACGCTTTTACATAGAACTCGGTTATTAGGGAATATGGAACAACACAAGGCTCTCATAATACAGTTGTAGTTACGAGAGTGATATACCGTTACATAAAGATATCGACAGAAATTACATTCAGAGGTAGTTACTGTCAAGAATCATTCAGGATTATATTGATTGATGCACCATAAAAAGAGGTATTTTATAGGAAATAAATATTTATTGTGTACAGACATGACTGTATAAAACATCATTTTTGCCAAAATGAAAATCAGTGACTAATACTAAAAGAATTTCTATTTCAGGTTTATTTTATAAAATTTAATTATAGTTTTATAGCTGACTAAAGAACACATATATTATTAGATATAAATTACGAGTAGTTCTACAAAGTTCGGATCAACAAAAAAAGAATGCCTGTTATAGGAAGGAGATAAAAATATTCATGCTAAAAAGCACACTTTTTTGAGTTAAAACATTTATTTCCGTACTGTAACAACTTTACTCTTAAAAATAGTCTCTCATCTCTAGAGAATATTACTTAATACAGCACTCGAAACGATTTTTTTAATAATGCGTTAGAGAGTTTAGTAGTCTTTACGAAAATTTACACTCTCCCATTTGCAAGTGTAACGTAGTATTAATGGTATAAGTAAAAACAAGTAAAAAGAGTAAATAAATTAAAAGTATTATTCAAAGAAAACTATAAAATAGGAATAAATAACATTAAATTGCAAATAAGACTATTAAGATGAAAATATAAATAAAATTTACAGACTGCAATTTTTTTTAAAATTTTCCAATGGGAACCAATAAACTTAAACAACAACATAAAAAGTACAAGTAAAAAACAAACAACAAGACAAAAACTAAACCGAAGAAGGAAAAAAGAAATTAATTGCTCAGTGCACTTGCCTCCAAATATCGGTTATAGGGACCCGAGCCTACAGTGCCTCAAAGATCTGGAGCTGGGAAATGTCTATAATTTAATCACAAATAGGTAATCACAAATATTGCAACTTTCAAGGGGTTCAGATGTTTAGCCAAGCAATCACGACCAGTTAAAAGCTAGGTTCAAGGCTACCTAGTCCTTCCTTCGTAAATATGGAATAAATGGACTATAAACAGCCCATAACTTATAACTTCTATCTATCAATTCTTAATAAAACAGGTCCTTCAGTATCTTCCGAATAAACACCGTTATAAAATTATACACGACCGGCCTACGTGGTCTCTGCATAACTGCAGCACTTCTCTTCGCAAATGGACTACAAAAATAATAAATAAAATATTCGCAACAAATTAAAATTGCATTCGAAAATTATTTCATATAGTTATCACACGCGCAGTTTTGCTTTAACCCTTTCCTTACGTGGTGGGGTAGCATGTATGCCAAGAATACGGAAAGAATGAATAAAATACGGCCAATGAAAGAATGAATGAAATACGGCCCAAGAATGAATGAATATATATATATATATATATATATATATATATATATATATATATATATATATATATATATATATATATATATATATATATATATTGGTTATCAAAAATTAAGGAAACATCGCAAAAATAGTGATTACTCAAAAAGTTACGCATAGAATTTAATGAAACTTATACACATTATACGACACATAGGTAGGTATAAAATAGCATAAAAAGAAATCGCCAGACAATTATGGTGTTACAGAAACTAGCATATGTATATAATGAACAAATCGGATGTGTCAGTTTGGTAAGGGAAAAATAACTTTAATATGGCTTATGATACCCCCTATAAGCAATACAGCACATACAGCGATGTGTGATGCTGTCAATTATGCGGTCTATGAGTTTGGCAGGAAGTGAGAGCCATTGCTCTTGCAAAGCAGTTTAAAGCGTGGCTAGGGTCCTAGGAAAAGGATTGAGAGCAGCTATACGTCGTCCTATAGCGTCCCAAACATGCTCGATAGGATTCAGGTCCGGTGATCGAGCTGACCACTCTATGCGCTGAAATGTTTTCTGCTCAAGATAAGCATCCACGATGCGAGCCCTGTGCGTTATCGCGTTATCGTCCTGTAGCACGAAAGCATCACCTATTGTCCCGGCATAAGGGCACACATAAGCATCAAGGATGTCATCTCTATAGGTGTGAGCATTCACATTTACACGAGGAAAGGCATGGAGGTCTGTGCTTTCACCCAAAGAGATACCATACCAAACACAGACACTGCCTGATCCGTATGCATCTCTATCATCGATGTGTGATGGATGAAAACGAGTTCCAGGTTCTCTCCAAATCAAAATACGCCTACTATCGCTTTGGATGCTAAACCTGGACTCATCTGTGTAGAGAATATCCCTCCACTGATCACGCGTCCAGTGGACATGTTGACTGCCCTCTGCAAACATTCCCGCCTATGTCCCGGCGTGAGCGGGACGCATATGGCTGATCTCCTCGCAAGAAGACCACCTTCCTGAAACCTTCTTCGCACAGTTGACTTTGCTACCAACCTTCAAGATCTTGCAGCGAGGGGGAATCTGCTGACGAAGCTCGCAGACGGAGTTGCGGTTCTTTTCCTTCGTGCTCATAATGACAAATATCGGTCATCGGCACTCATCGTAGCGTATGGCCGTCCTTGGCTGAATCTCCTGGATGCCGAATCCGTGGTTAGAAATTGTTGCCAAAGTCTATGAACTACAGACGGACTCACATTTAGCCATCTGTCCACTTTTGTCTGACTTTGTTCTCTTCTAGTCTTCCAATAGCTCGTCATCGCAGTCCTTCGGTCAAATGATGCCTGGAGGACATTGTTACAATTTGGCTATGCCAGATGTCTAATCTCAGTCTCTCAGATACAATTGCCACCTTGCTTTGAGACATGCAATTTTATGCTCTTCGCGAATGACTTATTCCGACTGCAGCGCGACTATTTTGCATAATGTATTATTGTTCAAAACCTTTTACTTAACGACATAGTCAAATTTTAAACAGATTGGCCTATTTTTGAACGTGATAGCCCTGTTTTTGTGATTTTTAATTAATGTTTGATAACTAGTGTATATGAAGTTTCTTGTTCTAAAGTGGGAATCGGTAAAATGGACCCCGTAAGCTGAAGGTTAACTAGTACTAATAATTGGCGACAATTATATTTGTTTATCGTTAAAAAAATTATATGCACGAAAGACATTTTGCAATGAGACGATGCAAAAAAAAAAAACTAATAGTGTAACCGGTGTGCATTTTTTAATTACTTTAATTGACTTCACATTTTTTTGGAAAAAGATGAATGACGAAAAGAAACATTTTTGAAATATTTGCGTTTTTCGACAAATTTCTACTTTAAATATTTCTTCTAAAATATTTTTTTTTTTTGCGTTGCTTGACAACACATGTGAGTTTTATTGTCCTTCAAGCTTACCCGGCCAATTTTCCGTCTTACATGTTGGATGAGAATATGTTATGAAGTTTTTCCTTAATAAATTAATTCTACATGCAAGATGTTCTAGTGTCATTTGTTATAAATCCCAGCTATTACATTTTCCTCAAAGTTTTTTATGGTTATTTACTTTTTATTCGGTAGTTATTATTAATACAACCGGTCATAAATCACGTGCATTTGCATATCGTTTTTTTTTTGTTGCTAACAATGTATACACAGCAACCAAATATGTTTTAGAAAATACTTTCATAAAATTTTATTAGGCTTAATTATGTTTACCATCTGTGTGCTCTGCAAGCACTGAATTATTTATCTAGGCCACAGAGAGTATATGTCTTCCATTTATTTCGTAGAATACACAGCATTATTTTCATTTAGCATACGCTGCAATATAAGCTCACAGTGAAAAAGAAAATTTAGCTTATTATTTCTGCAAATGTTAAAAAAAGGCAGAATATAATTTTAAAATTTATGTATTTTTCTGCTTAAGTAATCCAGAAAATTTAAATAACCTTCTATATTAAAATGTTTTAATAAACTTCGTAATATGTAAGTGCTTTTAACGGAGCATAATCACTAAAATTGTTTGTAAAGCGTATTAAATTGTTTGTAATAGTTGACGCCAAAGATTAGCTTTCATGATCGCCATGGTGTTACCGATAAATAATACAAATTAGAAACCAAATTCTTTAATAATACAAATTTATTATCGCTTACCTAAGCTTCTGGAAGTGTGCCTACAGTATTGCTCCGACATGAAGAGCATAGGGACATATTCCCCTTTCCCACACTCCAGCTAGGCAATCATCGGTGGTTCTGGTGTTTTTCAAAACACTATACTATTTTTCTGGCCGTGCGAAGTGCTGGGAACGCCCTCTCGCGGTCTACACGATATAGCTTATTTATTTAGGGGTTAGTTCCGTTACACTCCCCACCTTGAACTCCAAGAGTTCAATTCCCAAACCTAAATTGATAGACAGCAACCTCTTCCAGCATTCCGCACAACCAATAACACTTGAAAGCAATAATCATCAAAACTAAAATTTCAATACACAAACTGATAACATAATTAATTATTCATTATAAAATTCAACATTTAACACATAAAACACTTAAATAAGCAATTAAGAAAATATTTAAACACTTTAAACAATCATCAAATGTAAATTACTGAAAGAGATTATATAAAAAATATATATGTAAATTTGTCCATATAAAGTCAACAAAAAGTTTTAAGTCTCTAAAGGATATAGTAACTGTATTGGTCGCCTAAGTTGACCTTTTGCAGTGCGTACGATGCAAGATCGCACAAATCCGTCACGTCCATAAAAAGCACTTTCTATGATTCCTATATCCCAGAGCAATTTCGATTTGTTTGTACCTTCCACTAACACTACTTGATTTTTTTGCAAGTCTTGTTGAGGCGTTGGAGTTTTGAGCTTGTGAGCAGTCCTCAGTTGGAACAGGTATTGCTCTTTCCATTTCTTCCAAAGTTGATTCAAGAGCCTCGATTGGTACTGCTGTCTCTTAGTGAGATGCTCTCTTGTGGGCGTTTTCTCCAACATCTCAATGAAATGCACAGGGAGTTGAATGTTTTTTCTTCCAAATAGTAGGAAGTGAGCTGGCGTAAGAGGACTCGGTTCATCAGGCTCATTGTAAACGTATGTTATAGGTCTATGGTTTAGAACGGACTCTACCTCTGTGAGAGTAGTCAGAAGTTCTTCGAAATTAAGGAGGGATTTTCCCAAAATTTTTCGTAGGGGGTCTTTCACACTCCTCATGAGTCTTTCGTAAAACCCTCCCCACCATGGGGCACGTTCTACAATGAACTTCCAGGTGATACCTCCCGTGGAAATGAAGTCTTTGATTTTAGAGTCCTTTAAAATGTCCATAAATCTACGTAGTTCTTTATCTGCACACTTAAAGGATTTGGCATTGTCTGAGTAAATAACTTTACAATGTCCTCTTCTAGATATGAATCTGCGAAAGGCAAGTAAAAACTTTGAAGTGCTCATACCCGAGACCAACTCCAAGTGTACAGCCCTGGTTACAGCACAGGTAAAAAGTGCGATATAGGCTTTCTGTGACTGATCCTGATTTCTTACGTACACGGGGCCCGTGAAATCTAGTCCGCAAACTGCGAATGGAGGAGTTTCGGCTATTCTGTCTCTGGGTAATTGTGATGTGAGTTGCTCAGCAGGCCTTGCGCTATACCTTTGGCAAATTAAACACTGTTTGATTATTCTTTTGACAGTCTGACGACCCTTAGTTATCCAATACCTTCTCCGAATTTTTGTCAATGTTGTGTCAGTTCCGCCGTGAAACACACTTTCATGCTCCCTCTTTACAAGCAGTTCGACAAACTTAGATTGTCTTGGGAGAATTATTGGTTGTTTCTCTTCAAATGAGAAGGCACTTTCTCCCAATCTGCCCCTTATTCGTAAAATTCCCTTTTCATCAAGAATGGGGGACAGACTATACAAAGGAGACACAGGTGAAATATGTTTGTTTTTCTGCAAAGCTCTTATTTCAGCGGCATAAAATTCCGCTTGGGTATTTTTTAGCCAAAAATTCTCAGCATCTAGAAGCTCTGACGTACTTATATCACCACAATTGTTGGATTTCTTTCTAGCACGTGATATAAATCGTATCACCCATGCAGTTATTCTTAAAACCTTCAAGAGTTTACAGAATTTTGACACGTCTATTAAGTGATCTTGTTTTGACACTATGCAATCTTGAGACACTACATTGTTGCGATATTCTAAATCGCCTTCGTTAACGTCTCGTAATTTCTGCGCAGGCCACATTTCTTCGTGTTCACGCAACCACTTGGGCCCTTGCCACTACAGTTCGTCATTTTTCAAATCTACCATGGATGTGCCACGAGATATCAAGTCCGCCGGATTGGTTTTACCAGGGCAGTGGAACCAGGCAGAAGTCTCGGTTAACGTCTGAATCTCTTTAACGCGATTGCTTACGAATTGTTTGAGGTGGATATATGGAATCTTGACCCAACAACATACAATTGAAGAGTCTGTCCAAAAATAGCGCTGCATTTTTTCTTTTAAAGCTCTCGAAACACCTTTGCTTAATCTTGCAGCTAGGAGAGCACCTAGTAATTCCAAACGGGGAAGAGTTTGTTGCTTTAAGGGTGCAACTCTGCTTTTTGCGGCAACAAAGGCTGTAGTCACAATTCCATCGCACGTAATTACTCTTAAATAAGCAACCGCACCAAAGGCCTTCGAACTAGCGTCAGAGAAAATGTGGAGCTCAGTTTTTTCTACCTCTTTATTCCCTATCTCGAAAAAATAATACCGCGGTATTTCCAAACTTCCTAATTCTAAAAAATCTTTGTATAATAGCCTCCACTCTGAAATTATCTCTGGCGGGAGTTCTTCGTCCCATCCCAAGCCTAATTTCCATATATTTTGAATCAAGAGCTTCAATTTTACAGTAAAGGGACCTACGAATCCCACAGGATCGAATACGCGGCCAATAATTGCTAACAGAAAACGTTTAGTAATATCTTCCTCAGAAATAATTTTGGCTATATTTTTTACGTCAAAATTAAGTATATCATTTGTCGGTTTCCAACCTACACCTAGGACTTTAAAGGGAAACACAGACTGGCCTAAAGGTTCATCCCAATCATCTTGCATGTGAACACCCGAATTTTTCCACATCTCCCTTAATTTATTATTATTTGTTAACCATTTCTTTAAATCCATCCCCGCCTCTTGAAAGATTTTAATACACTCTAAACTAGTTTGATACGCCTTTTCAACATCTGAATGACCACCAATTACGTCATCAACATAAACATTTTCATTTAGAAACTCAAATGTTGAAGGAAATTTAACCTCATATCTTTTTATATGCTCTTTTATGGTAGCCGCTAACAAAAATGGGCTACAGTTGATTCCAAACAAAACCCGACAAAATCGATAAACAATAGTGTTGGAATCATCATTAGGATTATTCGTCCAAATAAATTTCGTCGCGTCTCTATCCTCCTCATGTATGCCTACCTGAAGGAACGCTTGTTTTATGTCAGCGGTAAAGGCAATAGCATTTTTTCTAAACCTAATTATTAGATCAAAAATATCTGGATATAAATTTGGTCCAATGTGGAGGCAATCATTAATTGACAGCTCATTTCTAGCATGAGAACTTCCATCGAATACAATACGTATTTTACTTGTGACTTTGTCTTCACGAATTACAGCCCTATGGGGTAAATAAAACTCTACTTTATTATCATTTTCTGGGGCCTTTTCAATTATCCCTTCACGTTCATATTCTTCAATTACTTCCTTGTATTTATCAAAGAACGAGGGATCCTTTTTAAAGCGTTTACGTAACTTACCGAATCTCTCTGACGCTACCTCGAAGTTGTTTTTTAACGATTCCTTAACATTTGGTTTCCACATTAACCCAACACCATAACGACCATTTTTATATTCGAGATTGGATCTAAATATTTCAAGTAATTCGTTATCAGAATCTGAAATATTTTCTTTTTCTACATCAATGCCCATACCTTCTAGTTCAAAAAACAGTCTAAAATCATTCATTTCAAATTCAGAACTAGCAGCATGATTCACAGTTATATATCCCGAAACAGAATTGTTGTGTTCACTAGTCTCGCGACCCTGAACTACAAATCCAAATATACTATCAGTCGCTACGAGCTTTTCACCCAGTGGAACAGATGTGCCCTTTAACACTTCAGATAAATAATCAGCTCCCACAAGTATGTCTATATCGAAACTTTGAGCAGTGTCACCCAGTTGGATCCCCCTTTGCCAAGCCACATTTTTTACTTTCAAAGGCGGCGGGGCAATAATTCCGCTCGTAATGTTACTGACCGCAAGCGCTTCCAGCTCAATTTGTTGCGTTGGATTGTTTATGCTTTGCAGGGGGAGCCGAAATGTTTGACAGCTCAAGCGTTTCGGATTCTCGCTGCCGAACCCATAAATCTGTAACTGCTCTGATTTAATGGCCTGGAGGTTTAAGTCATGGCATATACTCCTTTTCACAAAAGTCCTATGACTGCCTGAATCATATAGTAATCTCACCCGTTTTTCCTTACGTTTTGTTTTAAGAATTGCGCAACAAGTTTGAAGTAACGTAGGCCCATTTGCCAGATGCGTTTCTGAAACCGAAACTTGTGTCGGGGTTTTATTTTCCTGTGAGGCTTGAGAAAGTTCTTTAGTTTCCTCTTTCGGCATTATAGAATTAAATTCTTTGTCACAGATCAAAGTATTATGCGACTGATTACACGATCCGCACGAGATTTTATAAAAACAGAATTTAGAAACATGGCCCCTTTTCAAACATTTAAAACATCGCCGTTGATTTTTAATTGACGCCTTTTTCTTATCAACAGTTAAATAACAGTTAGCCGTGTCATGGGTTTTGTTGTTACAAAATATGCAATATATATTAGAATTAGCTGATAACGCAGATGCTGAAGGCATTCTACGTGGAGAACTTTTATAATTATTCTCACTTTTATTTCTATACTGAATTCCCGACTCAAAATCTTTACTAGTGGAATCTTGTTTAAGCATAAAAGACGCTTCACGACACTCGACTTCTTTACGGATAAAATCTACAAGCTCTAAAATATCAAATTCGGAATCATTACTTCGCTTTCGATTATACTCCAAACATAATTCATCGGGCAATTTTTTAAGTATTACGGGGCATAATAAATTTCCGTATGAACCAGCCGCAACGTTTAATGACTGCAAACTGCGTATTTGTATTTCGCAATTATCATAGAATTTTCTCAGAGCTCTCACATTAGACACATTTTTTACAGGCTCAACAGATAATAATTTTACCATGTGTGAGGATATGATCAAGGAAATGCGTCCAAAACGCTCCTTCAATAATTTTATTGAGGAATCATAATTTTCAGCGGTCAAAGCGAAACCCGAAACTGCACTAAGCGCATTCCCTCCCAAATACATTTTCAAGTAATTAAATTTGTCAATTTTGTTCAGGCAGTCATTGTTGTGAATCGCATTTTCGTATTGATTCCAAAAATCTAACCACCCACTAGAATCACCAAAAAATTTAGAAATTACCAACTTTGGCAATTTTACAACATTAGATTCATTAGATGGGTAAACATTTTTCCTACCATGTGAGGTACTTTCAATTTGATTCGGAACTGTATTCTGTACAGTAGTTCCATTTTCTAAATTTACTAAATGACTAAAATGCCTACTGATTTTACCTCGGTATTTTACAATTTTCTCAAAATATTCCTGACTTTGTAAAACTTCATTCTCTAGATCATGCGTATCAATTAAGGGTTCAATTTCTAAATCCAATTTTTTCAATATTTCAGATTTCTCTCTTAACTGATCATCTGCTTCCCCTAAATCCTCATTTTTCTCCGCAAGAGTGTAATTTTGATCTACTGGTGTAACGAAAATATTTTCTATCCTAGTAATTAGTTTTGTTGTCAACTGCCTAATTACGCTACGCTTTTTCTTAAGCGTTTCTAAATCAACCTCTACACTAGAACTAGAGTTGTGTACCGACATTTTCAATTCTTTTTTCAAAAACAGTTAAAGAAAAGATCAATGCAATTCTAAAATCATGCAGTTATACTAATTATATACACAATACAAAAATCAAACTATAAGTAATCAACCTCATAAGAATATATATAACCTTAATTCCTTTCAAAAATACAGTTGGAATTAATATTAACCAAAAATAATTTGTTAACTTATCACAACATACACTTCTAATGAGGTCAAAAACAATAATAAATCCTATACACCATTAAATCCAATCTCGAATTAAATTAAATTCTACTATTAACATCGGCATTTCCCGGCCGATGCACCATGACGCCAAAGATTAGCTTTCATGATCGCCATGGTGTTACCGATAAATAATACAAATTAGAAACCAAATTCTTTAATAATACAAATTTATTATCGCTTACCTAAGCTTCTGGAAGTGTGCCTACAGTATTGCTCCGACATGAAGAGCATAGGGACATATTCCCCTTTCCCACACTCCAGCTAGGCAATCATCGGTGGTTCTGGTGTTTTTCAAAACACTATACTATTTTTCTGGCCGTGCGAAGTGCTGGGAACGCCCTCTCGCGGTCTACACGATATAGCTTATTTATTTAGGGGTTAGTTCCGTTACAATAGTTTGGGGTAATAAATCTCTGTGACTATCAATCCAATTTATTACTATGCTCCTTATCAACCTTTCTTTGCATGTGATTTATAGGTCTTGCATAGTAAACGAGTAGACAACTCAATGTATAATTAATATTTCAAAAAAAAATATAGTTCACTTCTTGCTTAAGACTGCTGTGTACGAACTCTATTGTATTCACTCATCTCAATTTTAATGTCTGGAAAAAATTGCCTAATACGTACATCTACATAAAGGCTGATAATTAAATAAAAACAGTATTTTCAGATAGTCTAAACTTTTCTGCACATTGCAACAGGATTCATTTTGTAAATTTATGAGCGATTAAACCACAGTATACCAGATTTTTTAAATTTAAAAATATTATTTGTATTTAAAGAAAAATGAAAAATGCCCCACCGTGTAAACTTTCTTTCTCTATAACGGAATACAATTTTTAAAAATAATCTCTAAATCCAAGTCGCCAATCCTTGGACAAATTTTCTCCATATAGGTAACGTTGAGTTGAGCGAATCCAATAGGGTTAGTACACAGCAGGATTAAGTAAAGAAAAATACGTAAAAAAAGGAGCATTGCAAGTTTTTACTTACATTTTCCCTCCTTCATCCTTGCAAAAATTAGCATTTTAATTGGCTCGAATGCCTTAAGTAAATCAGCTAATCTCAATTTGGCTTACAATAAATACTTATCCAAAAGTACTAGATAAAGTCCTGCAAAAATATAATTATCTTTAGTACAGCTCATTGTAATGCTTTTTATCGGCTCTTTGTAGTACAAACATACATAAAAATATCTCTATATGAAAAATGCACAACAGAACCTTATGTGAATGTGATATATGATTTCACAGTTATATGAAATATTTCAACCGAACTGGGCTTAATATCGTTCCGAAAAATACACATTTCTCAAATGGAATAATATTATATTCTAATATATCATTTTGATTATTTTTTTATGGACAGACTTTATTCCTTTATTATTCCTTTGAGATTATGAAAATGTTTTTAACATAAACATGTTTTTGAATATAAAAATTCCTGTAACATATTGCAATTTATTTATCGTTGGCATAAAGCACGATCACCAGCAGATAGAGTTATTTAAGACATTTTGCGTGTTACACAAATTCATGAGCTTCCCGTGTGTGGTGACATCATTGATATAGAAATCAGTTTTGGTCGGCGCTGAATTATATCACCAGTAATAAAATTCATATCACTAGTCATATTAATCAGTTTGATCTACTTTTTAATACATATTTCTTAACTTTAGCATAGTATTTTCGATCAGTCTTCCAGGCCAATATTGAGATTAAAGGTAGAGAATAGCTTGTAACTCAATGTTTCAATGCTATACTCGTGGCGAGAATTAGATTACAAATGTGCTAATGTTTCTTCGTGAATGCTCGTTTAGAATGCTCGGATCAAAATGTGCTCTACTTGAATCAGTTTAGAAAGACCACTGACTTGTTATGTATCAATTGTTGAGAAAGTTTCAGTTAGGTAGCGCTGATGTGCTTAAATAATTATAGACGACGTTTGGTGGCGCTGCTTAACTGAGATAATCTAGTGTCCTCTCTAGCTGAAATATTAGGTTTAGATCATGATTAGAGCCAGTTTTGGTAGAGTTTGATACGGAGCGATAGATCCTTTTTTGAACGAGTTCTTTTCTCGTATATTTGATTGGGTTTTTAAACCCTTAATTTCCCTTTATGTTTTTTTATGTTGTTTGTGTGGGGTTCTCAGGAATGGACTCCTATTCTTCTGCTCTCCTATTTCTCCCTCTATGACTAACTAACCGGAAATGCTTGATTAGGGGTGGTCGAGCGACGGGGGGAAGGAACCAGCTTGATGTGGAGGAATAAAAAAGACTGGTTCTGGGCATGCTCTCTCATGGTTTCAAAGGTGAAAAGTCGGTGTAGAAGAGCTCGACACATGGAAAGTACTTGCACGTGATTTTATTCATCAATGTAAATTTCTAATATATATGTGTATGTAGAAGGCGTGGCGTATCACATTAGAAATATACGTAGAATAAATAATTTTGGGACTAAAGATCGTGTCTTGATTCGTCAACCGTGTAATCCATTCCTACAACGAAAAGAAACGGACCCAGGGGTGGTTAGGCCTCGTCAAGGGAGAGAAATCACTCTTCAACATGTGTCTTTAAAAGTTTTTATCAAGTTCAGCCGTGCATTAGATTTCTTTTGACTATTTTTTTTCTATTTACCACTGAACCATTTCGAATTTGCAAAACTATCAAAGAGATTCTCGGAAAAGCCGACACGATTGCTGGACTAGGGAAGCTTTGTCCGGCACTCGCTTTCAGTCACTGACTACCAAATACAGATGTTACATTCATTATGACAGAGGTAGCCTATTGGTAGCGCATCGGATTTTAGTATTGAGGGTGCTCGGATTGAATCCCAACAAGCGTCATTCAATACCTCCATGTCCAGCCTGGATAGGGGCCCGTTAAATCTGTAGACCGGAAAGTCCGTCTACGAGGTCAAACAGGGTGGGAAAGAGTACGATCCCTCCCCCTTCCTAGTTGTCAGTCCTGGGTTACTCCGTCAAAATTGAGGTGACACCTGGCTAAATCAGACTCCGACCCTTGTGATGCCATTATAAATCGGCGTCACATCCCTCAGCACCGCTGGACCTGGTCTGCAAACATTTATGTCTAGGAGACATTAGAGACAACAACAACAACATTACATTACAATACATTACGACGTTTTATTACAAGTCAGTCGCCTCCTTAACCTATATCAGTATGAAAAAAATCAGGATATAAGATATATCTATGGTTCCCGGTATAAAGGGCTTAAGTCAAAAAAGTGATTTTTAGATACTTGTTAGTATTGATTAAAAAAAAATATTTTGACTTGTATAAAACGCTTAAGTCTATCAGTTTTGTATACAAAAGTACAATTCTTTGTACAAAAGACTCAAGTCGAAATTATATTTCTGCGATTGGTAAAAAAGGCAATAACTTTGTATATTTAAATCACTGTTTTTGACTTAAGCCATTTATTCTGGGAACCGCAGACATTGAAAAATATTTTGAGATTTAGAAGCATATGCAAAGTAGCGTGAGAGTACATATGCGATATTATTCTATGTATTTAAAAAAATATTTTCAGTATAATAAATTCAGTAGTTAGTGCCCATATGTGAACCACCCGTCACCTATGTCAGGCTCATTACGCAAATTTTCAACGTGTATGTGTGCGTTAAATTTCAGGTTCAAATATGTCCGAGCTTGTAACGCAAAGGGAAAGGTAATATATATTTCAGTGTAAATAATTGTATGTGATATTAGGCCGCAGGGCAAACAGGAAGTTGGGGAGAATCTGCGCTCCCTGAGCGATTCCCTGTAACGCAGAAATTGCTGACTGTGCAAGCAGGGAGAATACGAATGACGGAATGGAGAGATCTGATTCGATAGGATACTTGAAAAGAAATAAATCTCAGGATTCGAGAATTCTATGACTAAACTTTGGAGTTTTTTCCCCCGAGAGGATTAACTTCGCAATTTAGCGGCCGTTAGGGAGAGCTATCGGTTGGTACTAGAGAGGAGAAAGTTTATGGATACAAATACACAAATATTTTTTTCTGATTTCGGTATTTGATTTCTTTTTCTTTTGCCTTGGTATGTCTGTATGTACACAAACACACACACACACACACATATATATATATATATATATATATATATACAAAATTAAGGACAACACAAGAAAGGTGTTTTTAAAAGATAAAACGTCTCTTGGTAGTTTTGTATTGCCAAGTTATTCATAATCAACTAGATTTAAGACCAAATCATTGTCTCTTTACGACTTCTTCAGAAACAGTCATCTTTGAAGATTCACTGTTACAAATAAAAATAATTTATTACGAGAAATTGTAAAACAAGTCATGAATAAAAAATCTGCTAAAGAACTTAAAATTTAAGGTTATTTACGAATTTTGGAGGCAAATTCAGCTTTCTTCAGTAAATGATCAAGAAAGGTCTACATAAAAACGAAGGCATCCAGTATGGCCTTTCTGCCGTTGTTCCTACTATGGCTTAGTTATAGACATTTTTCTGGAATGTATACGATTATTTCTTCCTTTTTCTCTTTGAAACTGTCGTGTTATATCATATCTCGGGATTAAAAAATAGTTCTCCATCTTTATAGTCAACTTTGAACAAAATTTTTACTATTGTAAACATAAAAGTATTTTAGAGCTATTAAATTTATATATAGTCTCTATTTTTAAACAATTTTTTTCTTATTCTATTTCCACGATATACGAAACAATAATATTCTTTATTAGTGTTTTATATAGTACTAGTTTCAGTTTATCATACATGTTGCTCGTTAAAGTATAGATATACATTTTTAACACAAACATGTTTGTCTTGAAGAGTTTATATTTTTTTAAAGCAGTTCTTAGCAATATCACAGAAGCTCTGCAGTTTTTTAAATATATTCTTTTCAGATGCTACCCTTTTTACTTCATGCATATTTTTCTATTTAAATAGGTGCCTTATCCATCTGTTTAAAGACTCACTGAAGAATTCCGCTGAATAAATCCTCTATAGACCACTTGTTATTGTTTTTGGGACCTGCAAGTTTTCACCGTGTATATTTTTGAACTAGATTTTTCTCCTGTTAAATGTAATAAAAAAACAATAGATATTATGATAAAATTCAAAGCCATTAAATATTAAAATTAAAGTTGTGTAAATATATTCTGTCTAGAAGATGCATTTTTTTACTTCATATATGTTTTTATACCTCAATAGGTGCCTTAACCAGCTGTTTAAGGAGTCTCAGTGAAGAATTACGCTGAAGAAATCCCCTGTCGAATTTTATTGTCTTATAAATCCGTAAGTTATACCGGCAACAGTTTTGAACAATCACTTTCTTTTAAAACTTTCCATGTAAAAACAGGATAAATATAAACATAAAATTTTAAGTCACGGTGTATCAATATTTAATGCATTATTCCTACTAAATGCAATTATATCAAAATCATAATCATATTTTTATAGGTAGAGTAATTTATATTAAATTTTATAAATTTTCTAATTTATAGTTGGTTAAATAATTTTATTTTCGTCGTAAGGCCCATATCACTGTCAAACGGGGCGAATAAAAATTTAATACTCATCTTAGATGTATATAGCAAAAATCACATTACGCACTGAAACAGCACTTAATATCATCACTGTCAGTAACAGCTGCGAGAAGACCATTTAAGAGCGGAAATGAATCTCAGACTTCACTTTATTCGAACTGACATCTTGACGTTGAGCGTAACATCCGTAAAGATTCAAGGAAAAATTTTCAAAACAATGCGTTTCTGCCTTTTTAAAGTGTGTCAGTGAACTACTCACTGTTCAGAGTTTTGTAAGAAAAGAGTATATATTCCCTTCTGCAGTTTAATATACTTGTACAAAAGAATTTCTTTGGTATGAGAGGCAGATTTCGCTGTACTTGCAAACATGAGAAATGTTTTATTGAAAACAGTGCAAAGTATATTGTATTACTTTGCCATAAAGTTAATAAGAATCTTGTAAATTCACGCTATAGGAAACATTTTCCAGAGAGAGCAAAGGTGATTTGTAAACGTTTGCGAGTAATATGAATAATAAAGAAATTTAAGTGATCAATATATATTAAATGTTTAAGAAATAACATTTAAGTGAATAGAATTATTTATATGCTTATAATGGACTCGGCAACAACTTTCGCTTCACTTGTAAGGCACCACTGCGGCAACAGTCCACCCCTGTAGTGGTGGACTGTTGGCGCAGACGTGGTACATGGTGCCATGTGTTATGGGGATTTAAATATATGTATTATTATAATATTATAATTAATATGTTAATTTCTTTATGCGCAAGTTGGGATTTCGCACCGTGTTTATAATAGTGAAGAAGCCCGGTGGCGTAGTGGTTAAAAGCGTCAAGCTGCCATCCCACAGGTCCAGGGTCCAACCCTGTGACTGGGCAAGGTCGACTCAGCCTTTCATCCCGTCAGTGGGTCGATAAAATGAGGACCAAGCATGCTTGGGAACTAAACTCTAGGGGGTCCCACGTCAGGTTGACCACCTGACTGAGACATATGCTGTATGGCACCCCAAGCCCACGGTTACGAAAGCGGAGATGGGTACCGCCGGCCCTGGTCCACATCGGCCTGTTGCGCCGTGAGTTCAAGTTTTTATATAATGGTGAAATCATATAGCGATACTTTATCTGTATATTTTATGGCATGTGTACATGTATTGTACCTAGATGTATTTACATATTGTAATGTTTACCTGTGACTTCGTGTATAAGCCGACACTCTACGTAGCGTATCACAGGTTACGTGAAATAATTTAACAGTCAATTAAACAGCATAGAATTAAATTGATACGTCACTTTTATTGGAGTGTTCTTGATTATATGCACACAATTAGGTCGTGATCATAGGAACTTAAAATGTGCACAGATGGACGTAACTTGAGTCCGCACACACACAATTTAGGAATAGTCCTCAGAGAAGACTCGATGCACCGCCACTGCAGTTCGTCTCGGGGATTCAGGCTCGAAAGCTGGAACCACTGTTCGGGAAAACTTTCCGTTCGTTGAAGTCAGACGAATGAAGTAACGTTCGTGCCTCGGAGTGAACAATCTGGAAATAGAGTTATTAGCTCTCTGTCTATCTAAGCGCAGGCTCTGCTATTTAGGACCGATGTCTCGCAATTTACGAGAGGAGACTCTCTCTCCCTACACAACAGGTTTATCCTAATATTAAATCCTGAAGATCACCACAGAGCAGCAAGCGGCTCGCCTCACGCACTCTCTCAAGATCGAAGCTCAAAGATCCAAGAAAATCAAAGAAGATCAATCTCTGCTATCTCTCTCTAAGAAAGAAAACTAGAGACTCTTTAGCAGAAACTAGACGAGTTCCGAAAACTCTATAGAAGAGCTCCTACAAAAAACGAAGACGCTCAGCGAGAAGCCTAAAAAACTCTTGCATCCTCTCTTATTAGTTTTATCCCTTGCGGGGCATTTTAATCTCCGCGCTCCTTAAACTCTCTTCGTATTGGCTCGCATGGAGTCTCGGGTACAACACGACGAACATTTGCATATTGATACAATATCGGAATATCCTCCATCGACTTCGTCAGGGGGAGGAGTTCCTTTTACCTTATAATGTCAGACTCGCAGACAGTCAGGTGCCAGGCATTTTTCATCTGCTACTTCACCTGCTTAAAGATCAGCTGTTTCGATTGTAATTTGGTCGACCCCTGCAGGGGGTGGAAATTGCTGAGCGGTGAACTCTCTCGACCGGGTTTGCGGTTTTAAAGTTCCCTTTCTGCTTTTTATCTAATGGTTTTTATCTAATGGCCTAATCTCTGCTTATCTAATCTCTGCTTTTTATCTAATGGCCGTGAGGCTGAAATTCCAAAATATGTAGTACTTCTCTGGTTCGATGCCGGTCTGTGACAAATCCACTGCCGTGTACACTAATACCGGCTGGTGCACGAAAAATCTGTAGAGGCTGCAATGTCCTCCATGTTTTAAATTTACCTCTGGAAGTTTGGGGTCAAGTGTTCCGGTCTCGTCACTTGACTCGGTTCAAAATTACTTGAACGGTCCTTTAGCCATGTCACACACCGACTCTTGTGGTACTATTATAAACCACAGCTGCACCACTTTGTCCAATAGCCGAATGGAATTGAACTGACAATATACTGCGGATCAAGGGGCATCAGTCCTCAACATATTGTAGTACCAGTATTTTTATTGTAGATTTACTGTTGTAGTACCTTAGTAATATTTTAAAACTGCTTAAGTTTTTTCCCCTTTGTAATTGTTATTCAATTAAATTGAGTTACCTAATTATATTTCTTTATGCTGTCTGGAGCTGTCAAACCGTTTATTCATATCTGGCCTCATTTGTGTTGTCTTAAGCGGAATGTCGTTTTAACAAGCTTACGTATTGGTCACACACGTTTCACTCACAGGCCTCTCTTGCTGGCCAAATGAAAATCTGTCTGTGACACTTGTAAAAAAATATTTTTTCCATATTTTTTCCATATTTTAATTGATTGTATGCAATTCAAAAGTCACCGCCTTAAGCATTTCCACTGAGATAAAGTTTCTCTTGGAGAAATTGACATCCCAATCTGTTCCCATTTTTACGCGATATTGGTTTTTACCCGTATATTTGATTATAGAACTTTACCTTGACTCACCTTTCTCTCGTTTTTATTCGACCTCGATTTTCTCATCCTTTTGGTTCTACTTTTACGTCTTATCTCGCCTATTATTTTACATCTTGTTTTCTACATCACATCATTGTTCTCTATACCTGTTATTACGTCATATACAGGATATACATGTGGTTATCAAAATAACACCTATAAATATTAGTGGTGTTCAGGAAAGTGTTTCGTATTCCTTAAAATAGAAGTATGGCTCTGGTGTTTTCTATAGAATATAGTATATATATTATTCTACCGCCAGCTAATAGTAATGGAGCTATGGACTTCGTGGTTTTGGGGGATAACATAAGTTGTTAAACCTTGCAGACCTTGCAAAGAGGGAAAATTGTTGGAGTGCGTCAAATGGAATATTTCTGGCGGCAACCACCTGGGTTTGGGGTGTTTCTAGAGCTATGGCATCAAATGTCATGACAGCATACAGAATGCACGGATAAACATCGTCTGCGAAACATAATAGGGGAAGAAAGGGAGAGCTGAGGGAAAGAGACAGACGAGTATTGAAGTGGATTGCGACTTGTAAAAATAAAACCACTGCAACCAAATTGACCATAGAGATCGATCTGCATCTACAGGTTCCTGTATCAGCCGTTATAAGAAGGAGGGTATTCACAAATAAAAAATTTACAGATGAGTAACAATTCCTAAACCACTTGTAACACATGTGAATGCAAAACATCGTCCACGATAATGCCACAAGAACAAATCCTGGTCAAGTGATATGTGAATTAATGTCGTGTGGTCAGAATAATCATCGGTCCGATTTTTTCCCACAAGAGGACGTGCACACTACCGGAAAACGACCAAACAAATATATGATCCTGATTGTCTCGTGCAAACTATCAATCATGGAGACGGATCTTACATGATTTGGTCTGCTATCTCATGGTTTTCAGCAAGTCGCATTGTAACCCTAAAAGTGAGATACACTGGGAAGGACTATGTCGAACTTTTTACCAACCAGGTTCATCCTATGATGCAAACATTGTTTCTTGTTGGAGAGGGTGTTTCCCAAGTTGATAAAGCTGCTGTCCAAACAGCCAGACCTTTCATATCGTTGCTTGAAGAACATAAAAACAGAGGAAAACATGTTACCTAACCCCAACAGTTCCCCGACTTCAATACCATCGGAAACAGTAATTTGTTTTAGAGAATAGATCCAAGTATCGATATCCTCCAAAACCAACCCTTCATTAACTTTCACGATTTCTCCATGACGGATGGTATAATACTCCCTTAACCACTATTCATGTGTTGTACAAATCTTTTCCTAGGCGAATTCAGGCTGTATTACATGCCAAAAACGTTCCACCCCATACTAATGAAGTATTTCATGTTATTCTTTAGTGTTTCCATTATTTTGATAACCACCTATGTATATATATATATATATTTATGTATTTAACATTTACCTATGTTATAGATGTATTGTCTCTTCCTTTTAATAGTTTTATTGTGTACGCTAGGCTTTTTACTCATTTTTTATTTCGGCACCTTGTCAATGCTGTTTGTCACTGTCTGGAGCATGGGTCCCGTGATGAACCCTGTACCAAAAGTCAAATCACATCAAACTCAAGTTGAGATAAATTCTGTTATATTTGTTGGTAGCCCAGGTGAGTTCTACACTTGTAAGTTCATAACTAGTTTGATGTATTGCGTGATATCGTGACTGCTCATTTGGGGCTAATTCCTCGGCTGTAGAGGACCATTTGAAATTATTTGAACGCAGGGCCTTGTCAGACCTCGAGATAGACTGCAGAGTTGCAGTCCCTCGATTGGTTTTCAGCTGTCGTGCCGAAATCCTTAGGGATTGGGTCGACTTGGTTATTGTGATATGCTTTTACTGACACATACTTAACAGAAATAATTTGATGCGTTTAATATTATGCTGAATTTGATGCATTTTAAGAAAATTTACAAGAAATATGAACGTTTTTGACTATACATTAAATTACCAGGAAAAGGATGTAACTAAAAATCTTTTAAAAAAAGGATTATAGGTTAAATTACGCATTATTTCTATCTTCATAGAATTCTATCTTCATACTTTTCTTTATTCTATCATTCTTATTATAAAGTATTTAATCGTTATGAATAATCATATTTTAAAAGATTTTTTTTAAAAAAAGACACCCATTTTTTATAAATATAATTTTTGAAAATATTATTATTCTATTCATTCTTTCTTAAACTGATAATTTTATTTTTTTCAGTTATTGTAATTTGAAAACAGGTTTGAGCTAAAAAGAATGATTATGTGTTCATTCAATGAATTTTACATGGTGAACTCTATGAAAGTCAAAGCTAATCTTATTTATGATCTCAATTAAAATTCGTGGAGATTGTGGTATTTATAAATATGTAAATTGTTTCTCCACCTTGTAAAACTATTAAGGAAGTGATAGTATAATTTTTGTGGAAGATACTGCTTTACAACGCCCAACATCCATCGATACGGACTGCATTTCATTTAATATTAAATATAACTCTCTTATTACTGAGTAGTACAATCCGTAACTGCTCAATGAATTAGTCTACATAATTTTGTCCATTATACATTTAAAAAAATTCGTGTTAACAATGCGTGGCAGTTAAGACAAATTTAAATTCAAAGGGTTGTAACTACATTACGCTGAATTTTGCTAATTTATGCTTAATAGGTCTCTAGTCAAATTAGTTGGTTACGTTAAATAATTTAAGCTGAATAGTTTGTGATTTTCTGCATCGAAAATAATACTCTCTAGTTTTCACTCCAAAGTAATCTATTTCCTACAGCTCTCATACATGAATTCCACGTATTCCAATTCAACATTTTTACTTTTTTCATAAAGTAACTAAGTTTAGTACAAGAAAAAATTGAAATAACTTTTATGAGTTTGGCCTGATTTAAATTCTCTCTTTCTATCTGTGCACTAAAATTAACGTTACAAAAACTGACATTCCGTAACTTTCGAATAAATTGAGGTGGTTTAACAATCTACCAAACAGGAGTGATTTCAGTTCTATTGTTGTATTCAGTTCTATTGAGTGGTTTCAGCCCAATTGTACACGCTGCCCTCTTACAGCTATGAAGTATTTGGAAGACACACAGGCCACAAATTTTACGGTTTACTTCTCCACTGAGACGAAGGCCAATTGTGTAGGGTGCTAGTCTTTGAAATTAGGTTCAAAACCATGCCTACGCCGAGGTAAAGCCATAGCAAAAACAGTGAAGAAAGTGTAGAATTTCGAATTCTCCTTTAAGCTGTATGCTCCTGTAAATTAATCCTCTTGTGGCAAACAATGTTCCTGGCTCTCAAAATGAAACCAAGTCTGTTACTCCAGCGGAACAAGGTAATATTTATGAGGTTTTATTCCCACACTGGATCAGAATTAGGCCCTCACAAAGGAGATAATCTTTCACAGCGTATTCAATTTTCTATGAGTAGACATCTAATATTTTGCTTATCATCAAAATAAAAAAATTCAGTGTATTGTTTCATAGTTCTTGATTTTAATTTTTTTTCCAGCAGTGAAACTTTATAAAAATATTTCTCCAGGGATTATAAATACTTAACATACATTTCATAGAAGATTTAAGTATGCATATAAAAGCATATAAATTTAATGCAAATACAGCCATTATTTAAGATTAAAGCCCTCAAAAATCTCCCAAAAATAAGCTATTTGTAGTTCTCTGTAGAGCCCGAAGACAGTCATTTATCATTAAATCAGAATTTAAAGACAATGTTTTTCTAATAGTTAAATTTATTTCAAACCCTTTATATTTTTACAGATTTATGCTTTGACTAATTTAGCTCTTTCCACACTTTTAACACGTATTCACGATCAAAGGAACGCTGAGGAGACTGTCAATGCAATTCTAAAAGACGGTAGATACACAATTTCATTTAAAAGGCTTGTATTTTAATATTATTCAAAGAACTTATTCTTACTCGCAACAACGACTGCAACATAGTTTTCTGCTTGTATATTTCCAAGCATCGTGCAGCATTTCTGTTCCGGTTGGAGGATTTCAGGTGTGAACAAAACATCCCTAAATAGATACATAAATATGTGTTTCTTAAATAAATAAATAAATAAATAAATAAATAATGCTCATTAGTAGATACGTTTATACACATTAGTAGATAACGCATTAGTCGATACGTTTTCTGAAGTAAGGATCTTTTCACTGACTTAATTAAATTTATATATATATGTATATATATATATATATATATATATATATATATATATATATATATATATATATATATATATATATATATATATATATAAACAGATAGATAGATAGATAGATAATATATTTTTCTTTCTTTACCTACTATCGATTTAATTAAGTTGTAAATAAAAGTTATTTAGTGGTATATTCATGATAAATTATTATGGAGAAACGAGAAAAAGTAATTATTTGAAATGTTCAATTTGATTTTTCTGACAATTTTAATGAATTACAATTTGTTGCAAACAATGTATGATGTTAAATACAAAGCATATTAATAAGACAATAAACCTGAAAAATCATATTGATTAAATAGATGAAACTTAGATTTTTTTAAAAAGATTTTATCCTTCTAATGTTCGTAACGAGCTCGTTAGGTGTAGTTAAAAATGGTTTAAATTATTCAAGAAAATTTAATATAACGATGAAAGCCTGAAATACAGTTTCTCCTACGTCAAAAAGAATAGCACAATATATAGGTAATAGTTAATGATTTTAAACATAACATTTAAAGTACCGTAAGATTTATTACAGCGAAAAAATTTCCAAGAAAAATGCAGAAAAAAATATTAACTATAATACCAGTTTTCAAGCTCATACGCATAGAAAATTGCATTTTATTCTTTAAAATCCATTTACAAATTAATAGTTTAATTCTTCAGTTTTTTAGCATAATGTAAGTTATCATATGAAATACAGCTGTCATAAAATTAATGATCTCCCAGTAACCTTATCCATAAAATTAATCCTCGTGATGATAATTATGGACTATTATGCTCCTGAGGCAAATTTAACTGACTTGATCATAAAACTTTAATGAGTAGCCTGATAATGATATAGGTGAATGCCGTCATATCCGAACTTAAAAAGGAAAAGAAATGAAAAACTGGTTTTATAATTTAATATAATTTCAGGAGGGAAAACTGAAAACTTTTAAGAGATCGGATATGAGTTCTTAAAACTTATCTTTTAAGCATACGACATTCAGTTAATCATTTAGTTAGAGAAATATAGTTTAAAAGGAGTTTTGTGATTTTTCTTAATCGCTGTTTTCTTTTCAGAATTTTGTGGTTTAAAAAGTATGTTTTTTTAAATTTTCTTATGTTGTGCCGGTAAATCTGATGACCTCTTGTGAAGGCAGTTAGGATTTAAAAATTTTTCACAAGACTTTTATTAAAATCAATGGAAGTAAAGCATTTTACACAACAATGAGAAAAAAAATACAAATCCATTAAATACACCTGCAATTTATAATATTATCTTGCTCATGAAATTCAAAGTGCCATTACAAGCCGGATATAAATTTTATGAGATTATTTCAAGCATCATGTAATAGCGTATACAACGATGCCGCCTGAAAGTATTTTAGATCTATAAAATAAAGTAGTTGAGGTGATTCATCTCATACCACTTTCTATAACTCCATGCCAGATTAATTTAGTTCCTGTGATAATTGCTTTTGATCCCTTTCGTGTACTTTTGAATGTTTTTGATGTTGTGTGACATGGAGGATTGTCTTGTAAACGGAAGCTATTTCCACCACGAAACACAAAATTCTGGCACTGATGTCAGTTAAAATGTTACTTGGATTGCACGATGTACAACAGCTTTCCCCAATGTAACCTTGACGACACCATCTCGGTCACTAAATCTACCTGTTTCCGTCCTATGGCATATCTAAATATTTTATTAGTAAATTTTTCGAACGTGCTCAAGCGTTTCTACGGCGTCTCAGGAATCGTGATTATTTAATACGGAATCGGCGAAAGCGCTATATTTTCGGGTTTCTGGGCAGATATGTTTTGGAGTAATAGACGTTTAAGCTCATTTAATGTCGTCTCTAGTGTTAATTTTTGCCGGTAAAGTGCCGAAATAAGCACTTACGGTGTTTTCGGTGACGTCATCGCTTTGACGTGTGATATGAAACCTCCATCCCCGTGTTCGTTTAGCGATGTATTTGGCAGACCATAGTTTTCTAGGACTAAAAATCCTTTAGGAAGAATTTGCATGAAGTCTTCAGCGTTATGACGTCATTCGGCGTATCCCCCGTTCTCCTAGGGATTTTATACACCCTCCTATTAGAGAACCCTTGCGGATCTGTGACACCCGACGTATGATGTGCACGCGAGATCATCCCGAAAGCTCAGTGTTTCTTCGATCGGTGGAGGAAAAATCGGTAATTTTGTTAATCTGACGTCACTGCTTTCATTTTTAATTCGGAATTGGTGCCGACTCTGTGTTTTCGGCTTTCTGGGAAGGGGTCAATTGGTGTAATAAAAATTTAGCATGGATTGCAAGCACCTCTACTGCTACTTTTTGCCAATAAGGAGCCGAAAAAACGATAAACTTGTAAAGCGGTTTCGCTGACGCCATCGTTTTCACGAGTAGCTTGAAACCTGCGCCCTCGTGTTTCGATTTTGCAATGCACTTAGCAGAGCATAGCTCTCTAGGACCGTGATATCGCTGGCTTATCGGACGTAGCGGAGACCGTATCGTCCCGTTCTCCTCGGAATTAAAAAACAATATTTAAAATTCCAGTACTCTAGCGGTTCTGCGACACCCGACGGGTAAAAGACAAGTGGGATCGTTCCGAAATCTCCGTGTTTCTTCGATCGGTAGGGGGAAAATCGGTAATTTCGATAATCTGACGTCACCACTTTAACGATTAATACAGCGACCTCCTTCCTCATTCCTCTCAAATCAATGAGTTTTGTAAGGTCCAAGTCTTTCTAACAGTTCATATTTTCACTACTTTTTTTTACTATTTTTCTTTACATCTTATTTCTGAGATGTGTGATCTGACAATAAATCCGGTAGTTTTTTCTTTATTCTCCCAAGGCCAAGATTACTTGTTTTTCGTTGAAAATGTGGATATATTTTCCTATTTAATTTTTTTTTAAAATTTCTGAACAGTCGTAGATACGGACATGCAGCCTCGATAAAGGCTGTTTTGCACTCACTCGATTGTCATGACATATGTTGTTTTGTGTCAATAGGAATCATTTATTGCCTTTTCAGAGAGCGATTCTCATGTTTGAGTTGACCAGAGTATTTCAAAACGATTTATTTTATTAGTAACGCGCTAAAATTCAAGTTCATAAAAATAGTATGTATTTTCTAGAGGCTAAAATGAACATCGATGATTACATGAGGACATTTATGTGATTATCATAAACATTATTTATTATTTATGATTTATTATGAGGTTAGTGTGTTCAGGATAAACTGTAGTGCTGTTACATCTTTCCCATATGCATGCTTAAACATGATATTAAATGTAATTATGATAACTTCGATTATGGTGTAATGGATACTTGAGTATTGGAATGCCAATCCTGCTAGTTGTTGTTGCTTATGTCCCCTGGCCGGATCTATTCCAGACCAGACAAATATAGTCTTGGCTGAGGGTTGCGTCTCCGTTATATAGTGACACCACTAGGGTCGGAATCCGAGTCAGCTAGAAGTCATTTCAGTTTTCACCGAGAACTACCAAAGGTGACATCTGGTGTGATCGTGCCTTCTCCCACCCTCTCTGACCTCATAGGATTTTCCGGTCTACTTATTTAACGTGCTCGCATTCGGCTTACACATGAAAGTATTTAATGACGCCTGTCTGGATTTGATTCGAGATCCCTCACTACCGTGATCCGACGCGCTACTACTAGACTACCTCTGGCCAAATCCTGTTAGTAGATTATCTTAATTAAAGCATGTAGATTTGAAATTTTTTGTTAACTTACTAGTTCAGATGTAAATTAAGAAATGTATCTCACCTTGTGGAGACATGTAAGGAAACACATCTATTGACATTGTCTTCATAATTTGCATTTCAGAACACGAAGGAAGGGTATTTATATATTTAAATTTATCTATGAATAAATAATAAGTGTTATACGATATGCTAAAATTATAATTCTCACTGGCAAATTATAGAATATATTGAGAAACAGTGTGCACCGAATGTACATTTCGTATATTGTTGAATAGATATTTGTGGGAATATGTAAAATGAACATAATCTCGAATTTTCCTTAATCCCCACATTTCTCTAAACCGAAATTTGTGTTTTTTTGTTATCATTCATAAGAATTATTTATTATTTAAGATTAATTTTCAAGTTGCTACATTTAGGAAAAACTGCAGTGCTTTTATATAATACTAAAGCGGAACAACCCCAAATGCATTAAAATAATATATTATGATCTAAATAAGGATAACAAAAGCAAAAAAAATATAGAAGTTTCAAAAGGACGTTATGATACATTTTACATATATTTAATATTAAAAAACTGATGTTCTAAGATACATTTTAGATAAAATTTGTTATCTATTCATAAAATCTAATCATGAAAATTTCATATTTTATGAAATATAATATACTAGAACGAAATAAAACACTCTAATTGAATTCAAATCATTTATAGAGAATTTTGTAATTCAAAGAATTTGAAATTAGTCTAATCCTCACGATTCTTTGATAATCTAAAGAAAGCAGCCCACTTTAAGCGAATTTCTAACATTAGATCATCCATTACTCGTTTAAGGTATGGAAATTGATTTCTATTAGGTTTCAAGGGAGAAGAACAAAATGAATATTTTATTCGGATTACTTTTTTTTTCGATGTCGTGGATATTTTTTTGCATCTTTCAATCACGTTAAATAAAAATTTGAAGACAATGTAGAACGAGTATTATTACATTAAAGGATTACTACATTGTTTTACTGCGTACATATTTAATACATTTCGATTTATACTGAAATTGTAGATAGCCCAAAGCTGTATTAAATAACTTAATAATAAGGGTGACAAAAATCTATAACTGTAAATAAGGGAAAAAAAAGGAGAAGAGTTCAAACGGTCTCTATTTCTTTGCATTCGATAAAATGGATAAAGAAACTAGTGTTGCTCCATAAAGAAAATCAATTTATAGGTTTAGTGGCATATATTTTTAACCTAAATATTTTCATAAATATCTATTTGGTAGAGATATTGAATCAATTAATTTTATGTCCAGGGCTTATTTTAAAAGAGTCTTTAAAAGGAATTGTGATAAAAAATTCTCCTGACTAGAATGTTGAAGCAAAATAATACTCTTGACAAATGAAACAATTTTTGTACATATTAAGCATAGATTTAACGAATGAGGAAAACTTTTGCTGTTAATTCCTTGGTTATGAAGACCTAACTTATAAATTTTAAACATGCTTTTAAATTTATAAAATGTGTGCGAAGAATCCTACTTGAGTAATGGGAAGATCGAGATATCTGAAAATATCTGACTGAATTTTTATTAAATTTCTATGACTGAACCGTTAGCTTTTTTTCTTTTTTTTTAAAAAAGTTAAAATTCATGATAAGAAAAATATCCTATAGAAATATGAGTGTTTAAAAATATATTTTATCAGAAGAAAAGTCAGTTTAAAAAGTTAAAGTTGGTGTTAAATGGGTCAATTAACTTCATTTTTATTATTTTTGAAATATTAATGTGATAATAATAATCTGCTTGTGGAATTTATGTAAAGATATCTTTACTTAATCATTTATTATTGATAAAATTCTGGTTAGATTAGAAAAAAATTACATGTTGCTGTATTTAAGCGTAAATGCTGTATAAAAATAGATGTCCATTTTGAAAATGGAGCAGAAATATTGGAGACGACTCGTTTTTCTTGGTAATCATTTCTGTCATTAACTATAAATCTTAAGGGAAAACTTGAAGAAACTCTTTCCCTTTTTAGAAAGCATGACTTTCAGTGAGTATTTATGTTTTAATAAATAAAGCGAGTACATTAGTTTTTATGTAATGCATCATACTTCATATGAAATTAAAATACAGTATTTTAATAAAAAAATAAACCCAATCTATTTCAATAAAATACAATGGATGCATTAGATATTACCTCCTGAAAATTTTTTTGGTTTCTTTCTAGAAATGTTTCTATACAAAAAATAAATATTTTAGTCCTTTTATATCAATGATTGATGTGTTTATACACCATGTAACATGTTTATAAATAAGCAGAAACGATCTAAAAAGAACAATTAAGGTTGTGTTATTGGCCTAATAAAGAAAACGAGTACATCATTTTTTATGTAATGCATCATACTTCATGTGAAATTAAAATACAGTATTTTAATAAAAATATAAACCCAATCTATTTCAATAAAAAAAAATGGATGCATTAGTTATTAGCTCCTCCCGAAAAAAAATTCTTTCTAGAAATGTGTCTATACAAAAAATAAATATTTTAGTCCCTTTATATCAATGATTGATGTGCTCATGCATCATGTAACACGTTTATGAATAAGCAGAAATGATCTAAAAAGGACAATTAAGGTTGTATTATTAGGGTAAAAAAATCTTTTAAATTTATTAATCTAATTTTAACTACTATGAAACTTAAAAATTATAAATGTGATTTTATATTAAAAGTCTGTCAAAGGATATTTATCATAATTTATGTTCGGTAATTATTATTGCTCGAATTTTGTTTGCCTTGTTTCTTTAAAGGATTTTCATTTTGTTTTCGAGAATATTTTAAAATTTCTACATTAATTAGGATATAAATCCTGGTGCAAACACAATTAAATGGCTTGTGAAAAAATATATCATGAACTCATGACATTTGTCGTTGCATGTGAGCAGAAATTTAATAAATTTGATAAATAGCAAAGTATAAAATTAACAATAACACATTTTTTCTGGATTTTTGTCAAAATAAAAATATTATAATTGTTTTATAGGGTTATTCTTCTGGTGTAAATGTGTATTATTTGGAAGTGACATAAAAAATTTGTTTTTCTTTTACACCTTTATTAAAGTGTGAAAAATATGTTGTTGCAGTTTGCCACTGTAGGGCACTTGTCAGCGAAGAAATTATCTGGCAATTTAATGGCGAGAATCGTTGGTTGCTTTCAGAGGCAACAATGATTCGCAGCAACCAATGTGTAAAAGGGAAGCAAAACCGAATAAAGATATCTTATTCTAACAAGGATTTGGTATTATACATTTTTGATTGTATTTTAGGTGACATAGAACTTTCCTATCAGAATTTATCAGTTATTAATTTATTTATTTTTGTATTGTCAATTTAACAACAATTGTGGTAATAAAGTTTTTAAAATGTAGCTCACCAAGAACTACACAGATAGATATAGAATTATATACAATTTATAATCAATTTAAATATACATATATATTTTCTCCTTAATTATTTACGTTGATAATGTTACTAAATTACATTAAAACAAACATTAGAGGTTGTAAGCTGTTGAAATTACCACGAACAAGAAATTTAACAGAGATTAATTTTCAAATCTGTTGATGTAAGCTCCCACTGAAACTGCTGCAAGCGTGTTGAAAGCATAGTTCTGATATTCTTACAGATATCTATGGCCTGTGATAGAAATATTCATAAAGAATGAATAATTCTTTTAACTAGTGCTTATTTGTGAAACAAACGGTGTTGTATAGGCAAATGAAGCAATATAAATGTATCCTGGTTTGTATAAATATTGAATTAGCTTTCATTCATTTGCATCATAATCTATAAAATAAAGTTAGTTACCTGAATAAGCCATCTTTTTAAGCATTTAAATTCCATTCTTAGAATTTACTTTTTCGATAAAAAAATTGATAACATCTATTAAATGATTTAGACATTTTCCGTTTCTTTTTTTTTATTTCATAGTTTATCCTTACATACATATCTTTAAAAATGAAGTTATAAGTCTAGAAGTAAAATAAATAAAATAAATTTAAATTTTATGTGCTATAGAATAATTAAAATGGGAAGGTACTAATGATTGTCTGTCAGATCTGCAATTCAAACCTTCGACCTCTAATCTTTGGAGATAGCACATAATCAATTTTAATATTCAGAATATTTAAGGGAATCTCATACTATGTGTACCATGCCTTATATCTTCAGAGTTATTTTCTGCTAGATCTGATAATCAAATTCAGGACCTTTCGTTTCTTGAGACACCGCCGTGTGAGAAATAAGCCATTTTCATTCATAGGTTTTAATTTTTCGCTGGATATGCAAAACTTTCTATCAGCATTTCTCAATTTTTCCTTCAAATTTTTATCATGAACATCACATTAGAAAATTATGAATTCTTTGTCATTTGTTATGCGCAAATGTATCTATTTTTCTTTTTGGAACGCTTGACTAAATTGGATTTTCTCTTTACGAAAATTATGCTTTCATTTGTAAGCTATACCAAAGTTTTCAGAGAGGCTGATTTCCTTTTGCCGTGTTGATAATATGGTGGGTGTCCTGATGTTACGTTTAAGAATTTCATGTATGGGTGTACTGTTAATCTTATAATTTTCATAAAAGTATCCCTAAAATATTCATTTTCAAGACATGTTAACGAAGTTTTCTGCATTACCATTACAATTATCATGTTTTTTATGATTTAAACTTCAGTAATTCTACCTAAATTAAAATCTCGCAAAAATCAGCTATTTTAAACCACTCCTAGAAACTAACATAGGACATTAATTTGAATGATTATCACTACTTGAATACTTAAATACTTAAAAAACGCACTTCAAACGCGTTTGAATGTAATGCATTTCCTTTCATCCTTTGCGAGTGAGAAATGTTGAATTAATTTGAAATCATACGGATACAGTATATATATTTAAGACATTTATATATATTTAAGAAAAAGTGTTTTTAGATCTTCAGTTATCACGGCACAAATAGTCTTTATATAAATATTTTTTTCATTGTTTATCATTTGCGGTAAACTTAAAAAGTAACAAACCTGTGCACAGAATATTGAACAATTCTTAGAATAGATCTAAATACTCTTTCTAATGTCAAACACATTAATACCATTATTGTATTTTCGTTACCGAAGTCCATTAGAAATATAGATTCACAAGCTTCCTCATCATATTTATACATTTCTTACTTAGATAAGACTTCCAAATTAAAAATCGCTTATTGAGTTATGACGTATAAGGTTATTATATACGTTCATTACAATTTTGAACATTTATCAACGTTTCGCGGTTTAGGATAACTTTCCAGAAATTAAGCTTGTTCCGCTCATTATCATCTACTACGGATCCGTTGGACACATGTTTTGAACGAGATATTTACCAGACGCCTATTAGAACTTCCTCGTGTGATGTGGCATTGTTGGAGTCAGTTGTAACTGACGTGAAAAGTTGTCCAGAACATAGGATATCCTTCACAGTCCCCTAACCTCCTAAAACTATAATATTCTATTCAAGAACAGTTTTCGTGACATATCACGAACCTCAAACACTGTTTTTTCGAATTCGTTTATTTCTGTGCCTGTTTATTGCAACTAGTTGCTAAATTTCTTAGCAGTTCATTGTCGCATTGTAAGATCCAGGTTGTATATGACCAGTAACACTACCCATATGAATTTAAAGCATTATTTCACAGCTGATTCGTTCCTTAACGTAGGATTTATAAACTTGCACTCTTTTGCTGTCGAATGCCTTCATATTTTACAACGTTTTGTTTCCTTCAAGTCATCTTCTTTATTTAGATGTTATCGTTTTATGTTAATGATTCTGTGTACGTATCATATTGGACTTGTGCACCTCAATGTGCAACCCATGGAGAAAATTTTGCCTACTATTTACAGTTACATAAATGATGATAATCAAATAAATAGGGCATTTTGAGACAGACTGAACATTTCTTCACCCTGCAATAGGATTCTTTTATAAATTTCGTCTAACAAAGGAATTTAGGAGTGTTTAAAATATACTATACCAGATTTTTTTCCTTGAATTAATTAAATTTTAAAATGCTATTTGCATTTAAAAAAATGAAAAATGCCTCAAAGTGTAAAATTTATTTGTCTGTTACGGAGTACAATTTAAAAAAATAATCTTTCAATCCAAGTCGGCAATCCCTCGTCAAAATTTCTCCATAGGTTAACACTGAGGTGAGGGAATCCTACAGGGTAAGTACAAAGAAGCATGGATCAATAGGGTCTCGTAAGTTTTTAAATCAAATTTAGAGAAATATCAAAGATGGAAGTAAAAAAAATAAGGGACAAAAGGTGTTTCATTCAAATATTGGCACCAAGTATAAATATCTTTAGTGGATGTTGCTGTAAATGTGCGATGAATCCACTTATGAGCACACATTCTATACAAATAAAAAGATGAACTAGTTATAGTTTAGGCAGAAATAAGTTGCAGGGGCGTTTCCAAACTTATACAGTCGAATAAGAATATAAATATCGGAAATCTATCTGAAGCTGAAACAAAAACTGCAAACGGAGGGGAAAAAGCTCGATAGGACGATATAATTTCGGAATCCCGGTTTCTTTGGTTGAACTCGTAAAAAAAGCATTTACAAGAAAAAAGAAAAAAGTAACAGAAAAATCCAGTAAGAACTAGGCCATAAAGTGCAATCTTAAGAGGAGAAAATCTTAAAACTGCCTTCAAAGTTTTGGCGCAATATAAATATCGTTTTAAATTTTCTTTTCACTTTTTGTATCATTCCAAGTATTCTTTTGTCGTTTATTTGTTTATTTTTTCACAGATGTATGTTTTCCTTCTTTGTATGACAATAATGATAGATATTTTTTTTATCGTTAGAGCTACAATATCAGTCTTTCTGTTTAAATAAGAAGGAAGCAAGTTCACCACGGAAAGAAATATATCGTGTGTTTCCAGGAGAAATAAATTCTTTGAAATTTATATTACATTCTTTTAACTATTACACCAGTAAATAATAGTTCAGAGGCGCTTTATTCAGAATTTATGTTTGTTACGAAATCTTATCGTCAGCAAGAGAAGTTATAGTATGTCTGCATACAAAAATTTTCATCTGTTGTGGGTGGTTCATGCATATATATATATATATATATATATATGTCACGTCCCTATCGCCGTGCACCCATCTAAAGACACTAATTACTCTAAATGCAGTCATCAAACAGTAGGCCGGTGGAAGAACTAATACTTAATTAACTTTTAAACACCTCTTTATTAACTAACATTAATCAAATACCCAATTAATCCAGCTAAATCGCCATTTTCAATCATCTCACAGAGCTCCCGACAGACGCACGTCTTGATTCTATCAACGATTTCCCCGAACTGCGTAATTTCTTTCTCTTCGTTATATAAGCCACATAGGCGTAGATCCTCTTCTAGAGCCCCCCCCCCCCCCTCTGCTCGAACATTTGATGGTTATGTAAGATACGCGCGTGTGCGAGCGAATGACCCTGAACTCTTTCGCTGCGAAAGACAGTCTACTTCCTGAATTAGAGACCACACTAGGACATTGATAGAATTTTACTCTTTAACGCTCATTAATATAATTAACTATAGCTTATGCTTTAATCATCACACACACACACATATATATATATATATATATATATATATATATATATATATATATATATATATATATATATATATATATATATATATATATATATGTGTGTGTGTGTGTGTGTGTGTGTAAGTAACATGGGAGATGACCGCAGGTTATTGCTCAGAGATGTCTAATCTCCCATGCTACGGGGATGTTAAGTAATGAATTTGACGAGACAGGTATTCGGACCGGCCAAGGAGAAGACTGGTGTCCAGCACATCACAAGGAATTATGAGTGTAGTCGTGGCTCGAATAAATGACGACGTGGCAAGTTACAGCATTATATTTTATTAAGAGGAGAGTACGTCTCCCCAAGACAGTTACAAAATCCGAAAAGTGCACATGTATGTTGGTCAGACGGTTTATATAAACTTTGTCATGTGATCATGATAGCGATTAGGGATTTGCTGATGTCGACAAGTCACTTGGGGTTTTATGTAATCTGCGCAAAGCCTATATGAAATTTTGACTGACGCTACGCAGGTTTGAAAAAGGAAGCCATCTAATATTTTTCAGGGCTTTTAGGACTTAGAATTGAAAGCGAAAATTAGCTCGTACGCCCAAGGAAATTTAGAATTTAAAATGGTATGGGGTTTTTAATGTTATAGAATATCCCCCCCGTCCGAGAAGAGGCTGACCAACAATGCCTGCATTGGTTCGCAGACTCACCCAGCCGGATGAGGAAAATTGGCGTAGACCACAAATTTGGAAAAAAATTGAAAAGGAACATATGTGTTAAGTTAATTTAGTATGATGATCACATGACAAGACATTGCACATTTCAATATTGAATACACAAAAATACACTAATGATTTACTAATTTATGAACACAATGAAAGCAAAAATATTATAGTAATTGATGAACAATTATAGAAAATTGTAAATTATGTAAATTTCTTCTTATGTTGTTACTTTGCAAAAAAATTGTTAATTTAACAATGTATTTATCATCAACTGAAAACAATGTTGAACAGGGCGGCCCCTCTCCACACAACAAAATCTCAGAAGATAACAAATGAAACATTTCTTAAAATTTACAAAATTACCAAAATTTCACTTCAAATATAGACTGGACATAATGTCAATTTAACCTCGAGACGACTCATACAGATAATAAAATTGAGCAGCAAGAACAGCAAACAAAACAAAAAAATTAAGTAATTAAGTTTAACTTGACACAATTCAAAACGTAACCTGTATAACATTCCTCTTTACATATATATACAAGGTGCGCCCATAAAGTAACCGGGCATTTCTTTATAAATAAGAAAAATATTGCTCACCTTCAAATGAATTAATCTCCTTCAAAATAATCGCCAAAGGAGTCTATACAATTTTTCCAACGTTTCCTCAAGTGATCGAAACACTGTGTATAGGCGTTGGAACTAACCCTTCGCAAAATACGCGTAACATTTGATTTAATATCCGAGACGTTTTCAAATCTCTGTCCTTTCATGGCCATCTTAAGATTTGGAAAAAGGAAAAAATCAGCTGTCGATAAGTCGGGAGAATATGGTGGGGGATTTATCACTGTAATTGAATGCTTACCAAGATACAGTTGTACAGAAATTGCTGTATGGGGCCTAGCATTATCGTGTAAAAGAAACCATGGCCCAGAATCAAACAGTTCCTTCCTAACTCGTCTTATCCCGTTTCTTAATCGAAAAAGCACCTCCTTCTAAAAATGCTGATTAATTGTTTGATTTTCAGGAACAAATTCGTGGTGAATAAGTCCTTTCTAATCAAAAAATGCCATCAGCATCACCTTAGTATTTGATTTTGAGAACGAATTTTCTCCACATTTTCCTCATTCTTTGAAGTTGAAGGGCGTCTTTGGTTCATCTTCAATCCTTTCTCGCCTACATTTAAAGCGGTTGTACCACTCATACACTTGTGTTCATGTTAACTATACATGACTATATACTTTTCGAATCATCTCTAAAGTTTCGGTAGCAGATTTACCTAATTTGTAACAAAATTTCATGTTACAACGTTGTTCTATTCCGAAGAAAATTTCTTTGTACAATGCCTTCTGAGTAAATGAAAATTACTACGGTGTTTTGGTATGTAAATGACAAAATAACCAGTTTAAACTGGCTTTAACAAGAGTTCAGATGTCACTCTTTCTAGACAGGTGATTATTCTTTCACTTTTTTATTTTATCGTTTTATTTTTTAATTTGTCCGGTTACTTTATGGACACACCTTGTATATATATATGTATATATATATATATATATATATATATATATATATATATATATATATATATATATATATATATATATATATATATATTTATATGTATATGTCTGTATGTATGTATGTATGTATAAATACATGTATATACATAAGTATTCCATTCATTAAAGCTCAAGGGCATGTTATGCTTTAAAAATTATAGTTAAACAATACTAAGATAGACAGGATCTTAACAAACTAACTCAAAAGTAATTAGTGAATAAAAGCAAGAGCGGAAATGAAAAGTGACTAATTTTTCCCATTCCCCGAGTAATAGTGCTTATTTTACCAATAGTGCTGAGACCAATATTACTTAGACACTCGTCTTTCTCTCACATGTTTGAAAACCTATCACCTCATTCATGCCGCAAAGGAGCAGCTGCAGTGCTAAAAACTTGCGACGCTAGCTGTAGGGCCATATACACGTTGAGAGATGAAAGTAAAGTAAAGATGATTATTTTTACTGGTTAATTTCAGGGAGCACAGGACCTTGAAGCTCGACGAAATGACTATAAATATGGTCTAATTCTAACCACAAAAACTCAAAAAATCTTAGAAAAAGAAATTTTCTTTCTTTATACATATAAAGTACATATTTTTAAATATGTCATACATAAAAATGGAAATTATAAATCTATAAATAATTTTCAAATTATCCATATAGCATTTTATATGATTAACTGGTGATTAAAAATTATAAAATGCTGCGCGCATAAAACTGAGATATATGCTTACAGAAAATAATTAATGGTCAGAATGTACTTCTAATATACAGAGGCTGTTCACACATATTTTAGACGATGTATATTGTATTCACAAAACTAAATTACATAAAATTCTTGTGATTTAAATGTTCAATTTGACATCCCTTATTCTGAACTATCTTTCGACACTGCAATTTCCAGGATAATAATGCCTTTTGAAGTGTCAGAAGAGGCATTCTATCCCATTCCTCCTGAACAGCTTTCCAGAGTCCTGTAAGGGTTTTGGGACGACGTTTGGATAATGCAGATTTTAAAAGTCCGAAAGCACAAAAATGCATAGGTGATACATCGGGAGATTTAGTAGGGATATCAGTGAAGGGTATGGGCCTTGATACCAGTTTTTTGTTCCATTTCTTTTAGGAAATTTACAGTGGATTTTGATGTGTGACTGCTAGCTTTGTCCCGATGGAGTCTCACAGATTGATGGCACTGTGGGTAAAGCGATGGTATTTCATTCAGAAAAATTGGCGATAAAATATGTTCCTGATAGTATTTGGAGTAAATCTTGAGATTTTTTCCCACTCTCTTTATTTTTAACTTGCCATTATAAGAAAAACCAGCAACAATCATGAATCCCTTAGAAAAACTTTCTTTCGATTCTTTGAACCATGTACTTAAATTTTTTTCTCCCCTTTTATGATAATAAATGGCTCTTTTTTGTTGCAATCATTTAAATACACCCATGATTCATCTATTGTGACAATTGTTTTCCATTTTTCTTTGGATATGTGCTTCTCATACAGAATTCTGCAGCGTGTGCTGCGTTCTTCGATATGATTTGAAAGAAGACGATGCACATTGCGTTTTTTCGCTTTCTTAAGATTTAAATCAACGTTTATCATTTTGTTTACAGTGGACACCGAGCATTTTAATGATTTTGCAACTGTCCTTTGACTAGGGGGATTTTCTTTTAACATTAAACAACGTACCTTTGCAATAGTCGAATATGTCCGTTTTCTCCTTCGATACTTGTTTGGAATTTTTGTCCCATCTGAGGCTCCAATTTGCGTTTTTTTTTCCTTTCTTGTTGACGATATTACCTATCGACGCTTTAGATATCACAAAACCATGACTCTCACATCGTGTTTGGATAACGGAGTATGCATATTTCTCTTCGGAAAGAACATAAATGTAGCCTTCGAACCACTGCTTTGTTAAAAACGCCATTTTGAATAAAAACAAAACTTTGAAGCCGCAGAGGATAATTTTGACTTTTAAAAACATAGTACAATTGCAATTATTTCTTTTGCAGCAAACGATTTTTTATTACCGCTTACCAAAATCGTCTAAAAAAGTGCGAACAGCCTCTGTATTTACCTGCAATGAAAAACGAAATAAATTGAATAAATATTATTTAAAATAAAAATTGAGCAATAAATTGGAAAACTTAAAAAATTATCACAATTATTTGCATAATTTTCCCATATTAAAAAAAAAGTATTCCAGAATTGCTCATTTTTCTGGATTTAAAATGTAGAGTAACATGAAGTATACATATGAGTATAGTTTTATCAGTTTCCTATTGATAGTTTAAAATTAATGCTGCACGAAAACTCAAATTAGCAGTTAATCATATAAAATTCTAAACTGTTAACTTGAAAATTATTTATAGAATTATAATATCCTTTTTTATAAATGACATATTTAAAGATATGCACTTTATGTGTATAAAGAAAGAAAATTTCTTTTTCTAAAATTATTTGAGTTTTTGTGGTTAGAATTAGACCATATTCATAGTCTTTTCGTCAAGCATCAAGGTCCTGTGTCTCCTTTAGGCTGCATATGAACTATAGTTCTCTAAAGCACGTAAATATTGAAATGCATAGTGGTACCTCGATATTCGTCATTAATGGGCTTCAGAAGGCACTACAAGTACCGAATGCATTTTTCCTATAAGGAGTGATGTAAATTGAATTAAATCGTTCCTAAAAACTAGAAATTTTGTATTTTACTCAAGCAGTTTATAAAATGATGGGGTTGTTTTTTTATACAAAATCTTTAACACTAGAAAGATGGGAATTTTTTTCGTACTAAAAAGACTGAACTCAGTCATTTTGACGGTTGAAAATAAAATAAAGACTTTAAAATATTTAATGTTTTTTAAAGGTTTAAATACTTTAAATTTTGAACTATTTCATACCAATATATAATAAATTAGTATATACATTTAGATATATATTTATGCAGGTATCCCGAGCTGACAAGCTGGTGTGGTTTATCCGTAAATATATATTCATGATCTGTACATTACTTACTTTTCAACACCAATATTTCCGAAGAGCCAATATTTCTGTTATTAACAAAAGGGGGAAGAGACGAGAAGTAACTAACTTTTTCCCGGAATTATTTTAAAGATTTATGCCTGTTTTCTATATTGCCGTCAAATTCACTGTTTTCAGTCTTAGTAGGTATACAATACATTTTGTCCCCCTCTTTACAATCGTATATAATTTTGTAAATATGTGTGCATATTTCGCATAAATTTAGAAATATAAGGCATAAAATTACAGAAGTCTGAGGACATAAGTACAGACATAGCGCTGAATAGTATGTCCGAAACCGACAAAATGCCGGCAGGCGTCTTTCTAGTGTTAAGCTAGAGAGACATAATTTAAAACAATAATAAGATACAATAAAATTATGTTCACTCAATATGTACTGAAAGGAATTGTTGGTCCATTGGGATAGTGGCCAACTAAAAGTAAAGAGGCGTTATTGCTTGGAAGGAAAGTTTACTTCCAATGAAGCATCAAGCTCTTGCACAGGTATTCTTTCTCTTTTCTGTCTCTTAACACCACCGATCCCTGTTGTAGACTCAGATTTAGGGAGTTTCACTACAAACCTATCAACAGAAACTTGATTTTTGGAATGTTTCAAAAGCGACACATTTCTTGATGCATATACAGGGTGTTTCATATTGAATGGGACAAAAAGAAATCATACCTGTGAATGCTGTAATTACTTTATTTTAATAAATCAAATTTGCAGTAAAACTATAGCTATCTAAGTTTCTACAAATGTTCTATGTGTGCCCCTCCCGTGACACGGCAAATATCTTTGTGTTATTGCAGTTCTGGCCACATTCGTGATAGAATAACCTTTGTTAATGATTCGAGCACTTCAGTTATCCGCTGCTTCAGTTGCAGTAAGATCTGGGAAATGAAGGCACGAATACTTTGTCTGTCACAAAACCCCATAGAGAAAAATCACAATGGGTTTGATTTGGGGATCTCGGTGGCCAACAAAACAATGGCATATCGTTTGACCTAGCACGGTCAATCCCGCAATCACGTAGACTATCGTTCAAGTATTGATGTACGTTTTTAGGCCAATGTGGTGGAGCACCGTCTTGCTGCAGAATAAAGTCGGGAACCGCTTCCTCCACCTGAGGAAACGATAAACGAAGATGTTTTGGCGTATTCCAAAACACAGTACGCTTTCTCTTGCATGGATGGCGCCATTTTGATTAACAATGCCTCTAGCGGGAATTTTGTAACCGGAAGATTTTTCACTTTTGCCAGATAAAACTTTTTTAATTGTAGTTTCAGAATTAATTTGTTTCAGCTAAATAAATGAATTACAGAATTTGTATTATGCTATTATTTTTGTCCCATTGAATATGAAACACCCTGTGTATGTATGTATGTATATATATATATATATATATATATGTTTCTGAAGCGAGAGAATGTTTGATTATTAAACATGTCCTCACTTCGGCTTGCCAGAGCTTTGTCAGGGTGATAACTGTGAACAAAATTTTGTAATACAACCCATCATTTAGAACATATTTTAGCATGTGCAACGAGCAACGAAGCATTTTTTTAGAGTTGTGGCTTCACTGTAAGGCTGATAAACTCTCTGAGGCATTTTGAAGAAATTTCATGACTATTGATCCATACCAAAGAAAGACGTAAGCGAAAGCCAAATTTTTAAGCGAAAGCCAAATTTTTAAAACAAAAACATAACAAGTAGATTTATTTACAAAAAGAATTAAACATTAAACACTTCCAACGTAATCACTTAATTTACGTGCAGATTCACAAATACACGCTCCAGGGCCCATTCTCGGTTCAACAACACAGGAGCCTAACAAAAACACGTCTATCCCACTCGGATTTTATACAGCGTCTCTCTCTCCAATGTCTGGATTTTCCAAGGGGTGGAGGGCCCGGCAGATTATCGGCTGACAGCTCTTCTTAGACGCCGAACTTTATTACATTGCCGAAACGTTAAGATGACACTTTAGTGGCTGCATCTGTGAGGAAAACGTTTTTTAATCCCCCCCACGTGTTCCGAACTGGTGGAACCGAACAACACATTCTTTGAAAAACACGCAGCTGTGTTTCAGCCCTTGTGGCGTCTCGGGAAAAAAGGACCATATTTCCAGTACGCTACAGCGTCGAAATGCTACGAGTACCGAACGAACGTTAAGTAACGAAGCAATTTTTTCTCGTCGTAGTGTAACGAGTACTGAATTCGACTTGCACCGAAGAACAGATGAGTACCGAGGTATTCATCATTCTCTAATTTTGACTATATGTCAAAGTTAAAGAAACAAATTGCAAAGTAAATGTGTGAGCATCACAAATTCGTTTTTCTCTTTATATATTCGAATATTAAACTAAATATGAATCCTTTTATTGTGGTATAGCAGAGAATACAAAACCCATTTTCTAGAGAGAATATAAAAACCTTAAAATATTCGTCATAAATAAGGAACTCGTGAGAGAGTAACTTTTTACTGCTTATTTAAAAAGAATATGTTAAAGTTTTTCCTTCGCTATTATTACTCGCTAGGTGAGTGTTATCTTTCTATTTGCATTTTATGAGTAAGATAAGAAAAAAACTAAAAATCTTTTTTCCGAGTATAAATTTAGAAACTGAATAAATATTACATTCAGTTCAATAATGTTGGAAGCAAGGAACAAATTTTATAAATCACATTTTGCAAATAATTCACGAATAATCATCTGGCCCAAAAATGTTTTGATGTACCTGACTGTATTCAAGACAGCAAATTTGAATTTGTTTGTTCCGTCGCACAGTGAAGTATTTGACGCAAAAACCTGGTCAAAAGTGTAAAAATTAAAAATTGCGCAATAATTGTAAAAAGTGCATTTTATCATTTCTAACAAACTGCTGAGTAAATCACATCATTTCCAGCAGCATAAGTAACACTCAACAGTTTCTAGCCTCAGTTGAAGAACAGATTTCTTTGCGAATGGACGTATCATTTGATTGCGTTTCAGCTTTGTTGTTAGTTTAAATCTATATTTTTTGTGGCGTTAAGAATTAATGTTTTGAAATTGAATCAGGTTTAAAATAGGGTAACAGCTTTGTTTTAAAATTTATAATAATTTATTTAGTTTTATTATTAACATATTAAAAAAACTTGAAAACCTGAAAAATGTTTTTTTAATCAATTTAGCTGTAATTTAAGTTTCTTAAAGCTTTATGAAGGTGTGTCGGGGCTTGTCAGACCTAATTTCAATTATAATCGACATGGTTATAGTATTGAAAGTCTATTTCGAAGAAAAAATGTTCCGCAAACAGCTGCCATTTTTATATAGAATTTTTTTTCATAAAGAACCCTTTTTTATTTGTATGATAATTTCTTGACGGGTATGATTTGAAAATGACTTACAACTATAGATGTTATCTGTATAAATCTTGTTAACATATACAACTTTATTTCTTCTTAAGCCTTTGAGACAAAATAATTAGTTTTAAGAAATAAGAGTGATGAGGAAGATGAATGTGAAGAAGATGACGAATGTCAGACTTCAGGAGAATCAGATTGAAAAAGTTAAGCTTTTGAAGTCACTAAAGAACTAAGATCCCTATAGTTACGAAACTTTGGTAACTATTAAATGTAAAATATATATATATATATATATATATATATATATATATATATATATATATATATATATATATATATATATATATATATATATATATATATATGTATATATATATATATATATATATATATATATATATATATATATATATGTATATATATATTTTATAAAGATTGATTTATAAGGCTAACTTTATTAAAAAAATTTTATTTAAAAATTTTTAAATTTAATAATTTTTAATTTTTTAATTAAGAAAAATTAATTTTTTTGCAAAAAAGGGAGTATTTACTATTACAAAGTAAGTTAAAAGTCAAATGGAATGGTTTTAACTTTAAAACACATGAAAAATATCTTTGGCCAGGGTTTTGCTACAAATACTCCACTGTGCGTCGTTTAGGACCTTTCTAAGTAATGATCGATGAACAATAATCGATCATTGTATTTGCACAAATCCAAAGAAGCTACAAAAAATTGCTAAATTCAGCATAAACCATTACTATAAATACCGCCTAGCCAGTTTGCGGATGAGACTGGTTTGTTTGGAGATGTTTATGCGAGTTGCCTTCAGTGGCGCATAGCTAGATCGCTTCTAAGCCTAAGTGAGTTTTTGCCACTCTGGCATAAAGAGGTTGTTGTGTTAGTAATAGAGGATTACTGTGCAGCATCACTGGTCTGACTTTATATATATTTGAGTACTTGAACATCATTTTCTTGTATAGTGTATATAACGTTTTGTACCAGTCTTTACTCACTATTGTTTTTACACTGTACGTTATATATATCAAGGGAATAATAAACTTCATTATTTATCAATTGCAAAAAGTGTCATTTCTACTTTATTAGAGAGTGGCTTCGATATACGTATATCCTAGATAGGGTAGAAGTCAGATATCTCTATACTTTTAATGGATTAAAGAGATATAATTAAAACAAAAAACATAAAAAAGTGGAAAAAATTCTTCTCTGCATCATTGCACTTAGTAAATTTATACTAAAGAATTAAATCATGAAGAGAAAATGAAAATGAAAATTGAAGACAATAAAAAAAACTCTTAAAATTATTGTTTCAAAACTTAGATCTTTATCTCTTTGAGTCAAACCTTAACAACTTTTCTAGTTTGCCATTATATCCGTGGATATAATCGCGAGGAATAAAATAAACAAAGCAAACATATCCCAAAGGAATAGAAACCTTTGGGATCTAGTAACTTCATTTCATTTCTTTTACTTTCGTTTCTTTTCTCCAATCGTTTTCTCTCTTCATTATGATTTCGCGGCTAGTATTTACCGCCTCTACACAATTGTTCTATAGTGAAGGGTTTAGAAATTTTATAGTCTGACCATATATAGTTACTTATTGTGTTGCATTACTATACGTTTTAAAAACATTTTTTGCTGCATATATATATATATATATATATATATATATATATATATATATATATATATATATATATATATATATATATATATACAGTGGTTTCCGCTTATTAGTACTGTTTGACGCACTGTTTAGTACTGTTTGAGGTTCACGCTTGTTAGTACTGTTTTTGATTCTTATAAGCGGTTGATTCTTATAGCTGAAATTGTTGTTTTTGGACAGGCACACACACACCTATGTATACATATATTAGAAAATTTACCATAAAATACTCTTTAATTTACGTTAATTATCTTTTATTAAAATTATTTTTTATAATTTTAAAAATAGAACTTAATTTCTAGGCCTATATAAGTGGATACACATGATTATAGTAAGAGAAGAAAAAAAAATCCAATATTTGGTACAACATACCTGATTAACAGTTTAACATTTCAACTACAGGAAGGGTGCAAGAAAAAGTTTTCTATGGTAGCTTGACGAAATGAAGTTTTCAGGAGGCTGTTTATACCTCTTTCAATACCAATAGTCTTAGACCAATATTCACCTTCTAGCTTACGTTTCACGGTTTGATAACGTGCTGAATCTAATAATGTCACGTTTGCCTAAGTGATAGTGGACACTTCGCTGAAGATTTATGTGTTTCAGGGTCCAGAAAGTCGCAACCAGGATATGGGAGGTTAGAAAAAATAGTCCCTGTCTTTGTTTGTCAGTGGAGAAAAAGGAAATTGGATCCGGACGGGTGGGATGCCCCTGGGTCAAGCTAATAGGACAGTGTTTTATCTAAAGCGTTTAATAGGAAACTATTATGTTATGTCTAACAAAGAAAGGGATGCATTTTACGACTGTATTCCATCCCATCTTATCACTCTATCTTTTAAAAAAATAAAGAAAGAACTTCGTGCCTTTTGAGGTTTTAAGTGGCTTTTTTGGAAAATTGAAAGGAAAGCGAAGAGTGTAAACTGATTCTTAAAACCGGTGATTGATTCTTTAAAGCGAAAATTTTAACGTGGAAATAATACATTTGTGTTTGTTTTTGCGATATTGATTCTTATAAACGGTTGATTCTTATAACCACTGATCACTATAAGCGGTGGTTACTGCATGTATATATATATATATATATATATATATACTAACTATATACAGTGGTACCTCGACTTACGATTGAACAACACAAGAAACATACAATATTTGCAAACTTTATGTACAAGTATTATACAATTGTATAATATTATTCTGAGACTACTATCCAGTCCTAAACAGAGATATTGGATTCTGAGAAAACGTTCTTCGTATTCTCAGAAAGAAGAATCTGGACATTACAGCCACAGTGAACGATGCAACAATTGTCCAGCTTCCGTGTCTCACTCGCTCACTTTAAGAGAGTAGCTGGTAATAAATGCGAAAGTGAGGAAAGCGGGACGAAAAGATAAAAAATCAACGAATAAGATTTAATTTCTCAGTTCAACCTTTCCCCTCCTCTTACATCAGCATCTTCAAGTCTGATCTCCAAGGTAAATGTTGTACATTACACTTAATAAAACAAATTTATTTGCAGTACATTCCGCTTTTATACAATGTTCGTCATTTATAAGCAAGTTTTTCTTATTTAAAAACATGTAACAAAATATTGCGGTGTTTTGGGGGAGCCAGAAACGAGTTAATTACATTTCCATTCATTTCAATGCGGAACATTGATTCGAGATACGAGTATTTCGAGTTACGAGCCAAGTCAGGGAACGAATTAAACTCGTAAGTCGAGGTACCACTGTATATATATATATATATATATATATATATATATATATATATATATATATATATATATATGTGTGTGTGTGTGTGTGTGTGTGTATGATAGATGCTCAACTTATAATATAAATTTAATTTTTTCTTAAATTCTATTTGCTACATGGCTACCGAACAATTTTATTAATAAAATATCATCCGTTTTTGACATATTGCTAGAATATATCACTTTGATTAACTTTTAGAGTAAAAAGAGCGCAATAAAGACTTTTTTCTTTACTTTTTAAAATAACATATGGTTTATGATAACATAACAAAAATGCGTTTTAAACGTTGTATTAATATATTTAGGTAATATTCATACTGCAGCTCAGAAGATAGACTAAAGCAAACGTCACATAAATTTAGGTTCTTACCTTTGGAAACAAAAATATGGTGATGCAATATACGAAATATCATGCTTATGTTAATAACCTCTCTATTTTCGAATTCATTGATCTTTCAATATAATCGTTTTTAGTAATTAAATAAATTGAGGGTACTTTTGATAGTATAATATAGTTACATTAGTTTTATGGCTATATTATGGCTTCTCTAAAGGCTATTCTGAACTCAGGTTTTCATAAGGCACACTACCTCTTCTTAAATTACAGACCTTTAGAAGTACTTGTAATGCTGAAATATTTAATCTTGATAATGAAATTTAAATAGATAAGATACTTTTATTCCCTGTAAACTATTAGCTATGTGATATCAAGGAAGTATACCTTCCATTAAAACTAAATCCTTTTTGGAAAAAATCTCCACTTAGGCTAATTTGGGAGAATCTAAGAAGGAATTAAATTTATTCGTTTAAATGACGTAGGGTTATAAGTTGAGAGAGAGTGAGTAAATGAGAGTGGAAGAGTAAGAAAAAGAAAGAGAGAATGTTAAAGTTATACTCTTAATGATAATATTCTACTAAAATAATCCCAAACACTATGAAACTTTATCAAGGCATTGGGAATATATTTAGTAATAGTTATTGAACAGGAGTTGCTTCGTTTTTATATCAAAGTATTTTACTAACTTCCATTTATTTTTCTATTCGTGCTTTGAATATCCTACAAATATTTGAAACCCGGATAATTTTTTTTTGTAACAGATTTATACAATACCTAAAGCGTACTTTCATTTTAAAATTTTATATCTTATTTTTCATATATTTTTTGTTGAAACAGTCCCAAAATATCCTTCTTTGTTGAAGTTAGTGTGAGATTTAGAAATTCGTTGACATTTAATGCTTGAACTTATGAATTCATTTTCCCTTCACTAACTCTTACGGTTTTTACTAAACGCCATTATGAATAAAAACAAAACTTTCAAGCCGCAGACGATAATTTTGACTTTAAAAAACATAGTACAATTGCAATTATTTCTTTTGCAGCAAACGACTTTTTATTACCGCTTACCAAAATGTGCTCCAAAAAATGTGCGAACAGCCTCTGTATCTATCTATCTATATATATATATATATATATATATATATATATATATATATATATATATATATATATATATATATATATATATACACTCATGGACAAAAAAATTAGCGCACCAAGAAGGATTCGTCAAAATGAAACGAAATTTTACATACGTAATGACTACTTTGATATAAGTAAATGATAAGAAAATCAAAGAAAAAGGATAATTTATTTCAGAGAAAAAGGCAAAAGAACGGAGGAGTTAATACTCTGTTGGACCCCCTCTAGCGCGATTGCACGATGCGATACGATCGGGCATTGAGTGATCGGGCATCAAGTTCTGTATGATGTCTTGAGACATTTCGTTCCATATTTACTGTAACCTTGCCTCTAGTTCGTTCAAACTCGTTTGATGCCCAACTCGTCGTCCCAAATGATCCCAGATATGCTCGATTGGAGACAAATCTGGGGATCGGGCAGGCCAAGGAAGGGTAGTAACAGTGCGGAGACAGTCTTGTGACACCCTTGCCGTATGAGGCCGAGCATTGTCTTGTTGAAAAAGGACTCCTGGGAGCCGTTGCATGAGTGGCAACACATGTGGTTGCAGGATTTCATGAACATACCGCTGGGCTGTCATGGTGTCACGGAACAATACTAGGGGTGACCGTGTATTGTAGGCAATGGCACCCCATACCATCACACCAGCTGTGGGAGCGATGTGTAGCTGTACAGCAAAGGCAGGATTGAAGCGTTCACCACGGGCTTTCCACACACGAACACGATTGTCATCACTGCCGAGATTGAATCTGGATTCGTCGCTAAAGACGACTTGGTTCCATTCCGCTGCATTCCAGTTTCCTCGTGCGCGGCAAAACTCCAAACGGAGGCGTCGATGGGTGGGCGTCAAGGGCAGCACATGTAATGGGCGCCGCGATACCAACTGTCCTTCAGCCAGGCGCCTTCGTATGGTTCGAGAAGACACATAGGCCCCTAGTGAAGGTGCTACATGTGCCTGGATGGCGGCCGATGAAGCAGTTGGTTGTACGCGTGCATTTCCTACGATGTGGCGGTATTCTCGACGACTGGTCTGTCGAGGGCGTCCTGGGCCTGGTCTTCGTGTACATGACATCTCTCGGGTCCACTGGTCCCAACACCTCCTCACAACACAATCAGAGCGGCCTAATTGACGAGCTACTTGCCTATCTGATCACCCAGCTTCCATCATCCCGACGATTCTCCCCCTCTCAAACTGCGACAACTGCTTATATTGTCTTCGAACACGGCGTAATGGCATGTCTATCTCAGCTCTTCCTTTGTAAATAATTCAGCACACTCAAACAAGCTTTGGTTTCCTGTTTTATACTCCACAGAGTACGATGTTCAACGCCCTCTTCCGGCTATACGTAATGCGCAATCACGCTGCATTTCTTAATCATTTGCATATCTCCCCGACATGTACCTTCATTGCAAGTTTCGTTACGATCCCGCAATTATTTCTTGGTGCGCTAATTTTTTTGTCCATGAGTGTGCGTATATATATATATATATATATATATATATATATATATATATATATATATATATATATATATATATATATATATATATATATATATACATGTATACTTTTTTTTATATAGTGATTAAGTGTTTCTTGATTTTGAATGTCGCAAATGCATTCATTGTAATATATTTGATAAATCTTAAATAAATTTGGCAGATTAAAAAAATTCTCTTTGTTAGAAACATTCTTGAGATTTCAGTTCAGTCAATGCTAGGATTCTTCCTTATGAGATCTATTAGAATAATATTAGATTTAATCTCTTTACTGGGATGGTTAGATGAAATGGCACTTGACGGATGTTAAATAAATATTAAAGTAAGAATTCTCTTGCTATTTGCAAAGTGCTAGAGTGTTTAACAAATGACAAAAGACAAAATCTACTTAAATTCAAAGAAATTCTTGATTTAAGGAGCTTTTATTTTAAGCTTCAGATTTTTCCTTTTTTCATACTTTGTATCTTTAATACTAATAATACTTTTCTAAGATAATAACATGTTTTATAAAACTGCGTTTTATCAAACTGATATCTTTGTCTAATATTTACACGGCTTTTTGAATTTTAAACGTTTTAACAATGCTTTAAGTAAGTTTAGATTTTATTTATGTCATTTGTCTAATCATTTGTTCATCTCTAAAGAATACATTCAAGATGGAACTTTCTGTAATACTTGAACAAGTCAGCTCTCTTTTTATATTATTCATTCTCAACAAATATTAAAATTTTTTGAAGATTTGAACACATATTATGAAATATTTACTTAATAGTTTACACTTTCATAATATTTATTTGTCACTGCTCTCATTTTTATTCGTATGTTAAAATTTATTTTGTTCAATTATTTACATTGAAAGTGAAAATTTTATTTTCTTATAAGCATACAAATTAGTATTCTGAATGAATTATTAATATTATTATATGCCAAATTCCGAGAGGGTTGTAGAAAGATCTAAAGTACATATTTAAGCCTTGTCAGCTTCAAATATTTGATTATGGCTAGTAAATTGTTATTAAAATTTTCCACTTCCTATTTTCTTTTAAACTTGGTTTCCTCATTTTTAAATACAATTTGTTTGAAAATAAAACCCTTTTATGAAATAAAAATTATGTAAACTTTCATAAATACTTCTATAAAAACCATCATAAAAATAAAAATATATGTTTATAAATTTTTTATTTCCTGATTTATATATTATTTAAAACATATTGAAGTAGAATGCAAAGCGTATGTTGAAGAGATTTTTTAAGTCTCTAAAATTTCTATAAGCATACATAAAAGTATACAGAGTTTCACATTCGATTAAAAAAAGTAAGCGGAAAATAATGAAAGAAAATATGTTTTTACTCGAGCTATGGAGAGGTGAATTCAATAGATAGTCATCTACAATATGTTTTCCTTACGGTTCAAAGGAATAGAAGAGCCTACGAGCGAATGTCATAAAAACCAAGCATGCTCGGAATTGGCAAACAACAAAATATGTATTTTTCACACTCAATGATTTCCGTCAAGAGATAGAAGTATAAACATATTGTATACCAGAACTGTTTATATGGATAAATGCTTTATTCTATCCCTTTTTTTAAACTTTAGTAAATATTTCACTTTTTTAAAACAGCATACTTATACTCTGGGGGATTTAGATCTTTAGAATTGCTAAATAAATGAAAAGTTATAACAAAAACTTCTTAATTTCTGGTCGTTTTAGTAACTTTCACTATTTCCCTGAAATTTTTTAGGCGCATGATTTAATGGTCGCTTTTACTACTATAAGCTACTACTAATAGCTACTATAAGCTTACTACTAATGGTCGCTTTTACTACTATTTATTCTTTCTCTTCGTACCGTATGCAAGGACATGATAATATTATTTTTTTTTTAAATTGAGGTCATTTATTCTCATTTCATATTTTTTGTTATATCTGATTAGGACTTCTTCCCTTTTCGGGTTAAACTCAATACAAAAAAAATTTCCTTTTTTGAAGAATCTCAGTGAGCAAAAAAGTGTATATGAATGATGTGCATATAAAATGCTTCCCTTTTTTGAGTATATTTCAACAGCCATCTTATAAGCCATGATAAAATATCGGTAAAAAAGAACCCCTCAAATATCATATATTTTTAGGTTAATACTTCAAATTATGCAAGAGAGAAACCGGGTTTTTCCTGAATCAATGATATCTGCATCACTAGCCTTCTATATGTTAATAGAATGACGCAAAGCTTCCTAGGGCTGCAGTGGCTCTCCAATCTACTTCATTTTAAGCCAGTTTGGTGCATCAGCAAGTAACTCTGCCTCCAATAGAATCATTTAGTTGTTGATCTTATTGGTTGTTTATTCCGCATTAAACTCTCTAGTTATCTGGCTACTACTCAAACATAACAAACGTATCGTCATCGGCTGTAGCACCTTTTCTGTCTTTTCCCCCCCCCCCTCTCTTCCGCTTCTTGTTTTTGTGAAAAGTTTTGCCCTTGTAAGCAATTTTATTTCTAAATTTCGTCTCCTTTCCGCCCGTTCGGCTCCAGACTGCGAGCTGTTTAGTTTTCTGCATCGTGATCTCCGTTAGAGGGCTCGATACGTAGTACCTTTTCATAGGGGGATTATTGCAAGGTGCTTCTATTGTCTCTCCCCCTCTCCCAGGAGAGGATTCTCCCTCGAAAGACTTAATATGCATGTCGAACCCCATTTGGTACTTTGTAGTCGTTCGGCTTCAGACTGCCTGCTATTTTGTTTTCTTCTTCGTGATATCCATTAGAGAGCTAGGCACGTAGGACCTTTTCATAGGGTGTTTGTTGCAAGGTGCTTCTATTGTCTCTCCCCCTCTCCCAGGAGAGGATTCTCCCTCGAAAGACTTAATATGCATGTCGAACCCCATTTGGTACTTTGTAGTCGTTCGGCTTCAGACTGCCTGCTATTTTGTTTTCTTCTTCGTGATATCCATTAGAGAGCTAGGCACGTAGTACCTTTTCATAGGGTGTTTGTTGCAAGGTGCTTCTATTGTCTCTCCCCCTCTCCCAGGAGAGGATTCTCCCTCGAAAGACTTAATATGCATGTCGAACCCCATTTGGTACTTTGTAGTCGTTCGGCTTCAGACTGCCAGCTATTTTGTTTTCTTCTTCTTGATATCCATTAGAGAGCTAGGCACGTAGTACCTTTTCATAGGGTGTTTGTTGCAAGGTGCTTCTATTGTCTCTCCCCTCTCCCAGGAGAGGATTCTCCCTCGAAAGACTTAATATGCATGTCGAACCCCATTTGGTACTTTGTAGTCGTTCGGCTTCAGACTGCCTGCTATTTTGTTTTCTTCTTCGTGATATCCGTTAGAGAGCTAGGCACGTAGTACCTGTTCATAGGGTGTTTGCTGCAAGTTGCTGGGTGCTATTGTCTCTCACCCTCTCCCAGGAGGAGGTTTCTCCCTCGAAAGACTTAATATACATGTCTAATCCCATTTGGTACTTTGCAGCAAATGAAAGGAAAATCAAAATACTTTTGAAGATGTATCATGTATATATTAAACATTGTGTTGTCGAAAATTAAAAGAAAAATCAGGAGAAAAATAGCTAAATGCTTTAAAAGAATGAAACACTTTTTGCAATGAAAAAACCAACTATTTGCGCCATCAATAATTTCGAAGTTGTATCACTTTAGAAGTAATGGATTTATGAAACTTCTTAGGGTTAACACACTGTGGAAAAAAAGTAATACTGATGAACAATAACAGATATGAACCAACGATAAAAATTAGATTTGAAACAATAAAAATACAGCCTCATTTAATCAAAATTTTTAAATATCTATGTATACCACAGATGTACATGTACATAAGGCTGCTATGTACTAACCCAATTGTATTAGCTCACCTCAATGCTAATTTATCGAGACAATTTTTCTACTATTTACAGCTACATAAATGCTGATAATAAAATAAAAATGGTATGTTCATATAGCCTGAACTTTTCTGCATTTTGCAACACGATTCATTTTATAAATTTCACCCACAAATATTTAAGAGCGTTTAAAACACATTATACCTGATTTGTTCCCTAAATAATTCAAGGACACAAAATTCTCCAAATTTTCGAAAAAAGTTTTACTGCATTAAAAAAATGTGTTTTCTTTTCCGCTTAAAATGACATTTAAATCATGTTTCTATCTTAATTAGAACAGGAGATATTAATATTTTTGTTTGCAACATTCTAATAGCAGCCAATCTTTGTTTAAACCTGTAAATACATTTTCTGCATAATGGGATTTTTCACTATTTCTCATCTTTAAATTGTTATAAGTCAAGAACCGTTAAAGACAAATGGCTCAAACTTGGAACATTTCTTTTTCAATTATTTTACTTTGATTTTCATTCAAAAAATTTGAAAGATATATTTACTTTTGAAAATGATTTATGAATTATGATTTTTTAAATATAAGTTACATCTTTTTTTTTCATTTTTTTCTCTAAATCTGTTTAATTCTTTTAAAAATTAATACTTTTAAAAAATGCTGAATCAAAATTTAAACTTTTCTCTTTAATTAAATGAAAAAGTTTTGAAATTCGACAAATAATTTCAAAACTTTTTTATTTAATTAAACTTTTGGAATCATAACTATTTTAAATTACCCCACTTTTTTAAAAATTTTGATTTCAAAATTTTTAAAAAAATTTTATGAGTAATTTTATAATGTGATTTTGTTTGCAAATTATATGGTTAACCATCACAAAAAATCAAAATTTTAACTCAATAAATAATTTTCTTTTAAATGTGTCCCGGACACACCTAAATTTTAAAATATTATTTGCATTTTTAAAAACAAAAAATACTTCAAGGTGTATAATTTTTTTCTCTATTATGGAGTAAAATTTTAAAAGAAAACTCTTTAAATACAAGTCGATAATCGTTGGAAAAATGTTCTTGCGACACATATTACTTTAACATTGAGGTGAACGAATCCAATATGGATAGTACAAAGCATCCTTATATAGCATGATAATTCATATATCTGCTGAGTACAACGTTGTTATAGTGTATAATGCTCTTTGCGATATTTGCAGAGGAATTTATGTTTCCTTGTAAAGTAGCGTTATTTTAGCCTTAAGAGACATTTGAAATTATCTATATGCTTTTAAAAATTCAAATACATTAAAAATTAATATTTAATTTGAACGAAATTTTAAGCGTAGTTTTTATTGGATGTATCATTCTCCAATTGTCAGAACAATTAATAGTTCTAAACTCTTAATCAGATGTAATAGCTTTAATGATTAATTTTATTTTCATTGTTTTGCCAAGTTTATATAGGCATATTTTGAGTTGCTTCAGATTGTAGCCATTCAGATAAATGATACATTGTCAACATTAAAGGTTTTAAAAAAAAATTAACCTAAATGTAGAATAAAGCATTCGTCGCTATAGGTTGTCCGATAAACGGAAGATATTCGACATGCCACTTTTTTAATTTTGGGTATTTTGATACTGGCAAAAGTTTCCAAATTTCCAGAAGGGAGTCGCAAAGAATTTTAGACTAAAGGCCCACAGTTGTCTCACGAGCTGGAGCTATGCCACCCATTGTTCTATACACTCCTGTACACATTCCGTTACTTTAAACAGTGAGTGGACAGTTTTCTTATGACCACCTCCCAATTTTATGCATATGAGCTATGATGTCACACTGTTTATGCTAGACGGTGAGGCTGGTATAAAAGAGATTGCTTGAAGTTCTACAGTATATTGCTCGTGAGGAAAGGGGATACCTTGAACATGATATGGGATTTCGATAGGATTTGGATGGGATTTAGATTGGATTTGGATGGGATTTGGATTGGAAACTTTGGAATGATTGTGGGAGACAGGTGCAGTGGATCAAGTATCAGTAAACCTACTTTGCTCGTAAAGTGTTCGAGAGTAACTGTTTTTCATGTGTGCAAAAATGAGTTACTAAACAAAACATGGGACTCAACCTAAGACGTCACCGGCTATCTGTCTCTCGAGATAAAAATTATTAATATGGCATAGGGCCATCTATGGCATTTAATACCACCTGAATTCACTAAGGAATTGAATTATGCAAGTCATGAATAGTGGCTAAGGGAATATAATAACATTCTTTATCGATAAATCGTCAATATTATTGTACAGATGTTGTTGGCGGATATCGATTCCTGACTCTATTCTCTAAAACAGACCACAACAGTTCACTGATATGCAGGTTTAGGGACTGTGCGAGCCAGTTAAGATGTTTGACTTAACTGGCTTTATGATCCTCGAGACACGACTTGACACTATAGCTGTATGGATCGGAGCATTTTTATCATGGATAATACCATATCCTACAGGAAAAATGTTTGCACAATAGGATGGATCTGTCTAAAAGTTAGACAAAGTCCTTCTCAGTCAGTCTCCCTTTCAGGGTTACAATAAATCCCTTTTAAAAACCATGGCCAATGAAACCATGAGAAATTTCCCTCCATGTTTGACAGCTGGCATAAGACATTCATGATCATACGCTTGTGTAGGTGTTCTGCAGACATACACACGTCCTGTTGCGGGGAACAAAGTGAACAATGATTCGTCTAACCAAATGTGATATTTCGACGCATCACTCAACCAGGATTTGTGCTCGCGGTACCACTTTAGAGGACATTTTGTATTTACATCTGTTACAAGCGGCTTAGGAATTATTACCCTGCTGTAAATGTCTTGTTTGTGAAGTTTTCTTTGACATATAATGACTGATTCTGGAGCCTGCTGATTCAGATGGAGTTCTACGGTTACTTTGGCTGCAAATGTCTTCTTTTTTTATGTCACAATCCGCTTCAACACCCGTCAGTCTCGTTCACCTAGATTTCCCATTCGTCCACTATTCTGTTTCACAGAGGATGTCTTCTCATGCACAATATATATATATATATATATATATATATATATATATATATATATATATATATATATATATATATATATATATATATATAGGTGTGTGTGTGTGTGCGCGCGCTTTTGTGTCTGTGCGTGTCTGTGCGTTTGTGTGTGTGTATGTGTGTGTGTATGTGTATGTGTGTGTGTGTGTGTGTGTGTGTGTGTGTGTGTGTGTGTGTGTGTGTGTGTGTGTGTATAAAGGTGGATTATAATTGTGATATAACACTAAAAGTCTGCAGATATTGCTTTAAAATGGTATAAGAAGTTATTTAATGTTTACATTTAAAATATAGAGAAAATTTATCGTTTGAAAGGCTTTATTTATTTTTTTCTATTTTTTTTGTTCGTTTTCTATGCATTAAACACAGAAAAAGCTGAAAAAAAACAACAGCCGTTTTCAAAAAATCTGTTTTAAAACCAGCTTTGAAAGAATGAGTAACTGGGGAAAAAATTGTTTTTTGTTTATATATCGGCAACATGCATTGGTGGTTTTAATAAAGATGGTTCATTAGACAGTTGGATTCTCTTTTTTCAAACTGCTCTCTTCGTATATTCTTACCGTTCTTCTTAATGAGACGTAGTAAAAGCGCAGATTAAACATTAATTAAGCATATTACGCAAAAAGAGAATTTGTAACATGATTTTGGATGGCTGACTAAAAAAAGTTCTGTAGCAGCATGAAAAGTTATTTTACATTACTTTTTCAAATTTGTCATAAAAGTAAATGGGTAAAAAATGTCATCTGAGGAATGCTTTTTGTATTATATTTGCATTGCTTCCGGTTAACTTAACTCAAATACGTGCCTAAGGGATTATAGCCTTGCTTCATTTATGCCCATTCTAACTTTATGAAATGAATCTTTATTAATTGTTTTACAATTAGAGAGCAAAACGACTGTAACGATAAAAGAAATGATTTAAGATTAAATACCACATAAGTTTATAATGAGAGAAATGTTTTCTTTAATTTTCGCTGTAATGAGTTCATTAATTACAGATGTTTATCTCTTTTTGTTCTATGTCATACAGGAGGATATTCTTTTAATTGGTCATCTACAAATTATACCGAATATACCTTATTTTCTGTTAAATATCTGTGTTTTCAGACATAAGTATGGAAAACCTTTAAAGCTGTTGAAAAAGTGTGTCTACTTAAGTTTTGGTAAATTTATTGGTAGAGTATATGATTAAAAAGTATTTCATTTTTCAAAATTAAATTTTTCTTCTGTCAGCAATAATCTAAACACAGAGACAGAAATATGTTTTTAAAAATCAAAACTGAAGTGTTATATATAAATCAAAACTTTGAAATTATGTGATTAGTGATACATAGTAATAAAAGAAAGAAATGGAGCGTTGAATATCCACTTGGATAGCAAAATAAAACTGCTGTTTATTATATATATATATATATATATATATATATATATATATATATATATATATATATATATATATATAAAATCAATATAAAATAGGCCCGCAAAAAAGAGTTGGTTTGCTTAAAATTGTTTTCAGGAAATGTTAATTCACGTGAGAAAAGGGGCTTTAAAATCTTTCTATAGTCTACTTTTTGATCGATATACCTATAACACTGAAAGAGCAAAAAAAAAATGCAAGCAAACAAACAAAAGTATTAGAAAAGATGCACACAATTTCTATGGTTGAATTTGCTTTCGAATATTGATTTCCTTTCATGATGAATAATACTATCCTGGTCATGATCCTGATTTACATATAAAAAATGACAAAGCAAAACATGTAATTATCATGCAACTTATGTATGGCAATAGAGAGTAGGCATAAAGATCTTTACACCTGAGGTTAATCGCCAAACCCTCTGGCCTAACTATTCTATAGTTTAGATGAAAAGAGCTATCTGGAACATCAGTCATTTTTTACATAATGGTGGTGTGAAAGGCTGATGTGAGAAATTATTCTAACACTGTACGGGTAGTGGCTAGTCATAGTTATATCTTACTATAACACACAAAAATACACTGCTGGCCACCCAAATTGCAACACCAAGAAAGACAAGAGATATCACAACAAAATTTATTTTGTAGATAACATGTTGACCAAGTATCAAATGATTAAATTTATAGACTTCTGTGAAGTGTGGTTCCTGCCAAAATCAGTAGCCAGAGTAGCCGCCATTGTTGGAGACCACCGCTGCCACACGCCTCGGCATTGATTCAAAGAGACTTTGGATGAGTTCTTGGGGTACAGCAGACAAAGCAGCTTCCACACGTTGCCAAAGTTGATCTGCTGTGGCAGCTGGGGATGGAATCTGGGTCAATCGTAGAGCAACCATGGACCACATGTTTTCTATCGGCGAAAGATCCGGAGAGCGAGGCGGCCAGGGAAGCAATTCAATCTGGCGATTGACGAAGAACCGTTGGACAATGCGTGCCACGTGTGGTCGCACATAATCCTGTTGAAATATGGCTGTGGGCAAGCTCTGAAGGTAAGGAAGGACAACTGGCTCCAACACCTCGGAGATGTAGCGCTGGCTGTTTAAAGTACCGGCAATGCGTACTGGAGGTGTGCGAGAGCGATATCCAATACCGCCCCATACCATAATACCCGGTGCAGGACAAGTGTGGCGGTGCATAACGCAGCGGTTCAGCATCCTCTCTTCACGGTGTCTCCAGACTCGAATGCGACCATCGTGGTGTTGCAGACAGAAGCGTGACTCGTCAGTAAAGACAATTTCATTCCATTCTGCCGTCCACATCCTTCTGTCATCGCACTATTGGCGGCGGAGACGTCTATGGTTCTGCGTCAAGGGTAGACAAAGCAATGGACTTCTTGCGGACAGACCAGTCTGCTGTAAATGACGTCGAATGGTACGCGCAGACACTGGATGATGCGTTACAGACTGCATGTGCTGTGCTATGGTTCGTGATGTGACTGAGCGATCCGTCACTGCCATGCGCACAATTTGCCTGTCATCACGTGAAGTGGTGCGCTGAGGTGGATGCGATCGAACATGCCGGTCCGTCGTACCCTCCTGCATCCAACGATCACATATCCGCATTACAGTTGTTTGGTTTCGTCCAACAGGACTACCGATTTCCCTGAAAGATAATCCACAATCTCGGTAGGCCACTATCCTTCTTCTGTCGAACTCGGATACTTGATCAAAAGATGATCGCTGTTTTCGACGAGGTATAATTGATCGTTTTTTTTAAAAACCACAAGAAAACACAATTGCCGAACTTGAAATCGTCGAAATCTCCAAGCCTTAAATAGCGCTTTGAAGTGGCGCCACAGGCGCGCGTGATGTGCGTCTGCGCTGAAATTCTAATCATTTGCATATCTCACCTCCGCTAATGCATGTTGTAAATTTCATGTTATTTGCATGTTTCCTTCAGGGTGTTGCATTTACAGTGGCCAGCAGTGTATTATTCATGTTGGCTATTTATTATTATGATAAGAATTATTAAATTTACTATCAACACTTTCTCAGGTAATCATTGAAGCTTGAATTGCTAAAAGCATCAGGATAAGGACCAAACAATGTATGTTGCTTATACTCAGCTGGTAATGAAAAAAATACAGTTGGTATATTCTCCGAAATTATTTCGAGTGCAGACCTGAAAAATTTAAATGTATAACTATACTACTGAAAAAGTTATTTTAACTTGAACTTTAAACATAAATGTGCATTCAAAATTTCATAAGCTCTCTACTATACGTGATGTTGGTAATTTTTAATACAAGAGGTAATGAAAGACAGGTCACAGACGCCTATCTAAGCTTATGTATGATGTCAATGTCTTTAAAATGAATTGCAATTAATAGGAATATTACACACAATCCTGCAAAACTTAGGAACACCACTGGTTTTAAGGGATACACCAGAAAATTAAATTAAACAATTTGTGAAGGTTTGTATAGAGGATAATATTCAGTAGAAAGCTGGTGCATAATAACATTTTGGAATCGTGACGTGAAGTGGTGACGTCATAGTGTATAAACAATATATTCAGAAATTAAGGAATTATCTCCAAATTTCCCACAATCGAAACAAACGTTCAATCAGTTTCGTATCGTAACTGATTGAACACCTGTTACGAAAAAATAGCCGTATGTTACGAACACGAAGTGGCTGCTAAGAAACATTTCGACGATTTAACACGCAATAGAATCATTAAAAAGCTGAAAAATGGCGATGTCTGAGTAATGCGAGCCCTGAGTTCAATGTCGCCCCTAATGTCGTTTCGCGGGCATTGACGACGTTCCCCATTAGTTGTGTAAATAACTGGGGATGGTCGGAGGCGAAAAACAATGGCAACTGATAACCGTTTTATAGATGTATAGGCTAAGAAAGATCGTCGTCAGTGAAAGTATTTGCAATGCATTTGCAAGAGATTCAGGCGCCGAGTTTCGCAATTATCAATGGCTAGATAACTCCATTGAGGTGGTTTTCTCACCGGTTCGTATGCTGTAAACCTTAATACCTGGTCATCAGCGCCACCGTTTACGTTGGTACAGTAAGTTGGACACCAGCAACGTTGGGAAACGTCCTCTAAACTGTCGAAAATATCATCAGCCTCAGCAGTGATTATTTTCCGGTTACGCTGCCGGTGAGAATCACCGCTGAGGCTGAGCTGCAGTCCACACTAATTACTGTGGTTTAATCTTAAATCTACGTAGTGATATTGCTAAATCATACATGTGAGGGACACGCCTTTAACGGTATATGAACTTGTATCAAGGAATAACGTAAAATTAGTGAAAACTGTGTCAATGAAAAATCAATCATCCTTCCTGTAGACTTTAAAAGAGACCATATATTAGACTGTACCGTGAAAGTGGCAGTTACAAGCATGCCGAACGTCAACAAATAGAGAATTATTACATTGAAACTATATTCCCTTCATTTAATTATGAAAGTCACTGCTTGAATCTTTCAGCAGTGAATATACACACACACACACACTGCTTGCCCTCTAGTCATGAACTGAGCGTGGTGTCAGCCACAAGTATTATGCTGGTGGCGACAAAATTCTTAAATACCATTATTGATATTTGCCTGATGATGTTGATACATATCATAATGGTAATATATTTAAATAATTCAAAAGTGGACTCCAAAATATCGCAAAAAATGTAAACATTTATGTGTTTTGGATACGAGGGATATACCAATCTTTGCAAAACAGACTCTAATTCATAGGTTGTGTTGTATGAAGTTTTAACATGAATAGAATTAAAGTTGAGGTATTGAGCGTGTTTAAGCAAAACCGGTGCAATTCAAGATAACTTGCTCACATTCAACTATTGTATGATTTATAAAATTTATTTCATAAACAAAATTTTTTTATGGAGTATTCAATAGTTTTATTTTCATTATACTTTACGTGCACATGGTTTTAATTCTGTATAGAGAGAATTTTACTCCTTTTTTTTATGAATCCAATGAATCAATGCCGTTGCAATGCATGGAACTCGATGGATTATTGTCTTTCATCTTTTGGTAATACTTTGAGGTATTGTTTGACATAATTGCGATACTATTTGTCAACTTCTGTAACCTTTATAATTCTTTTTAAATTTTTCTGAATGAATTTGATCAAGAAGTAATGCTTCGGCCATCACGAGCGAGTTAGCTTTGAGATCCATTACCAGCAATCATAACTACAAATTGAATAAACCATGTCTTTTACGGTGTGTAACGTCTACAACATTAGCAGAAGCCTTCTGTTAACATATAATTTTAACAAAAGGTATAATATTTACTACATTATTGATTAAATACGTTAATACTGTGAGAGTTTATGATAGAACAGCTTCCTGTGGCAAATTTATTCCAAGGGGAATTATTAATGACTGAGAAAACCGTGCATCACAGTTAAACCTTAACAATTAGAATATTGATGTTATTGATGACTGAATTATGCTTCTCTTTTTTGCATTTGAACATTATTATTCTCCTATGTTCCATTAGTAATAAATGAAATCTAAAGAAAAAGGATCTCACCTATGATTATGACTTAATTTAGGTAAATGTACATAGGAAGTTAAGTATGTATGCGAATCAATAAAAATAAATTAAATTAATACGAAAGGTTGTGAATAAGGTTAAACAGTAATTTCTTGTTAAATTACACATGCACATTACTAGAATATCAAATAATTTTACTATCCTTTGATAAGACAATGACAAACTTTTCGTTTTCAAACTTCGGTATTGTAATTGGTAATTGCGTGTTTTGTCACTTAAATGGACTGATTACGTTCAATAAAATGTTTCAGTTTCTCATTATTTCTTTCCCATTGTGAAATTGAAAACTGAAATTTGAATGCAATCCTGTGTTTCATGAAATATTCTAATGGACAAGATATTACTTAAAAACGTTCCCATATATTTAAAAACCAAATGGCGATCATTTATTAATTTCTTCACGAAACATTTGCAATTCTGTTTCACATATGTTAAACGTTATAAAAGATATGTTATGTATGCATTTCTAAATATCATGAGCCATTTTAAAACATTGCTTTTAACATAATTATTATGTGCTTTCTGTAAAACATGCAATACATTTTCCAAAACATTTTACAGTTTATGCTGCAGCCTACATATATTTTTAGCATCCATAATTTGCATCTTTCTTCCTGTGTGCATTTATATTCAAATTGTTGAAAAATGAAAAAGTAAAAAAAAAAGAAATATGAAAAGAAGCATCTGTGGCTTCTCAGAAATCTGCCTTTTAATAAGTGAGATTTCAGTCTGCAAGTTTTCTTTTTATAAGTAACTCTTTTTTTTCCATTTCTTATTTATTTAAATAAAAAACATTTTTTTTCTCGCTGCAGTTTCAAACCACCAGATACTCTCAAAAAGTTTTCTTTTTTAATTTGGATGGAAATGAGAATGCCTTTATAAATCTCACCCCCTAAAACTTTTTTCGTGATTTCTTTTTTATATAAATTTAAAGCTTTTAATTACATTTTTAGAGTGTTAATGCGTTGTTTTATTCCAAGTACAGTGTGAGAAAATTTCTTTGTTATATGTCTCCCTCATGTATTGCTGCCAGGTATGATAAAATTTGTATAAATATTAGTACAAAATTGCAGTATAGTTAAATATTAAAATTTAAATGTTTAACGTGATTTATTGAAAATCCTTAAAAATTCTTAATAAACGTAACGGAAGATATATTTTAAATAAAAGTATAATTTCCTATTTCAAAGTAAAATAATATTTCATTCGGGAAAGAGATACATTTATTTGGCATTTCAGATATGCGAGAATCCTTTTAAATCATATTTTGGATTTCAATTCCATCTAAATTAATCGTTTACGGCCTCTTTTATGTCGAATGCACATTTGAAGAAAAACTAACCAACTTAACGTAAATGATTTAGATGATACTTCCTATTTAAAATTGCATAAACGTTGGAATTGCCGGCCAAATCGTTTTAATTTATTAACTTATTCAAGTTCATTTCTTTTGCGCTAGTTTTTATTTATTTTAATTATGTTTAGTTCCAAATGATTTATAAAAAATATATTTAATAGCACAATGCGTTACAGCATACATTAAATGAAAAAAAAATATGTCATTCAAAAAAGCATTATTTTGCGAAAAATATTATGCCTAATATAAAACATTTAGCCGATATAACATACGATTTATTTACGGGTAGTTTGGGTGATGAAAAAGCTTAACCTTAAACGTAAATTCTAGAATTTAATTGCATAAGTTGTAAATAAATCATTAACAGTTTCCAAATTCCTACATTCAATGGTTATCAAGTTTTCTATTTGTTCATGTAAATATAGATTATAATACTGAAAGATAAACGAAGGAACAATCTAAGATATGTTATAAAACTAATACTGCCCTGAATATCATGCATAAAAATTCTTATTTTATTTAAAATATACAGTAAATGTTCATTTTTAACTTTTATACAGACATATCAATACTGAATGTTGTTATTTGAAAGTGAAAATTTTTCACTTTCACTTTATATTTTATTAAAATAATACGATCCATGCACTAAACAACTCTCACAACCTTCACAATATACACAAAATTATTTCTGTTGACAGATTAATCCGATTTTTTTTGTATGCAGTACGTATTGCTGTATTTTGTGTAATGTTCATGGTACTGATAAAAATTTGACTTTTAACACAAAACAACTTTTTTGTGCAGTTCCTTTTAATTGTCGCGATTTCCGTTTTGTTTTCCGAGTACATAAATAAGACAATCCGCTTCATTCCAGGCATTAAGAAACGTAGACTTCTTTTTTTATCCTTTTGAGTATAAAATCCATGGTGCATTAAAAAAAAAAAAAACTATTTTAGGTTTTATACGAGGATTTTCTTTACAAAGTTAATCGTGTCGACGTGGGTGGAACCTTTTTAATTCATATGGGTACTGTTTTTAAATATTAATGTGAGCTTCAAAGAAGAACAATACAATGGTTAAAAATAATAGGTCCCATAACATTTTAATCTTGTTTAGAATAATAATATATTTCTGAGTTTTAATATATATAATTTCCTGGGATTACATAAGTTTAGCTCGCAAATTAAAATATAAAAAAATTCCTTCATTTCTCATAATTATGCATAAACTAAACTAATGAGATTTTATTTAATATGTTTTCTTTGTATATGCTATTGTTCAACAGGCACATGTCTCTCAGTTTCACTTCTAGCGTCTTGTGGTAAACATTGTACTGTCCCTCTTATTCGAAGGCTCTAAACTCGTACAGATTTTTATTTATTTCTACTAAATACTTTATATGTGTAGACAATACATGCTATTTAGGCTTTCAAAACCTAACGTCAGGGTTAAATCTAGGTTTGCTTAGTAAGGATCACCACAGGTTTATAGCAAAACTCTTTTTTTAAGATAACAAGCCCTAAAATACAAATTCAATCAGTTTTGCTACTCATACAGTTCCTGTCTATTACTTAAATAAATAAAGCTTTATTCTTCTATTTACATTCTCCAAATACATTCATAGGGTATCTTACCCTTATCAGCTCTTGCAATTATTGACTAATCAATCTAAAGTTTGAGTACTCAGAACCCTAAGTATGCATTATCACTTCTGAACTGTTCAATTAGCATTCGCCGAGCTATCATCAAAATTGATAGGCTAAGAACTCAAGCTAAGAATCGGGTATTGGGGCTTGCAGTCGAGGTAGTACCAGCAAAGAAGTTATTCGCTTCCCGTCTCTTATACTTTAACTAGCTAATAACAGTTTTTATTTGAACGAGTGATCTCACGTACTTTATTCAACGCTTACCTTTATTCAACAAATGTAAATGTCTTTATTCAATGAAATTAAGTATTGGTCACGTCATATTGACAGAATGACGTTAAACAAAAAGGAATTGAGAAAGGAAATTTGGATGACAGCAAAGGGAAATAAAGCCAAGACCATATAACATGACTGGAAACTGCAGTTTATTTTTACCGTCTCACTTCATTGTTGTTTATCTATTTATAATAAGATTAGAAAACAGCTGGCTATACGAGGTTTCTTTCTAAAAAAAACACATAACTTTCTAAAAATTAAATTTTACCATATGCAGTGACTAGTGATGATAATAATGTCTGAAATTATAAATACTATAGAAACATTATTTTCACATATTAGGATTTTTTACTCAATTTTTTGCTTAGAAATCATATTTTTTTCATAATTCATACTATTTTGTTTTAATTAAGGAAAAATTTTATACATTCATATTTAAATACAATATTTGGGATATTAATAGAATATCCCAAGTATTATATCACTCAAATTTATAAATTTCCGAATAACATCAGGCAAAAAAGGCATTACACTACGTATTTCATAAAGTATACCTTTACAAATATATTTTATTGAAAATAGAGAGAAAACTGAAAGCGTTATTGTTAAATCCTTTTTTATATTTTGAATGAATATACAGTTAAGAAAAATATTCTGGTTTTAACATAATTATTACACATAATTTATGCATTATTTACATAAAAAAGAGACAAGTCCTAGTCTCATTTTATTTTAAGGTAGACAAAGAGACTCACACGGTATCAGAAGTATTCCCAATCATATCATATCCATTAAAATTTTGTGTATATCATTTCTGATTGGAAATATTTGATTGAATGAGAATCGGAAACTCCTTTAAAATAGATTTTTTTCTGTTTTTTCTCTTATTGTTTCTTATTTGACATATTTTTTTATTTCTAATGGCAGATTATGAACAATTACAGCAGGTACTAGGGAAAACAAAAATACGGGGATACAAAACAAATACAGGGGGAACAAAACAAATACAGGGGGAGAATACAAAACAAATACAGAGCATAAAGAAACAAGAAATTAAAGCTGTAACAAATAGTTCATCACTCTAATTTGTCTCTAGCCTCCCAGTAACGCTCAAGAACAGAAGACTTGCTTAGTGCAGAGCAATGCAAAAGATGGGCGGAGTCCATATCCTCGCCGGAGCCGCACAGGGTGCAGGCCGGGAAAGGAACAATGTCGAGTCTGAAGAAATGTTTCCGTAGGCAGTCATGTCCGTTGGCTAGGCGGAACTCAGCAACTGCTCTACGCCTTGGGCCATTACATAATTTCGGGATGGTAGTCGCCCATGTCTTGTGGGCTACCCGATTGGATAGGACCTCTTGAGCACGGGTTTTGAAAGACTTCTGGACAAGATGTTTGATTGTACAGAGGGGCAGGGGGCGGGTAATACTCTGCTTAATCAGAGCGCCCCTCTTAGCCAGAAAGTCCGCTTTCTCATTGCCTGGGACACCACAGTGGGCAGGTACCCACTGGAGGACAATTGTTTTCTCATGAGAAGCTAGTGTCTGAAGGTGCCGGCGACAGTCCAAAATGTCCTTCGTTAAGGGGGAATTGTCAGAAATGATAGCCTGCTGGGCAGCTCTGAAGTCGCAGAGGACAACGGTTCTTCTGAACTTATCTAGATGACAGAGGAGTTGGGAAAGGGCTGTGCGGATCGCAGCAATTTCTCCGCCAAACGCAGAACCTCTCCCCACAAGAACGTAGAAACAGAAGATCCACGATAGGACTCCAGCACCTGCATTAGGGCCATCGCCCAGGAGGGACCCGTCTGTGAAGATCCGTAGCCACTCTGGTTCGGGGTAATGAGTATGAAGTAGTTCGAGAGTGAAGGCTCTCAATATAGAAGGATCAGTGTTACTTTTAGTCACTCCTTGACACAAGTCAAGATTAATTTGGGTGAATTTCAAATTCAATGGGTTTTGTGTTGGAACAAGGTGTTCTGGTTCAAAAGTTAAGCCAAGTAAGGATTTCAACTGGAGGACTGCCTGAAGAAAGCCCATCTGTGTGTTTAGATTTCTAGTCGGGTCCCGAATGATCTCGTTCCAAAGTGAGAAGCATCCAGGTACCCTAATGATTTTTTCCCAAAGAATTACGGCCTTCTCCTGGATCACAGTTCTAAGTGGCCAATCACCAGTCAAAAGAAGCATCGCGTCAATCGGGGTGGTCTTTCCAGCTCCAGAAACAATGCATAATGCTTGATTTTGTACCATTTCAAGGGTATTAAGTACATTTTCTCAGGCGACAACAAGTGGTTCGCAGCAATAAGTCAAAAGGGGGAGAATAAAGATATGATATGTGTGTAGTAGGGTTTTAGCAGAACAGCCCCACCTTGCCCCGGCAAGGCGTTTGATGACACTGAGTCTCTTCTTGGCGCGGTTGGAAATGTCCTCAGCATGGGGCTTAAATGTAAGTTTACGGTCAAAAGTCACTCCCAGGTATTTGAAATTATAGCATACTGGGATTTGGATGCCCTTATACGTCAGTTGTAGTTCTAAAGTTTGTTGCATAAGTGAGAATGTCAGGCAGTACGATTTCTTTAGGTTCACTTCCATATTATTGGTACCACACCAATCCCTCAAAACATTCAGAGAAGCAGATAGTGTAGTTTCTATCCTTCTCCTTGCATTTAGTTGTTTAGAAACTGTCCCGAAAACCAAGTCGTCAGCGTATAAGAGGCATTTAACTCCATGAATATCCTTAGTTTTCGTAACCAAATCATTAATATAGATTTTAAAAAGGGAGCAGCTACTAACGGCTCCTTGTGGGAGACCCGTTTTTAGGATCTTGGATTTCGACAATGCGCTGCCATACCTTACTTTACAAGAGCGCTGGCACAGGAAGTTTCGGATCCAGTTGAAAAGATTGCCTCTAATACCCAGATTTGAGAGCTATAAAAGGAGGTTTTCGCGCCAAACTTTGTCGTAAGCAGACTTGAGGTCGATAAAAACTGCCGTCAGGACCTGTCTGCTATCCAGAGCATCTTATTTGACCAGACTTATACTCCAGAGTGTCTTATTTGACATAATTATTACGCATTTGGTTTGGTATAATTTTAGAGCGCTACGGTAAATTTTGCTACATGTGGGCTAATTAGACCAGAACCTACTGTTCAAAGCTGATTCCGATTGCCTACAAACGTCCATGTAAAGTGTGGTATTTGAACCTACAAACTCTGGTTTCGAAAGCCAACACTCCAGCCATTCGGACATCGTCCAGCAATATTACACATTTAAATATCATATGCTACCTAATGAATATTTTATGATAACAATGTGCAACTGTATGGAGCATTACGTACATATTGTAGATAAATATTAAAAATAGATACTTTATAAATATACATATTGCTCATGAGATATGTTTAACACTAAAGGTGGCTGGTGCACGTAAAACCTGTCGTGGCTGCAATGTCCTCCAAGTTCTCAAAATTACCTGTGGAGGTGCGAGGTCAAGTGTTCTTGTTTCATCACTTAACTGGGTTCAAAATTACGGGACTGGTCCTTTGGCCAAGTCGGACTCCGATCCCTGTGGTGCCAGTAAAAACAGGAGCCGGACCTTCATCGCCCATAGCCTTTGGGACTTGATCTGATGTTGATGTCAAGTGTCATAAGCAACAAGAGCAACAACATGAGATACGTTTTGATTTTCTTTTTCTCCGAAACTATGTGATTTCAACAGTTTTCTTGTTGGCTTTATGTTTTCTACAAACACGCTATGAAGACGTGGCCCATATCGACTTTAAACACGTTAAAACACGAAACAAAAAATCGAAGCTGAGACTTGCTTACAATATTTACAAGTAGATTTTATTAAACCTTAATATTTACAATACATTATTTATTAAATTCATTTCCCTGGCTAACACAAGCCAAAAATCATTCCAGTCACGGTCTATGTTTCCAACCAGAGCAAATCCGTGCAATCTCTCAAGAGATTAATAACATCGGCCGCAGCCTTCACACCTCCGACTTCCCTTCTGCAGGTCGGCCTATCAAGTCCTTCGAGACAGAAGGCAGCCGGCCTTTTATCTTCTCCGCACGATTGCCTGGAACATTCGAGAGAATTCTTCACTGTTCCTCATTTCAAGAAATCTTGGGTCACTTCCGCTACGGCCGTCAGGACTCAAGCTGTCAATTAGGTGACCATCAGCCCGCCTCCATTATCAGGCGAGGAGTCCTACCTTTTCATAGGTCATTCGTCACTCTATGTCTCCAAATTACTGGACAGTCGTCCTCGGGAAGCTGCAACAGATGAGACTTTCTGGAATAGAAAACATCATTATTCCTTCCTTTAGAGTTCCTCCGCCGCCAAGAAGAACTATCCGGATACCCCGCACACATCCGACACTCTTTCAAATTGTTCTCAAAAGAACACATGTGGGGGTAAATAAACAAGTCCATTACTTGTAAAGAAAAAGGGGCTGCCGATATTTCAACGCTTTTCAGATATTCATCTACATAAGTCTGTATACTTTTCTAAAATCTTAAAACTTTTAAAAAATTCTCATTTCTCTTTTAATTTGGTTCGCTCTATACTCTTTATTAATATCAGATAAGGATATTTTATTTTCTACTGTTTATTTACTGACTATCGCCTCTTCCTGTTTAAACTTTCCACATTTTGAAGAACATCTTGTGTAAGAACTAAAAAAAATTCCTAATTTTAAAATTGTATAATGCATGATACTTACATTATTTAATACAAAGTCTGAAACCCATGAATGATTATGCATGAATGATGAACTCTGATATAATCACCATCAACTTTGCCATGCTAATGAGGTTTCTAAAGCAGGAAAAAAAATTATTAAATGTTTTCGAAATATTCTATGTAGACGGAATTTAAGGGAAATGTTGCGACGAATAATAGAGTAATTTTCCTTATTTCTCATTAAGTTTTCTTTTTCTATCGCTAAAATAAACAACAGCTGCAATTTTAAGTGTAATTAACGCGTTCATCTGATCAACTATTTATGAATATTTGAATTATATTTTATAGTTTACTTGAGTTTTTAGTAATTTTAATTTAGAAATATCTTTATGATTAAGATTCTGTGAAACTAAATGTATTTTATTATAGTCTTTATATGATTTATCTTAAAAACTATAGAATTAAATTTAAAAAAAGGTTACGATTTGTGAAAATGCCAAAGCTCCTGTTATCACTACATACATGTTAAGTTTCCGTAATGGATAGAATGCTGTCGTTTTGATCATTCTTCTAGAATTTGACTTATAATGTCAAGTACATATAATATTTCTTTGAAGGATTATGGTGATAAAAAATATATATACATGTATATTTTTGCTTAATACTCCACTCTTGTCACTCCTTATTCATTTGAGTTATATTTTTTACTAAATTCGGCATTCGCTTAAAAAGAGCCAAAGACTATGGTTCTTTTCAGAGTGAGCTTATTGACCGCAGTTTGTTAGTCAGCGAAATCATTTACAGAATTTTCGCATCAGTATTTCCCTTTCTTCCAGCGCATGCACCTGTCAGGCATTTCTGAGGAATACGTAATAATTGGCGTAATTTGAATAATAATTTGCAAATTTTCTGTAATGAAATCTTTAATTGTGTTTTAACAGAAAACTACACTTTTGTGATTTTTTACTCAGGAAAACAGGATAACAAAAAATTGTAATAACAATTTGATACTTATACACATAATGTAGATGATGAGAGTGTAAGGAATCAAAATTTTGATTGTAAAAGCATTTTGTTAATAATTACAGCTAGTTTTATAAATTACGACTTGAAAATCTTTAAAACTACTCGAAATGTTGTTTTCGATTGTGTATAATCTCTTAAAGTATTTTATGCGCATGTGTAAGATTGAGATAATAGTTCTGAATTCAAAGGTTTATTATAACTAGATGGTAACCCGTCATTTTGACGTCATAATACTAATAATGACGTCATAATGGAAAAAGTTCATGAAGGTTAAAAAATATTCAGAATTATCTAACATATTGCATTTTAATCCACACCTTGTAGAAGCAAACCCTTATCCTTTTTTTTATTTATTTAGTTTTTAATGCGATTGGAGTAGTACAATGCCATCCAACACATCAGTGTTGGACGTCATAAATACTAATAATGACGTCATAATGGAAAAAGTATATGTAAGTTAAAAAATATCCCGAATTATCTAACAATATTGCAGTTAATACCACACCTGTAAAAAGCAAACCCTTTTTTATTTTTATTATTTAGTTTATCATGGCGATTGGAGTAGTAGACTGCCAACCAGTTTTTACAGCTCACTACCGACATGAATACGTGACTACTTGATTCTTCACATTCAAGTTTGTTACTTTCAGAATTATCGCAAAGTAAGCAGATTTTAAGATCTGTTAATATACAGCTAAAAGCATCCAATTTATTTTAGTTCTGAATGTTTATAGAAAAATAGCTAACAAACGTGATTTGATGGAGAAGATATTAATTTTATGTAAGAAAAAATTCTGATCCACATCTGAAATTGAAAATTAGGCCTAACCGGCCGTTTGTTTACTGAGGGCTTCAATTGAAAGAGGAGTACAGCCCGGAAAGTGTTATACAGAGACACGGCTATTATATATATATTTATATATCTTTATATTGGATTTTCATATTTTGATGTTAGAATATTTCACATGCTTTTTATACTGTGTTATTTATACTGTGTTAAGTAGAGTTCACAAAGCCAAAAGATACTTCGACATTTTTTATTTTCAGCTTTTAGTGGTACAGTGATGAAAGGCTGAATCTATCTGAATTCTGAGAGCTTATTTTAAATTTATATATTTTTATGTTGGGTTTTCATTTTAATGATGTGTATAACATTTAGCATGCTTTTTTTACTCTACGGTCTTTATGCTATGTTTAAATTTAAATTGATTCTGGAAACACACCTTTAAATCCCGGACATCACCAGGTACTTCTGCTATAACGTAATAAGTGAGACATCTAGGTCCGAGGATACCTGTACTCTGAAGATGTATATTGTTTGCTTAATACACGTTGGTGGGCAAAACTTAAGTAACACCAATATATTTTAAGATTATAACCTAAAAATAAATTAAACAATTTATGATGATTTTTATAGCCGAGGATATTCAGTATAAATCTGTTGCATATTCAAATTTTGGATTCGTGGTGTCATATTTTATTCGGTGTCGTATTTTTATTAAAAAGTGTTCCTTTTCATGGTAGAGAATGATATATAAATCGGTATCAGTATAAGAGACGTGTTATTGCAGTTGCTAAAAGCTAACATTAGAAGGAATGGTGATATGAGCTATATCACGGTGTAAAAATATATATTGACAAAAGATAATGTGGCTTTCGATTACTACGACAAGCAAAAACTTAGTTACTATACCAAGAACAACCATATGCAGTACGGCACATAAGTTAGAATATACGTGTTATATTCTAGTTCCCCGGAAGGGATTTTATTCGCTTAAATTGGAGAAATTCAAAGAAATGAGTTAGAAATGTCGAACAATATATTAACAAAAAAATAAATATTTAGATATTTAAAGACATCGAAAGGTAGCAATTTTCTTTCGAGATGTAAGCAGTTAGGAATAAAATTAAGAAATGTTAATCAAATTAATTTTCCTTATGTTAGTATGGATCTATATACTGTTCAGACCATATCGGAAGAAACAGGAAAATGATAGGGAATGGTTAAAAAGACATATTTTTTATGCAGAACGCTAAAGCTACTTTGCAGTGACAGTTACATATAGAGAAGTAAAGTGAAGCCTAACCCCCCGTTTCTTTTCGGAAGAAAATTCCAGATATTTTCTAAACAATTTTTAAAGAAAATAGAAGGAAACATGGACATATTTATTGATTTCCGAAGCAGAGTTTTAACTTGAGAAAATAACAGGGGTCTTCTTATTCCAGCTGCGGTCTTGTTACAGCAAAAGCGAATTTTCTTTTACTTCAGAGAAATTAGAAAACTGAAATTGGTAGTTTTGGAATTTATGTAATTCAACGAAACATACATGATTTTCAATATAAAATATAGATATTGCGTGTTTGTTCCGTATATAAACAGACATGCATGAAATATACCTATACAAATGTTTGCGAGGGGATAAGGCAAATGTAATCATATAAAACATTCCGTAACTGACTGACTCCACTGACTGACGGATTGACTGACTGACATACAAGCACACAGACCAAACCGCTGGACCTAAAGGCTGAAATTTTGGCGTCGCAATTCTTCTTATGGTGTAGGGGTGAACTAAGAAAGATTTTGAAAAATTCTTCTTAGATATTTAAAATTAAATTTGTAAGCTGTTTTAGTAACTTTTTTAAAGTCTGCATTTATAATATTAATTTGAGGGTTATAAAATTTATATAATGAGAAAGGACATAAAATTTTCCTTTAAAATGAACATTTTTCGAGTCTTTACCTCTATTTTCTGATTTTTGGTGAATTTTCAAAGGTTAATTTTTATAATTTAATTTATTAAATGCTGATCACGTGATTTCTTTTTATGGTACTTTAAATTAATTTATCGTCACGTCCATAACAACGAAATAGACAAAATAAAATTTTCTTGCTAAAGCGGCAGACGATTGCACATTATCCAAATAAATATTAAAATACAGTAAAAGAATTGTTCCTGAAACTGTACTATATTAATTGTACTATATTCTTTAGTATGTTCTATTAGATTTAATTTGAATATTTTCTTCTACATTATTTTGTCTATAAAATATCCCTTACGATTTTTTCATAAATATATTTTTTTGGTTTTTTTACATTAATTGCATACATTGATCGTTATATTTATTAAAAATATATATATTTTTGGCATTATTGCATACATTGACCGGTGTATTTAATTGAATGTACTCCTTAGCGAAGTGCGGCTTTTCAGCTAGTAGGTAATAAAACTTTAATTTAGATCCATTGTGAGACTGCATGTGTTAAAATATTACAATGTGTTTCCTTATGATGCATTAGTAAAACACAAGACACAACACGGGAATGGGAAATTTTTATAAATAAAAAATAAAAAAATAGAGACAAAAACAGAGTTGAACACAGAAATATTCATGGGGTCGGTTCTCTTAGTGAAGTAGCATTTAACTGTCACACGTTTTATAACATTGAATTCGAATATAAAATTTAGAATACAGTAGAACACCGGTTATAAACGAACTTCAAGGGACCAAATGTTTGATTCGCTTTAACCGTGGTTCGTTATATCCGAACCGATAAAAAATGCTAGAGTTCACAATATGTATAACTCATTAGTTACAGTGTGTATTCAATAATGATGTATTAAAAAATGATAAAATCTATTAAAAATGATCATTAATGAATTAAATCGACTAAACTCGATTACATTAAGCTAAAACAATACTAATTAAATTACGTACAACAGGAAAATGGTGCGACCAAAATTTTCGTTCGTTCTATCCGTGAGTTCGTTATATACCGGATTCGCTACAACGGTATTCGACTGTATACTGTTTTTAATTATATCCAACGCGAGTAGCATTTTGTTCATTGAAAAAAACCTCTGAGTACAGCAGTTTGTATATAATACTTACCACGCATTTACGAGATTAACTCTACAAAAAAACCGATTATCTGAACATTCGCTGACAGTTGAAAAAAATTTCGCTATCCCAAATGAACTAAGAATTTCAGGTGCGTTCATACCCATTATTAATTACCTCGGGAAAAGGAAGCCGGAGGAGAGTTTTCAAGAACTATAACTGATTAAAGGGGCACACCACCTTTAAAAACTTAAAAAAATCAGTCTTTGGTTTTTGCTCTATTCTGATTTTTGGGACATTTCTGAACAATATGAAAAAACCGCATAAAAAAATTCGCATTAGTTCTCGAGTTATGAAAGTTTATGTAAGCTCACTCTATTGCCAATGCCATGTACATTCCAACTTTAACTTCGTATGTAGCATATATGTATTAACTTCGTATGTTAGCATATATTAACAAAAAATATTTCATTAATCTCGGTGCAACCAGCGGGAATTAGTGTGTCTTCAAGATAGTGGTGAATTTATTTGTGAATACGACGGGCCACATTCAGCATTAAACCATTGTGGAATTCTTTGACGTGCGTGTTTTAAAACATTGAAGATATGAACCATCATAAGTTTTATACTACTGTTATCAAATATTATCCGGAGCACCAAAAGAAGTTAAAAAAAATTGCTGGATAATTTTATTTTCTATTAATTTAATTTGATTTTAAAAAAAGTTTTAAAAAAAATGTTAAAGTATTTTTAAGGTAAGCCAAAAATTATGCTTTAATTATTGTAACTGGATGGATATATGATTTTTGAATTTCTTAATAGCTAGATTGTTTTGATGTGTAAAGTAGAATGTTATTTGGCGGTGGCGTCAGAGTCTAAACTAAATTCAGTTGAATTTCGGGAGCAATAAAACCCCCATATAATGATGATACCCACCCAAGTTTCACTGAAGAGCAGGTAAATCTTTGGTACAACTAAGAGATTTGGGCACTTAAATTTTTCTGACGGCACTTCCCAATAAGTTTGCATTAAACATTATAATTTCAGTGGAGTTTTGGACACTGAATTAAAATTTTGCTGTTCATGTGTAGGATTTTGATTGGAATATTGAGAGTTTTGATAGACTTATTTCATGTTTTTAGATTAATTAATACTTGACACTGGAAAAAGTTTTTAATATTGTTATTCTACGAAACTAAATGATGTAATCCAGTTTTTTGTTGTTTTGAGGGGAGGGGGAACAAAGTAGATTATCAGATTTTGAGCATTTGTAAAGAAAAAGAAAATTCTGCATCTTCTTCAGAGCTGGTGATGGTCCATTCTGTTTTTTTTATTATGTGATTTTTGTGTTTTAAAATTTAGATTTTTGAAGTGTTTCATTTTATTTACGTTTTAAAAAATATTTTGAGTGTTTTTATGTAGTGATAAAATTTATATTGATAAATGTGATATTTTTTTAAAATAAGGTATGGAAATCATAGTAGTATTGTTTTCTTGTCATTGATTAGAGTGAGGGATTTTGATATGTTTTAATTTTTGTAATGGTAGGATTGTATAAGCAATATTTATTAAAATTTGAGTCTATAACATATTTTACGATTTAAGTGAAGGATTTAAGTTTCGAACAAGGGTGAGCAATTTTACATGTTTCCTTCAATTCACATATTGGTAAGAGTTTTCAATTTGTAATTGATTGATTATGAGAAGTACATAAGAATAAATATTGAGAAAGTGATTTGTTTTGAGTATTGTAAATAAATTTGAAGGATGATTAATTTTGATTCCATACATTTTAAGATACAATTTACTTTTTTCTGATTTTTAATAACTGATATTGTAACGATTAATGTCTTTTATGTGAAGTTATGTCTAAAATGGAGACAAGGTGACTGCCTACGTTCGGAGCCAATTTTTTTTAAAAATTGTTTTTTTAAATGAATTTGGTCTCTTATGGTAAAACAGCATTTAAAAAAATTTATAAAAAACTTTCCTGTAAATACCATACTTTTAAAATTTTTCAATTTGAAGTAATTTTTAATGAAATTTAGCTAAAACGCCTATCACTCTGAACAAAATTCTAATGCTACTAATTTAATTTCCTTCTTACGCATGAAACATATAACAGTTATCTTCAAAATGACCTACAATCTAAGAGAAATTTTAAAATGCAAAAATAATACAAACAATATTATTTTCCAATATGAAAATTTTCCCCAATTCGTCATTCCTTTCCTTAAAAGCAGCCCCAAAGGAAAAACTATTTATTATACATCAATTATTGTAAGTCATTTCATTAACAATAGCATCTAAAACATTTCCTGAAAATGTTATCAAATTATATCCATCATTATGTGAAATATCATAATAATGGTAGAGATTTGTGCTAAAACAATTCTGAGAAAAACGCCTTTAAAATTGTTTGCCACTTCAATTTTGTATTAGACGATGTTTTTTAAAATAGATATAACTCTGCTTCTAATTGGTAGAATGAAAATCTAAGCGGTTTTTAAAAGAGAAAAGATTGAATTACAAGATTCTTGCAAAAAAATTTGACCAAAATAGTAAAAAAATGGACGCATTTAAAGTTGTTTGTCACTTCAATTTTGTATTAGACGACGTTTTTTAAAATAGCTATAATTCTGCTTCTAATTGACGTAGAATGAAAATTAAAACGGTTTTGAAAAGAGAAAAGATTGAATTGCAAGATTCTTGCAAAAAATGAAATCAACCAAAATAGTCAAAAAATGGCATTTTCAACGTAGGCAGTCACCTTATGTATCCTGTAACAACTCCTCATTTTGGTCCAGCTAGTCGCATGTAGGGATTAATTTTTGGTTAGGGTTAAATTTTTAGCTAGTGAAAATAAAGGAATAATGTCGTTGGGTTTCTCTGGGTTGTTGTGTGGGGAAAATACCGCCCTGCACGGCAATTTTCAGTTGTTGATTTGAAATTAAATTTAATTGTTTTTCTCTTCTGGGGACGTGCTGCAGAGAATTAGCTACTCTTGCTGTGCAGGCCTTCAGGGGAAAGGGGGGGATTGTGATGATAAAAGCATAAGCTATTTAATTATATTAATGAGCGTTAAACAGTAATTTTTCTATTTATAGAAAAAATGATAACGCGCACGCACGTTATCTTACATAATCATCGGATGTTGTCCTTCTTTTGGACACAAGATAGGACGCTCTCCTTTGAAGTCGCACATCCAGTAGTCGATGACGATCACAAGACTAACATCGAGACCTGGCACTTTGATTCGTAGTAGCACTGTTTGCAGGAACGAGCATTAGCTGCTCTCGGAAACTTCGCAAGAAAAGCAGTTTCGATGATTCTCGTTCAAATCCTTCTAGAATGTTCAATTATTAGAAGTCCGTTAAATCGCTATTTTAAATACTTCCTCCACTAGCAATAAACTACAACTGTCTCTACAATCATCCAGGAATCTCAATTAATATTAATCTCAATCTCTAGCATGAAATGAATGTTGTCCTAATTTATTTGCATAAAATTATCAGGAGGTCATAATAAAATTGAACAATCAGAATACATAAACACAAAGACACATGTCCGCACACACACAACTCACACATATATATATATATATATAATATATATATATATATATATAATATATATTAATATTATTGGAGTTTCAGTAGCTGGAATTTTTCATATTTACTGTCATTTCAGTGCAGTCAAAGGTAGTGTGCCCCATTAAAAATTCAAAATATATTCATAACTAAGTTCTTTAAAATGATATAAAAATGCTTTCGAGTTTTATTGATTATGACTGAAATAACTTTCTGATATTTTAAATACTGAAACTTCAAGAGAATCAGCTTCGTTTCCAGTGTGGCAGGGTTTAAGCATGGAAGACACCAGATCCGTAATCCGGAACTCTCCTCTACATATCAAGTGGCTTCTTTAATTTTTTTAAAGCAGGATTACGTTCCTCAATAACGGTCTTGCGGAAAGCAAAACATCAGCGTTGTAGCGAGTTATATTTTTGTCAGCGCGCTTAACCCAGTAGCAGTCAAACAGTTAAACAGAAAAGTACCAAAATGCGCCAAAAAAAAAAGAGGTAAGCAACGATAAGTAATCCTTCGTTAATAGCCCGCGGTAGTTTCGTTAGAAGAGACTACCTGAAATATTTTTCTATAAATTCTCAAGTATATTAAAATACAAGGACCGAGAAATATCTAACTTTCAAGGATATATCCCTTCCATTCTCCTGAAATAATTCGCATAGACTGATCCCCGATACATGCAACCTTATATATTTGGAAGTATCCATCTTCATTGGGATAAAACACTACACAAATCAGAAGATTTATTAGGATGCAGTATTTAAGTAATTTCGTCTTACGTTCTCCTTCGTATAAAACCGACTGATAGTCTTAATCATTTGGTCACAGTTAGTGTAAAGATAACAAATTATACAAGACTAGATGGGTATTCAACTTAGATTTAGGATAATTTAGAGGAAAAAATAATTATCACATATATTTTGGAAAAGAAAGATTCAATGAAAAAATGTGAGTATAGTTTAAAATTGATAATCTGTTGAAATCACAACTCTGATTTTAAAAGAAATCTTTATCACTTATTCTATCAAATGCTAGCATTTTAAACATATTTCAAACAGTTTTAACTTTTTAAATTACTCTTCTCAGTGATGTAGTATAATTCATTATTTCAGACTAAGAGTTTTTTCAACGAAATTCACTTACCTGCATATATCCTTGTAAATACAGTTTACACCATATTTCCTTGCATAGAATTACATATCTTGCAAGTGTTAAACTGGATCACCGAATAATCTGGTCATTCATTTCAATTTACCAACGGTAAACAAGATATCTGCAATGGAACGAGCTAAAACTTTTCAAATAACTTATTATTATGGTTATGTTTAACGTATGATTGTAGTCAATCTCTCATGCTGTGTTCGCAGCATCTTTCTTTGTCATTAGCGGCCATCCTGCGGATAATGATCTTAAGATTTCGATGTCCCATATGCACGAGCCGTAATTGATATCTAATGAAGCACCTTGGTACTGCTGTTGTTAATACGGGACCTTTCAAGAAATATTCTATCTCCAAGTGGGAAACAGATTAATATGGTTTTAGAACTAACAGTTTCGCTTAACTAATGCAGTGAAATTTGAGAAGAACATACTGAAAATGTTTTGAACATTAGCAATGAGGCAGAACTTGTGCCTAAATATACGTATTAAAATGAATTCAATGTAAAAACTATCGAGATTTTAATAAAGAATAATACAGACACTACTATGGGTTTCGGCATATAGTATATAGTATATATATATATATATATATCTATATATATATATATATATATATATATATATATATATATACACTCATGGACAAAAAAATTAGCGCAGCAAGAAATTATTGCGGGATCGTAACGAAACTTGCAATGAAGGTACATGTCGGGGACATATGCAAATGATTAGAAATGCAGCGTGATTGCTCATTACGTATAGCCGGTAGAGGGCGTTGAACATCTGTACTCTGTGGAGTATGAAATAGGTAACCAAAGCTTGTTTGAGTGTGCTGAATCTTTACAAGGAAGAGCTGAGATAGACATGCATTACGCCGTGTTCGAAGACAATATAAAGCAGTGTCGCAGTTTGAGAGGGGGAGAATCGTCGGGATGATGGAAGCTGGGTGGTCAGCTAGGCGAGTAGCTCGTCAATTAGGCCGGCTTGATTGTGTGTGAGGAGGTGTTGGGACCAGTGGACCCGAGCGAGGTCATGTACCGAAGACCAGGCTCAGGACGCCCCTCGCCAGACCAGTCGTCGAGAAGACCGCCACATCGTAGAAATGCACGCGTACAGCCAACTGCTTCATCGGTCGCCATCCAGGCACAGGTAGCACCTTCACGAGGGGCATCTGTGTCTTCTCGAACCATACGAAGGCGCCTGGCTGAAGGACAGTTGGTATCGCGGCGCCCATTACGTTGTGCTGCCCTTGACGTCCACCCATCGACGCCTCCGTTGGAGTTTTGCCGCGCACGAGGAAACTGGACTGCAGCGGAATGGAACCAGGTCGTCTTTAGCGACGAATCCAGATTCAATCTCGGCAGTGATGACAATTGTGTTTGTGTGTGGAGAGCCCGTGGTGAACGCTTCAATCCTGCCTTTGCTGTACAGCGACACATCGCTCCCACCAGCTGGTGTGATGGTATGGGGTGCATTGCCTATAATACACGGTCACCCCTAGTATTGTTCCAATGGCACCATGACAGCCCAGCGGTATGTCATGAAATCCTGCAACCACATGTGTTGCCACTCATGCAACGGCTCCCAGGAGCCATTTTCAACAAGACAATGCTCGGCTCTATGGCAAGGTGCCACAAGACGTCTCCGAACTGTTACTACCCTTCCTTGGCCTGCCCGATCCCCAGATTTGTCTCCAATCGAGCATATCTGGGATCATTGGGACGACGAGGTGGGCATCCCACGAGTTTGAACGAACTAGAGGCAATGTACAGCAAATATGGAACGAAATGGTCAAGATATCATACAGAACTTGTATGACTCAATACCCGATCGTATCGCATCGTGCATCGCGCTAGAGGGGATCCAACGGAGTATTAACTCTCCGTTCTTTTGCCTTTTTCTCTGAAATAATATCCTTTTTCTTTGATTTTCTATCATTTACTTATATCAAAGGTAGTCATTACGTATCTAAAATTTCGTTTCATTTTGACGACTTGTCTTGGTGCGCTAATTTTTTTGTCCATGAGTGTATGTGAAGAAATATTGTAGTGTCATAGAGGATGAAATAATTAATCTGATGAAGGAAGAAATACCTATTTTCTATGAAAGGACTCTTTTTTTTGATAACGGGGTCTATTTTCTAAGACAAGAGAGAATTTTATACGATATAGGGATCGATAGATGAACTTGAGATAGTAGCAATGTGTCAGAATTATAACCGATATATCAATCCTTGTAAAGTAGCCGGATTGAAGATCTGAAAACTGCAAAATTTGAAATGATGGCTTTACGTTTATAAAGATGGTAAAAAAGTAGCGGCTCTGCATTCTTTCCATTTCCATATGTGTCCATATCATGAAATCTAAAACTGAAGTTGAGTATGAATTCCAGGTATCATCTTGTATGCAGTTGATAAGTTTTAATTGATGTGAAATTAACTTTCACATCCAAGTCAAATATTAAATGACCATGTTGCATGAATGCGTATATACGGTATTGTTAAAAATATAATCAAGAAATAAAATTCCTCTCAAAATCTCTATTACTACAAAAATTTGTGGCCATAAATAAATAATTTTTTAAAAACATGGGTGCTAGAATATTCTGCGAAAACTATGTTTTTTTCATTACCTACAGCGTTTACGAGGTGACCGTCGTTACTTTACCTTAAATGTAAAGTAGCAACAAATTTAATGAATATAGTATTTTTTCTGTACTTTTGAACTCACATAATATCATTTCAAGATTAAAATGCATGCTATGCGTTAATAAAAGATGGGACTTTATGCACGGGTTGGAAAAAGAAATTTAAAGAGAGAGTTAACTTATTTAAATTAAAACGCCCGGAGATAATGCTCGCCAAAACTTTTTTTTTGTTTGAATTTAATGACATCTGACTGTTTGATGTTTCAATTTTTCATGGAAAGGATATTTTCTTCAAATGCAATAATTCCAATCTCATTAAGAAAAATTTCAATCTCCAACTATTTTGTAAGTTTTGTCAGCGGCAAAAAAAAAATTGAAAACAGGATTCAATAAGAAAAATTTTAATAAAGCTCCTTAGTGTATTTTTATTTTCAGGACCTGAATACCGTATGCTAATTGCTGCATGCTTTTCAACGTTTAGTTACAAATAGCTGGAAGTAAAATACTTGCATAGAAGAATTTGAAAACTAATTACATATTTATTGCTTTTTTTCCGTAAAGACAAAAGAAGAAATGCGTCGGCTTATAATTCCATATGCATTTTCATCCCGTTTTGTTGTTAATATATAAAATCATTTCGTTGTTTAATTTTTACGCTTTCCTGATTGCGAAAAGTTTTTGAAATATATGCAAGCATTTCGTTTTTAACTCAGCCATTAAATTCGCGTTATTTCCCGACTTCTGGAAAATTAAATAGGACTACTTTTAATGCATTCTCTAAAAACATGTTTTACTTTTAATAGGATATTCGCGTGAATAAAATAGACTTGCTTTCAAAGTAACATGTAAATGAGAAAGCAATGAATGTGGTAAATTTCAAATATAAGAAAAATTAGTTTAGGTTAGTTTAACGTAATGTTAAAGACTTCCAAATTAGACAGCAAATATTTACTGAAATGATGAAATCTAATAACGTAATTACAAAGTTCATTTAATTTTAAAAAGAAAGAAATAATTTTCTTAATATGCTGCGCCTTCTTCAAATACTCAGCTTAATGAGTTTCATAACGTTCAAATTCAATAGTCTATATATATAAAACAGTTCCGTAACTGACTGACTCATTGACTGACATACAACGCACAGACCAAACCACTGGACCTAAGAAGCTGACATTTTGTATGGCGATTCTTCTTATAGTGTAGGGGTGCGCTAAGAAAGATTTTTGAAAAAATTTTATTAGATTTTTTTAAATTAAATTTTTAATCTGTTTTAGTAATTTTTTTTAAGTCTGCATTTAAAGTAATAACTTGAGGGTTATAAAATTTATATCACGAGAAGATCATCCAAATTTCTTTAAAATGAGATCTATTACGAATCTTACCTCCATTTTCTAATTTTTTGTGAATTTTTAAAGATTAATTTTTAGAATTTAATTTATTAAATGCTGATCACGTGATTTCTTTTTCTGGCACTTTAAATAAATTTATCGTCACATGCATAACAACTAAATAGACAAAAACATATTTTTTTCTCTTGTTAATGCGGCAGACGATTGGACATTATCCAAAAAAATATTAAAATACAATAAAAGATATTGTGTTCCTCAAACTGTACTATATTTACTGTACTATATTTACTGCATTATATTCTTTAGTATCTCCTATTACATTTAATTTGAATATTTTCTTCTACATTATTTTGTCTATAAAAATATCCCTTACGATTTTTTATAATAATTATATATATATATATATATATATATATATATATATATATATATATATATATATATATATATATATATTATATTTATATTATATTATATTTATTTAAATTTTTTTGGCATTAATTCATACATTAACCGTTGTATTTAATTTGAATGTACTCCGTAGCGAAGTGCGGGTTTTCAGCTAGTTTCACACAAAGCAACAACTTGATTTTATAAACTACAAAAATACACAAATACTATATATTTCTTGTTTATTTACAGATTTTGGGTTAGTGAAGTATATTAATGTGGAGACATTTCCCAAGGCACCAAGTGGGACCTGTCATGGCTACGAAAGTTGCCTTCTGAGTTTGAATTCCCACAATGTGGAGACACCTGTCTGGAAATATTTGCACTAAATATCCACGAGAACCGCGAGTTTCTTTCAATGGTGTCACCGTATAGACAAACTAATACCACCCCCTGGTCACCTAGGTCTGGACCAATTGCCCCCAGGGCGAGATTTGAATTAACTCCCTCCATCTGACCATATAGGGCTTTCCGGTCTAGTGTGCCCATATCCAGTTTTGACGCACAAGCCTTGAATAGCGCTCATTGGGTTTATAACTGAACTACTCCGTCGGAAGTCCAACGCGCTACTGCTAGGCTTCTTCGGACCCGTTTATAGAATACTTTTTGATGCTTGTTAATGCTAGTTGATGCATTTTAATACTTTTAATTATTAACTCAGACCTTATTTTAGCTACGTATGAGATTACAATATCAAACAGTTATAAGACCATAACGTTCTATTGAGATACACGTATCATTATTTTCTATGTCTGAAGATCAGTAATTCTACAATGGAATTTACTCAATATTTTATAAATAGTATGAGATTATGTGAACAATTTAGATAGATAGATAAATAGTTAATTGTTTAAGTAACAGGAAACAATATTTGGCATGATCAATTCAATCTTAATTTAAAAATAATAACTCTGTTAAGTAATCTGTAAGAGGAATACTGGGGTAGATAAAACAAAACTAAGTGTTCAGGCTGCGTATCCATTATTCGTTTTTTTCTTTTTTTTTCGAACGCTGAGGCACTATTATTCGGAAATACATTTTTTAAATGTCTATAGGTAGATATTTTGAGTTCTGACAATACGCCATAAATGGAGAATTGTACGCCCAATTTAATTATTTACTATTTGATTTTACGTCTTTTTTAACGGTTATGTACTTTTGTGCAACTGAGTTAAAATAAATGTCTCATATAAATTTCGATTCAGTTATGATGTTGTGTTGTGACTGTTATGACTGTTCATTTATTATAATGCAGCTTATTCACGTTGATGGATGGTCACATGGTCACAACTTATCTGATTTCTAAGAGCAAACAAACTTTTTTACAACAATAAACTTTTTTAAAGCTAAACGAATACTTTTCAACTTTGTGCACAAGGGTATTTGAAGCATTGATTTTGTATTCATGTTCGGTTCCACCCTCATTACGGTATCACGTAGGCATATATTCCAAACTTTTAAATAATTTTCTTCAATGTTAAGATAATACTGCGGCGACTCGCCAACAGGCAGATTTCTTGCGGATCATGACAGGCGGCGAACAGGTTTTCCCAGCGATGCAGCAGCGTTTATCGCCAAAGTAACAACCCTAGTCGACTCTTGCTACAGAACTTCTCCCTCGCACTTCAAAGTGTTGGCGCTAGATTCTAACGACTCGCTGAGACTTTAACTGTGTTCTAACATGCACTCACGTTCCATGTTACGCCATGTGTATCTTTAAAAAATATCTAAAGACAAGTGAAGTTCTCATTCACTTCATAAACAAGCCGAAATACGATACGTTTACCCAGGTCAATGATCAGTCAAAAAATACATCTGTATTCCTTTAAAATTGTTTTAAATACAATAAAATTCAAACATGGGTAATTTTTTTTAAAAAATGAGACATATCAGTCAGTCCTCTCGTATACTTTGCGAAAAAATTTTATATGAGCTGTAGTTGTTGCGTAATGATACTGTTTTGTATTAAGTTTAAAAATGCGATATTTGGGGTTTTCATAAGAAAAAAAATTAATGTGATAAGGTCCGTCGAAAAAACTACATAAAAACATAATTAATGAGTGTGGGTTTTAATGGTTATAGACAGATTCAAACTATTGCAGGCGCCCTTTATAAGACTATTTACAAACCTATTATAGTTTAATAAAGTATTAATCCAAAAATGAATTAAAAATAACTATTTTACTATGTTTACTAAATATGACCTCTGAACATTTCTTACAACGTAGATTACATTAATATTTTTAAACAAATTCTCCTTTCGAAAGTAAACTACTTGTTTACCAGTTAAATTTGTTTACCAGGAAAATGCATACCTTTACGAAAGAGTTAAAATCCGAAATGTTTTCTTCAAAGCAATTCCCTTTTAACAACTTAAAATATTTCCAATAATAATTTTTCCGATAATAATTTTTACTGCTGCCATCGTGGGTAAAAAATTTGTAGAAATGAAAACACTCAACTGGCAAAACGAACAAAATTTTGTTTTCATGGGAGGTTTAAATTTAGGTTTAAAATATACCATAACTTTTGTTCAAAGCATTAAAGGAACCGACTTTTCATAATCAATATTTTAGCACACCCATGAAGTTTCAATCTCTTTTCACCGGGTCAATCAGGGAGGCATATCTTCTGCCAATATTAATAATTCGCGTATAATAACCTTGGAGAGATATTTCACATTCTATTAAGTATTCATGACACACATAGATGCATCTTGAAATGTCGACGAACTGCTGATATGCAGTGGTGAGTGCCGTTAATGGAATTGATTGATCCTCATTATAAAAGTAGAATTGTACCTTTGAAAGTTCAGATTCCGATCAGCAATGGCTTATTAAAATTGCCGCGGGATTTCGTCTTAAATATAATGCCATAATTCCGGAGGGCATGTATCTAGTAATACAGCTTAAACCATACTACTAAGACTTTATTAATGTCAATTACAAAGTAAAGGAACAGCTAAATCAAATAAAGATTCAGCGAAAAAAACAAAATTATTTCTGAGACAGCTAATAATAGATAGAGATCTTGAATTAAAAATTAGTAATAAAAAAAAACTACCTCAGATGTGTTTTAACAGTTATGGAAAATTTACCACAAACATTTGCATGACCTTGCATTTATATACAGTTAGATGAAATTTTTTATTCTTTATTTTCTATTCAAACAGATATTTATATGTTTAAATTGACAATATACTCAAAAGTTTCTCATATGACTGGGATTTTCACCCAATCAAAAACTACAGATATAATTGTTAATCATTAATTACAATGGAAATAACTTCAATGTAAATATTCGGGATTTCAGTTCGAATATTTCAATAGAATACATAAACTCACTTATGTATATATATACATATATATATATATATATGTGTGTGTGTGTGTATGTGGTGTGTGTATATATATATATATATATATATATATATTATATATATATATATATATATATATATATATATATATATATGTAATAAATTAAATATTAGGCCCTCCATTCTATCATTTAAATTCCCTTTCCTGAATCCAATCCCCAGTAACATTACTTTAACGCTTTAAAAACCCATAGCAACAGGACCCATAAAACAGCAAGCGTTGCATTTCTACACGTGTATACGTCCCGAGAAAGGCGTGAGTTCGAATCGCCAGCCCGAAATTCCGCTGACATTTCAAAACAACACCACATGTACCTCGCTTCTAGCGCGTAAGGTTGAAAGATGATATTGCACTTCGCTCCGAGCATCTGAAATGAAAGGACGTATGTTACTATCGCTCCTAATAAAATGATTCGACCCGACTGCTTCAAAATTTTAACTCCTTTCAGGCTGAGTCTAGCTCCAGCCATGTAAATTTGAGCTAGTTTTCCTTTTCAGGTTGCATTTTAAGAACGAGATGTAATGATTATATTACATAGAGCCGAAAGCGATTCTTCATGTGCGAATCAACCTCAACGAACTTCGAATCCATTGCCTTGGACTATGTGTGTGCGCGTGAAATACCGACCTTGAGAGAAGCGCAATAGGAGTTCGCCACTTGAAAATGAAATGACCTAGTTTTGATTTCCCTTTTCGAAAATGACATCGAAAGATTTAAATAAAAAATTGGCTGATCATCGTGACTCTGACCAACCTGAAGAAAAACAAGGGGATAATTCTGGAGTTTACGACAAACAATTATTGGAAAACAGTGCTATATCTTCACCAAATCAATTAAGTAATCTTCCGAAATTTAATCCTTGTGGAATGGTCAAAATTAATAACTGGTTGAAATTCTTCGAGAAAAAGACTATTGAATTGACGGAAGAAGAAAAACTACAAATATTTCGGATTTTCTATCGGACGAGGCTTTGGAATTTTACATCGAAAACCTAATAGAATCACAAAAGTGGGATGAAGTTAAAATAAAAATCAGTGACTATTTCTTAGAAGAAAAACAGTTTTCATTCGAAGATTTCAGCAGGTTGAGCCTTTCTGGAAGTCAAAATATAAATGATTATTTTAAAAAGAAAATTAATATCGGTAAAGCATTAAAACTTGAAGAAGAAATTATAATTCAAGGTCTCACAGACGGATTGCCGACAAGATACAGGGATTTTTTTAATAAGTAACGTTGGTACAACTACTGAGTGGATTTCCCTTGCGAGGAAAATGATCAACAGCTACGAAGACCCCTTCTTATTTAATGCATGGAAAACCACCCTACAAAAATTTACTTGATGATCAAGACATGTACCCACCAATTGAAGAAGCGAGGAAGATTGCTAAACAGAGAACTATAAAAATCATGAAGTAAATAAAGAGAGATATGACACTCGTTTTGAGGAATCTAAATTTAAGGTAGGTGATATAGTAATGTACGAAGAGTTTCGTTACCCAAATACTCCTAAACTTACTCCCCCTTATTCTGGTCCATATAAAATTTTGAAACAAATTTCTAGAGTAAATTTTGAAATTAACAGACCCAATTCCCTCACTAAGAAAACCTCGGAAATTGTACACTGTACCAGATTAAGACCTTTCAACCCTGCAGATAATTTCCGATTAGCAACTAGAAAAAGTAAAATTTCTATTTTAATAACAGTAAACCCCAAAACGCCCAAGATCCCAAGTAAAAATTAATTAATAGTGTTGGAAAAAAAAAAACCCTATCTGTGATGATTAAGACTACCCAACTGTGACTCAAATAACTACCTGACTATGACTCCGATAATCTTACGATATTTTGATAACCCAGTGAAGATTACTGTTGACGCATGATGAAGATAACCTAACTTTGATGGATTTAGATACCTACCTAAATTTCGTAGTTAATCTATTTAGAGAATTTTTGATGTAGTTGCCTTCCACAAATTACCATCTGAATTATTCTAAAAGAATATTTATTAAAAAGAAAATGTTGATGTGCTAAGTTAAAGAAAAATTTTGTCAATGTTGGGGCTAACATGACATGTCACAGGTTACCCTAATTTTGCCAAGTAAGTTGATGATCTGAGTTGTTATTTTTGTTGACACCGGAGAACCCTTTTTCAGCACAAGGGGTAGTTCCTCCCGCAGAGAGATGAGCCTCTTGGTCTTTGCATCACAGCACCCTCGTGATCACTAACAATCTTTCACGTTAGACATCACAGAGGATAGCCCATTTCACCTCCAGGTTTGTCACTTATGTCATGATTGGTACCAATGATTTTAGAATTTGAATATTTTGAATTGAAATTAGTGACGATGTTAAAGCACGTGTTTTTGAAAATTACCTAATATGAAAATGATGCCCATTTACTTAATTAAGGATTTATAACAAGTTGTTTTGAATTGTTTAATTTATGATCTTATGTATTGTTAAAAAACTTGACAGGTATCTAAATCTATGCTGTAATTGAAGTGAAACTCTCAGAATAATATAAGAAATCAATTTTGTAATAATATTGTCTAAAGTAATGTTGTTTTGAACTTGAACTTATTGAAATATCTTCTGAATTATAATTGTGAATTATTTAAAATTTATGTAAGTATTCGAGTTAGGAATATGAAAAATGGAGATCGATGTATAATTGGTGTAAACGATGAAGTTTGAAATCATGTGTAAAATGTAAACACTGAATATAAACCACATACAATAAGGACTATTTGATAAACAATGTATAACGACTTGAATTTAAACTGAGCTTAAGGACTCCAAGAATTATACGTATTTTAGGACTCATTATTGAATGAAGAAACTTTGATTTAATTAAAAAGTTATAGATTATATGCCATAATATTTCAGTTATTTGAATTTCATTGCCATTGTATAATAATTATAACTTATTGCATACTATGTTAATTCCATATATTTTGAATGTTCATTATAAATTTCATTGTATATTCCTTTAATTTCATATATTTTGTGTAATGGTGCAACGAAGTCATAAGAGTGAGTTTAGTATTATAGTAAAGATTCAGGAGATTTAACTTTGGATTTGTATAGGTGAAGTTAATTTATGATGGGTTATGGACAAAGCTCCTGACTCTGTAACCTTGATGTGTTCTAATTCTCACCCACCTTGCTGTTTATCGTGACTTCTTTCCACCAATGTTGCATTCAGAGACATGTAATTGTATAATGTAGTTAATTTTGATTATATTTGATTGTAATTGTACTCACTTTATTATATAAGAGTTCATCTGTATTATGTTGTGAAAATGTCACCTTTCAACGTGACGATTTTCCCTTTTTCGGGGGGGATTTGTAATAAATTAAATATTAGGCCCTCCATTCTATCATTCAAATTCCCTTTCCTGAATCCAATCCCCAGTAATATTACTTTAACGCTTTAAAAACCCATAGCAACAGGACTTCCCATAAAACAGCAAACGTTGCATTTCTACACGTGTATACGTCCCGAGAAAGGCGTGAGTTCGCATCGCCAGCCCGAAATTCAGCTGACATTTAAAAACAACAGCCACATGTACCTCGCTTCTAGCGCGTAAGGTTGAAAGGTGATATTGCACTTCGCTCCGAGCATCTGAAATGAAAGGACGTATGTTACTATCGCTCCTAATAAAATGATTCGACCCGACTGCTTCAAAATTTTAACTCCTTTCAGGCTGAGTCTAGCTCCAACCATGTAAATTTGAGCTAGTTTTCCTTTTCAGGTTGCATTTTAAGAACGAGATGTAATGATTATATTACATATATATATATATATATATAGTATATATATATATGAGATTTAAATGAGAAACCCCTGGACACCTACATCCCTCTCCGACACGCGTCGCCAGAGAGAAACACCACCGACATAGATGATGACGTCACGCGTTGCCAAACGCGAGAAGAGAACCTGGTTAGATTCGAAGACGAGCGCTCTCGACGTTGGCGCGAAAATATGATGTTAAATGTTTACATGTAATCGTTCTTAATATTTTATTAAATGTGTATTTGTCAATTTCGACTCTTCATGAAGTTTCAAGGTGTGTGGTTTTTATATTATGGGGACTCGGTAGTGGATGTGAAATATATATGAGGATAGAACCACAGTGATAAAGATTTCGGATTCGGATTAATTCTGAAGTAACGGTGAGTGAAATTTCAGATATTTGTAAATTGGTAAAATATGAATCTTGAAATATCCCAGAATTGGAGGTTGCACTGAAGAAAGAGAAAGTATCTAACATAAGATGTTTATATAAATTAATTTTCAAGAACGATGGCGATCGACAGAATCGCAAAAAGTTACGGAAGTTTGAGGGCTTTGATTTTACCCGGTGATAAGCAATATAAAGAAAAACTCGAATTTACCGACAAGAACTTTTCACTTAATGAATTAATTACTATTTGTAATACGCTAAGTAAAAAAATGACGGCGCGAAACCAGAAGTTGTTGAAAAATAATAGTTGTTTATCTGATTTAAGTGTTCTAAAGAATAATATTATTCATGAAGAATCAGAAGATGATTCAACTGAAAGTGAGGACGATAATGAAGCACTAATGAACAATCCTCCGTGCAACCTTCGGTTCCGAATCAAAACTTTTCGAAAATGTCTATTAACTTTAGTGATATAGAGAATATTATTGCTCCATTTGAAGGTCACCCATATGAAAGTATTGAAAAATGGGTAGATAATTTTGAAGATGTGATTAATTTGTTTAAATTAACCGATTTACATAAATTAGTTTTCGCTAAAAGATGTTTGGCTGGAAAGGCTAAGTTGTTCATACAAAGCGAAAGTAAAGTGAATTCTTGGGAAAGATTAAAAAAATTATTGATTTCTGAATTTGGTGTAGCGTGTAATTCTGCCGAATTGCATGAAATGTTGACAAAACGTAAACTAGGCGATCACGAAACATTAGATGAGTATTTTTGACGATGAAACAATTGTGTAATAAAGGTAATATAGAAGATGCTGCATTAATTCAGTACGTGATTAGTGGAATCCCTGACTCTGTAACTGGAAAATCTATATTATATGGTTGTCAAAATGTTTCAGAATTTAAGCATAAACTTAAAATTTATGGTAAAATGCGAGAAGATATGGCTAAGAGTAAACACTTTAAATCGAAATTCGAAAATTCTAAGCCGAAATACGAAAGTGAGAACAGAGTCAAATCGAAAACAAAACGAAAGTAAATCAGATTCCAAAAACAAAACTTAGACATTCGCTGTTATAATTGTGGGACAAGGGGGCACCGTTCTAACGAGTGCAGAAATAAGGTGAAGTTTTCGCTGTAACGCATGGGGTCATGTGTCACGTGACTGTAATGTTAAAAACGAAGCATCACATGTAACTGTTGAAAGAAATGTTAATTTTCAAATTTGTTAACCAAGACTGTAGAAATTTGCAATCTAAATTTATCGGCTCTCATAGATACAGGTAGCGAAAAAACATTGATGAAAAAGAACGTTTATTCTAAAATAATCGACGCTCCAAAATTAGAATATAAATGTTACATTAAGTGGTTTGGGAAATACTTCAATTAAACCGTTGGGTACTTTTAAAACAACTCTCAACATCGATAATACAGAGTATGAAGCTAATATTTACGTAATTGATGATTACGCCTGCACTTTGGTCTAGTATAGGTACTGATATTATTCAGCAATGTACATTGACCGTGTCAAAAAAAATCAAAATGGTGAAAAAATGCGATGATTTCTATGTCATGGGTGTGACAGGATGTTTATTAGAAACGGAGCGGTAGACCTGTCTCATATCATGAACAGTGAAGTAAAAGCGGAAATGTCAGACCTCATCGAAAATTTTCCCTAATAAAACAAAGTCGGTAGACGTAATGAGTATTTCGCTGTCAGATCAAATTCCCGTCGCTTTGCCCAGACGCTTGGCGCCGATGGAGAAACTAATTGTTGAAGAACAGCTGACACAGTGGCTAGAAAATAAAATTATTCGCAAAAGTACATCTGCGTTTTCTTCCCCCGTTGTTTTGGCAAGAAAAAAAGATGGTTCGGCTAGGTTGTGCATAGATTATAGGCAACTAAATAAAAAGATAATACGTGAGCAATTTCCGTTACCATTAATTGAAGACGTCATTGATAGTCTCCAGTCTGTGTTTACGCAGTTAGATCTGAAAAACGGTTTTTTTCATGTCAACATAGAGGAAGCGAGCAGGAAATTCACGTCGTTCGGGACTCACGAAGGCCAATATGAATTTTGTAAAGTGCCGTTCGGACTTCTAACTCACCATCCGTGTTTCAGAGATATATTTATAATGTTTTTCGGGACTTGTTAAAGGACAAAACAGTCGTGTTGTATATGGATGACATTTTAATTCCCTTGAAGGATGAGGCAGAAGGAATTCAAAAATTAAAACTCGTTTTCAAAACAATTTCGGAATACCGCTTAGAACTGAATATTAAGAAATGTAATTTTTTAAAACGCGAGATTGAGTTTTTGGGATACAAAATTAAAGATGGAAAATTATACCCTTCTCCATATAAAACGAAAGCCGTTATGAACTTCCAAGAACCAAAATGTGCCAAGATGTACAGAAATACTTAGGATTAACCGGATATTTCAGGAAGTTTATACGTGAGTATTCCATAATTGCGAAGCCACTTAGTGACTTGTTAAAGAAAGATCGCATGTTTCAATTCGGTACAAAAGAAAGACATTCATTTAACGAACTAAAACGTATTCTGTGTTCAGAGCCGGTATTAAGTATCTATAACCCTAAAAGTGAAACCGAAATTCACACCGACGCCAGTATTGATGGGTATGGGGCTGTCTTATTCCAGAGATCAATCGTCGATAATCAACTTCATCCAGTTTTCTATATGAGTAGGAAGACGACGGAAACCGAACGTAAATATTCAAGCTATGAATTAGAGGTTATGGCGTTATACAGGCTCTGAAGAAATTCAGAACATATGTGCTAGGAATCCCATTTAAGATCGTGACTGACTGTAACGCATTTAAATTAACCATGAGCAAGAGAGATATTTCTAGTAAAATCGCTAGATGGGTTTTAATGTTACAAGATTATAACTATACAATCGAACATAGACAGGCACTCGTATGAGGCACGTTGATGCTCTCAGCAAATCCTATTTGCATGGTCGTCCAAGATAGTGTGTCTTTAAAAATTATGCGCGCGCAAGATACTGATGAAAACATAAAAACGATAAGAGAAATTCTGAAAACAAATCAGTACGAGGATTATTTAGTTAAAGGGAACATTCTTTACAAGTGTGTTAATGGAAATGACTTGTTAGTCGTACCCGAAGATATGCAAATGAATCATAAAGAATGCGCATGAAAAGGGTCATTTTGCTGTAAAGAAACAGAAGAAAATTTAAATAAGGAATTTTATATCCCCAGAGTTAAACAAAAAATTGAGAAATATATTGCTAACTGTATAACGTGTATTCTGTCCAATAGAAAGCGGGGTAAACAGGAAGGAGAATTACACCCGTTACCTAAAGATGAAATCCCATTAGAAACGTATCACATTGATCATTTAGGGCCGTTGGAAAGCACGAATAAAAATTACAAACATATCCTATGTATTATTGATTCTTTCACAAAGTTCGTTTGGCTCTACCCCACTAAATCTACTAGCCGCGAGTTATTTCAAAATTGGAAATCCAAAAAGTGTTTTCGGTAACCCTACTCGAATTATATCCGATAAAGGATCCGCGTTCCATTCAAAAGAATTGACGACTACTGCTTATCTGAAAATATTCAACATGTTTGCGTCACCACAGGTCTTCCCCGAGCGAAGGACAAGTCGAGAGACTGAATTCCATCGTCATATCTGTGATCTCGAAATTATCAAAAGATGACCCTACAAAGTGGTACAAATTTGTCCCGACAGTGCAACAGATAATTAACGCCACTTACCAGCGAAGTATAAATTTGACGCCTTTCGAGTTGCTCGTAGGTGTAAAAATGAAGCAAAATCGGATCTCAAGATTAAAGAAACGATTGAAGAAGAGGTACGACGAGAATTTTCAGAATCGAGAGAAACGCTCAGAAAAGAAGCAAATCTTGAAAGCTCAAGAAAGTAACAAAAAGAATTATAACCTAAGAAGAAAATCAAGGAAGTATTCAAAGGATGATGTCGTAGCCATTAAAAGGACTCAGTACGGCACAGGTCTAAAGTTGAAATCTAAATTTCTTGGACCTTATAAGATCTTAAAAGTAAAGGGCAACGATACATATGACGTAGAAAAAGTTGGCTTTTTGATGGGCCAATGCACACAAGCACGTGTGCTGAGTATATGAAGCCCTGGTCCGACGTATTTTAAGTTAAAGATGAAGTTAATAAGAAAATAATATCCAGATGTATAGAACTTTCCGACTTGTGACTTTTAACCGACAATGACTTGAATGGCGAATTTAAAATCTGTGTTACAGAAGAAGACGTAAGATGCTAAAATTAAGACGACCCTAAAGACGACAGATGTAAAACGACGTTATGCATGCAAGCAGAATTAGAATTTAAAGAAGACGTAACGACGATTGCCAGTTTTAAGCTCCACCATGTTGGACTTGGAACCCAAAATTTTCAAGACGTTGATGAGATTGAACCCTATCCTTTCATGACGGACATTCTCTTTCTGTTTTGCTTTGTTTCTTTTTTTTGTTCCAGATGACGATTAACCGAAGATGACGATAAGTTCCAGATGACGGTGGGACACCGAACTGTCAGAAAAAGGCCGAAAATGTGAGATTTAAATGAGAAACCCCTGGACACCTACATCCCTCTCCGACACGCGTCGCCAGAGGAGAAACACCACCGACATAGATGATGACGTCACGCGTTGCCAAACGCGAGAAGAGAACCTGGCTTAGATTCGAAGATTAAAGAAACGAGCGCTCTCGACGTTGGCGCGTAAATGATGATGTTAAATGTTCACATGTAATCGTCCTTAATTCTTATTAAATGTGTATTTGTCAAGTTCGAAGTTCGACTCTTCATTGAAAGTTTCAAGGGTGTGGTTCTTATATATATATATATATACGAGATAATTCTTCTAAAACTGTTATTATGTTCTTAGTTGCAAACTGAGTACTTTTTTGATTCCTTTGTTACAGGAAGGTTATAGTCGTGCTATTTTTTGTTTCATAAGCATATATTTCCTGCACGCTTTAAATGTGAAGGAGGTCGAAGCAAAATATAAAACTAAATGCAAGCATTGTATTTTAACATACAATGTTGAAATTATGAAAATTTAAGATTTTAGAAACTTCGGGATTACCTATTATAATGCAATTTTTATAACAAGAATTCTTATAGAACGTTGTATGTAAAGTAAGACATTTAAAACATCAGAATGTTATCTGGTTACAGGTGATACAGCGGAATGATCGTAAATTTTTTTTTAAATGAACAATATTTTTACCTTCACCATTAAAATATCATTAAACTGTAGACGAACATTAATTACCTTGTTAGAATTTATTTTGAACTGAAGAATTACTACGAAAATATCGACACTAAATGTGGGCATTAAAATCAAATGGGCGAAAATCTAAAATCGGGGAACACTAATTAGTTTCACCATGCCGTCAAAACCACATGCTGTTCCCTTCTTATTATTTTAGTTGCTTTACTTTCTTGAAACTGTGCTTACGCCTGCATCCCCCAAAACATAGTTTGTTTTTTTCAGTATAATGTATAAAAATAAATCATCAATTAAGAAAACGCCATTGCAATAAAAACATTTTATATCGCTCATGAATAAGGCGAGATGGCTATTTTGTTTTTAACAAGGTAAAAATAAACGCTAATTAGTGCTTCAGGACGGAATATTATCATTTTTTTATGAATACGTAGGTGAGAATTTTGAATATTATTCTGTTATGTGAAGAGGGACTTAGCAAGAATAATTAGGATTTCGATGCAAATTTTCTATTAGCACTTCCTTTCAGTGTAGAATTTAGAGATAATTGATGATAAAATTTGACACTTGACGTATACTTTTAAAATTAATTTTGCCGATAAATACCAAAAAGATGAACTATAAAAGCCGGTGAATATATGCTTTCACATTTTCTTTGTGTAGATATAATATTCATCTTCAGAAGCACACATATATTTTTATGTCTGTGAAGGTTTTCGACTAAGCTAATTCGAGTCGTTAATGATATTATATCGCTGAAAAATTAACGTCTATAATTCAGGATTACTTAATTTTTTAACCAAATTGTCATCGGGATTTTAAAAGGTTGTGTTTAATCTTTATTTCAATAGAGTGTTAAGAATATTTGAAGTCTATTTGAAAAAAATCATACATTAATGTTTTAAATTATTTTTTTAAGGATTTTCTTTGTTAAATCATTATAACAAAATATATTAACCTATCCACTCAATTCATATCATTGTTTTTACTCATGTTATTTTATTGATAAATTAGCTTTGATATAATCCACCAACATATAATAATACATTGGTGGTTTAAAATATACCATGCACCAATATTTCAAATAATTTAAAAGTATTTTAACTTCTTAAATCATTTATAACAAAATCTTTATATAGATACTCAATTCAGATAATATATTTTTATCATGTTATTATTTATTGATAAATTAGCTTTGATACAATCTATAACTATATCATAATTCATTGGTGGTCTGAAATCTATCATGCATCAATGTTTCAAATAATTTTATAATGATTTTTAGCTCTTTAATCATTTATAATAAAATATATTTATATAGCTACTCAATTCAGATATATTATTTACTCATGTTATTATTTTTTTGATAAGTTAGCTTTGATACAATCTATCACTATTATAATACATGGTGGTTTGAAAAATATCATACATAAATGTTCAAATAATTTTTAAATGAATTTTATTCATAAATTATTTATAATAAAATATCATAAATCTTTTATAATTCATTGGTGGTCTGAAATCTATCATACATCAATGTTTCAAATAATTTTTATAATGATTTTTAGTTCTTAAATCATTTATAATAAAATATATATTATATAGCTATATATATAAGAACTACTAATTCAGATTATTATATTTACTCATGTATTATTTTTTTGATAAGTTAGCTTTGATACAATATATCACTATATTATAATACATTGGTGGTTTGAAAAACATCATACATAAATGTTTCAAATATTTTTAAATGAATTTTATTTCATAAATCATTTATAATAAAATACATTTATATAGCTACTCAATTCAGATAATTATATTTTAATCATGTTATTATTTTATTGATAAATGAGCTTTGATTCAATCTATTACTATATCATAATACATTGGTGGTTTAAAATGTATTATACATCAATGCTTCAAATAGTTTTAAAAATGCTTTTATTTCTTAAATCATTTACAACAAAATATATTTATATATCTACTGAATTCAGATTATTATATTTTTACTCATATTAGTTTTAGTGATAAATTAGCCTTGATAAATCTATTACTATATCATAATCCATTTGTGGTTTAAAATATATATCATACATCAATGCTTCAAATAGTTTTAAAAACGATTTTTACTTCTTAAATAATTTATAACAAAATATATTTATATATCTACTCAATTTAGATTATTATATTTTACTCATGTTATTGTTTTATTGATAAATTAGATTTGATATAATCTATCAATATATCATACCTTTGTGTTTTAAAATGATTTTTATTTCTTAAATCATTTATAACAAAATATATTTATATATCTTCTCAATTCATATTACTATATTTTTACTCGTGTTATTATTTATTGAAAAATTTGCGTCTTGATATCATCCAGTTACTCCAAAAGAGCGATTCATATTGATACATAAAATGTATCAAAACACTACCTTTATTCTTAAACTGAAAGTTTCTTATCACATGCCATTTCCCCTTTCACTTAGATGAAAAATAGAAACTTATTTACACTTTAAAATCGGGTAAATATACGGATGTTAATTTTTTTAAGATAAGATACATACTCAAGGGAAAGATTATACAATGTAAAGTCTCAAAAATATTTATATCTGAAACATCTCAGTTTGTACAGAGTTTCTCCCTGCATGCTCATGTCATCTTGAGCGCGGAGTTGTTATAATGGCATGTCAAGCCAGTCGATATGTGGTTGAAGTATGAACAGGTTCGTAAGTAACTTGCATACGTATTGACAAACTTCTTCAAAATTAGGCATTTCTTTGGTTTTGTAAATCAGCTTACAAAAAGCTTCTAATTACATTTGTATGGGATAATATATATCAGGGGTTTCCAACTTACAAGTGTCCAAGGGCCGCAATCGAAAACATCTGTCTAGTGGCGGGCCGCACTTTAATCAGGACCATACCCAGGACTTTTTTTCTTACGGGGGGGGATTTGGAGGATATGTGTATAGTATATACTATGAAATTTTAAAAATTCGAGGATGAACCTCTAATAATGACCTTGATTATAACTGGCCAACTTTCGTAAAATTACACAGACACACACAAAAAAACTCAAATAGAAAGTGGGTATTTAACATCATTAATTTCATATTTAAAAAACTTCCATACTAAAATGATTTAAATTATGTATCAAGTGTACAGACATTTACATAAATCTTAAATTTTCAAAAGAGAAAAAAAACTTACATACAAGCACGCAAAATGTTCAGTGAGAGAATTGAGGTCTGTCTGCTGCAGCCACCAAAGCACGTATGTCCACCTCAAGCTCTGTTGTTGAGAGTCTCAGGAGATGGAGTAGAGAAGAATCTGTTAGGCGGCTTCTATTTGTTCTTAATAAATTTCAACGTAGAAAATACACTTTCGCATAAGTACGTACTCCCGAACATTGATGTAATTTTCTGCCCAAAGTCTCGCAGATTTGGAAATTTTCTTTTGTTAATAATTTAAAGAAATCTGCTCCCCTTTCTTCCCTCGTTTGAAAAAATGTATCCGCTTGTAGGTCGCATAGTTCAAGTTGAAGATGAGATGGTTGATCTTCAATCTTTGCTTGAATAGGATTACTAAATAGCAGCATGCTATTTTTCAACGACTCAAAATCTTTAAATCTACTGTCAAACTCCTCTATGATTTCTTGGACATTTGTAGCAAATTCAGAGAAGTCAAATGTCTCATCATTTTCAATTTCTTCAGCTAACTTCCGACAGCTTGTAAAATGGACCAAATCGTTTTTCTTTAAGGTGACTTTGAAAATTTTTAATTTATTTCGAAACCCATTTACGTGGCCCATCAAATCTGACATCAGCTTGTTTCTTCCCTGGAGATTTAGATTCAGTTCATTAAGATGAGTGTTGATGTCGGTGGTGGCCGTATCATTTAAGAAATCTACACTTTGGAGCTCTTCTTCCAGTTGTGTAGTGTCTGTTGAAACAAACTTGTTCAGGAATTCTGGGATGTGTTTTCTTATGCCAAAGAATCTCTCGAGACACTTTCCAGCACTCAACCATCTTACATGATTGTAGAGCAGCAAATCCCCATATTCTGCTTCCTTTCCTCCAAAAACTGCTTTAGCTGCCTGTGTAAAAGTGCACGATTTCCACCTCTTATCATATTGATAACTTTATCACAATTTTGAAAACTTGATTTGGTTTCACCGACTTTCCACACAAAGCTCCCCGATGAATAATACAATGGATTGTCGGACAAGTTACTCCATTTTCTCTTAGTAATCAACCAGTCCACATTTTCCTCCTACCATTACTGGTGCACCATCCGTCACAATTGCTGAACATTTATCAAAACCTCCGATTTTGTTAACTGCTTTTTTCACGGCTTCATAGATGTCCTTTCCTTTCGTGGTTTCAGTCATTGGACATATTTCTAATAATTCTTCCTTGGTAGCAAAATCTTCTTGAGTTACACGTATAAATATTAGCAACTGACTTACATCTGTTTGGTCAGTGCTTTCATCGAGGCAAAGTGAGAAATAGGTACTTTTTCAACTAAACTAATTAATGTTTTCTACCTGCTCTCCCATATCAATAACTCTTCTCTGTAAAGTTTGGCTAGAAAGTGGCACTGAATCAAATTTCTCGGCTAATTTAGGATCCCCAAAAGCCTTTGCCATTTCAATAGCACATTTTTTTACTAAATTGCCATCAGTAAATGGTTTTTTTGCTTTAGCAAGCTGAAGAGAAACGGCATACGAAGCATACAAAGCAGATGATTGACCGTGCGATATTTTGGAAAAAAAAAAAAACCTGTCTGCTGTTTCACTTTCTTCTTCAGCTCTGAATCAAGATATTTCGATCTTCTCCTCCATATCTTCGATACTTTTCTTCATGGATTGAATAATGTCTTTATTGTATTCTTTAGGCACTGATACCACTTGCATGCAAACCAAACATTGGAACTTCCCATTATTATTCGCAATTAAGTAATTGCTTTCCCAACGATCATTGTAAGCTCTGTTTTCATTTTCAATCTTGCGTTTCTTTGAAATTCCACCCATACTTATAAAATTAATAATTAGAGAGCATACGCACAGTATCGTTTTTAAAGAAAACCCTATCTCGTAACACGTGCTTTCTTGGTCACAGAAGAAATACACACCTATCTTTTCCTTTCAGGAGAAGAGACTTGGGAGAACCCCTCACAGGACGAGTTTATTTTACTTGAAGGTTGGAATGCTGCGATATGGGGTAGGTATCCTGGGGCTACTTTAGTTCAGCTTAGTATCCTCGAGAAAACCCGTACCACCTAAAGCGGGGAAATGGACAGTCCATGCAGAAATGGGCGGTGATCACATAGCAGGGTCAAGTCTCTTCTCCTGGTGCGAACAATTGAGTCAGCAGGGGTGAAAGGAAATTGGTTATGGCCCTGGGTTAAAAATAAGCCAGTGGATGACTTCTCGGACGTATAACAATGGGGAAAGGGAGTCAGGGGGTATGAAATAGAGTGGACACCCTACTTTTCATGTAATTCGAGAAAAATCAATCTTTTTGTAAATGAACAGCATTTGAAAACAATATGGATTTTTACAAAAACATTTTTCGTTAACTAAGAATATCTAAATTGATGCTGAAAATTATTTTCCTAGAAGTCTTCGCGGGCCGCAAAAAAAAGGCTTCGCGGGGCGCATGCGGCCCGCGGGCCGCCAGTTGGAAACCCCTGATATATATCCTTACAAGGTCTAATGAATATGTTTTCTAATAATGTTACCGGATGCTGAATTTGGAAGCTACAGAATCCCTTTACAGTTACATAAATTACAACAGTCATAAACTGCATGATAAAGATGTCGATTTGTTCATCTTATCTCTTACAAAACGAAAACTTTATTGACATCATTATCATAATATATATATAAATGCATTAAATATTGGATCAGTCCAAAGTGTCCTCCAAAACTGCGGTGTCACATGGTGGTAAGGTTAATGTCCAAGAAACCTTCTGCCGCAATGGAGAAAAAAAATTGGATAAGTCTAAATCCATTTCGACTATTTTATCCTGCCTACAAGATCAATTACTAGAAAGTAAAAAAAAAGATGATTGTTTCCTTTACAAATTAAACGATTAAAAATATATTAATTCTGCATAAAATCTTCATACAATTTTAAAGGTTATTAATTTAAATCCTTATAACTGACTTATGAGAAAGTTTCCTTGTGATACTAAACATGTTGTAATGATAAAACTGCGCAATAATAGAACAGCTAATTAAAGATATTAAGACATGTTGGTAAAGTCTGGGACCACAGATACCGGTGGGCGAAAAATACGTTCTCTCCAACAGTGGTGCTTAGTTCCTTAATACTTGATTTAGAAACTTCTGGAAAAAAGTCAGAAGAATCATGATGGTATTTTGGAATCTATCAATATAGCTATTCCTGTCTATCTATCAATATAGCTTCCTGTATCAGTATAGCTATCTATCAATCAAGCTAGTATATCTTCTGCAAGAAAAATATTCTGGGAATACCGACGGGGTTATTCCATTGCCTGCGAATACCTTAAGAATTCATTGCAATAGTAAAATATCATCTAAATTCACTATCACTGTTGTAATATACGAATTAATAATTGTTTTCGAGTAATTATTCTTGTAATAATGTAGAAGTGTAATGAATTGACTGTAACATGCGCATATTTTAACGTCCCAGACCCCAGCTCTTCGGAGACCACACATCAAAAGGGGGTGGCTTGCGATCCCCTTGGACACACTTGCATTTTATCCCCTAGACACCACGGGGAGTTCCAGTGTGGGATTGAAAGAGATTGGAAGTGACTCTCGGCGAGAGAGGTTGTACGAACACAACTGTGTTTCGTTTTCGGTATGTTACTTCTATGTGGGCAGATCATGGTCCCAGTTGATAATTATCAAATGCTGAATCTCTCGGAATAAAGAAAGGGAAAGGGGGTCTTATTATCATATGTTTAAAATTGTATAATAATTCAGTATACAAAAATATTAAATGTTTCTCGCGTGTGCATTTATGTGATACGTTACATATATGCGACGATTATTCATGAACATAAGTTCTCAGATGAACCCAAAATATTTAGCAAGGTTTTCTAACCGTAACGAATTAATTCACTTTAACACTAGAAAGGCGGGAATTTTTTTCTTACTAAAAAGACCAAACGTCATCATTTTGACGGTTAAAAATAAAATCAAGAATGTAAAATATTTTTTAAATGGTTAAATACTTTAAATTTTGAACAATTTCATACCAATATATAATAAATTAGTATATATATAGATATATTTTCATCCAGGTATGCCGAGCTGACACTGGTATGGTTTATCCGTAAAAATATATGCATGGTTTGTGCAGTCCTTATTTTTCAACACCAATATTTCCGAAGAGCCAATATTTCTGGTATTTGCAAAAGGAGGAAGAGACGAAAAGCAACTAACGTTTTTCCTGATTATTTTAAAGATTACTGCCTGTTTTCTATATTGCCGTCAAATTGACGGCTTTCAGTCTTAGTAGATATACAACACATTTCTCCCCTTCTTTACTATAGAATATAATTTTGAAATGTATCTGCATATTTCTCGTAAAATTAGAAAAGTCAAAAATTTCAGAAGCCTGAGAACATAAATACAGAGATAGCTCTCAATAGTATGTTCGAAACCGTCAAAATGACGCCAGCTATCTTTTTAGAGTTAAAGCGATATTTTAATATAAATGGAGATAAATATTTTTGTTAGCACTCCTAACTCTGACGATTTGCGATAAATATTCCATTGATGTCCAAATAGAAACTCCTTTAAAATAAATTTATGAAGACAATGTCTAAGAAATCAGACATAATTTTTAAATGAGCGGTATTTAAAACTGCCTTACTTTTCTTTAATTATCTCTGCAAAGATACTTAAAGACCATAATGATTTTAATAACCAAGATTCAAATACTAAACAGCCCACGAATACTGCTACGAGAGAAAAATTGATTTTACGCCTATAAACAGAAGATATTCAATTATCCGCCCTATATCTCCCTTTAGAAAAATTCTTTACATGAAGTCTAGTGGGAACAAACAAATGGATGGTTTGCTTCGGGCATCAATAATGAGAACCTCAAACAGATGATAATTTTGAAAACGATTATGAATCTTAGAATGAAAACAAAGTGTTTTTCATGTTAAATATTTGCCAGAGAAATTGATTAACATGGTGTTAAATAACTATTTTTTTATTTAACTTTTAGCTCTCATGTTTATAATATATAACATAAACTGAGTTTCGATAAAAAAAATCTGAATTATTATACAAATTTAATAACTTAATATGTAATTTTTTGGAGGATATATTGTTACGAGTATATTAATATTTATTTTATTATTAATAGCAAAGGATTTGTAATTTAACATTTCATTGATATTTTATTTGTTTAAGCTATTTGAAAGTTTTACTAATATACATTGGAAATAGCATGGTAGAGGCTTCTTAAACTATAATTTGAGTACCGTAAAAATATGATTGTCGTATTGCCTGTCCAGATTTTATTTTTCATGGGCGTGAATCGTAGTTTATTTGGTTAGTACATATTATTTAATAATGCAAGATAATTGGTTGCGTTGTGTTAAAGTTATTTTTTTAATCGAACCGAAAGCTCTGGACATCAATTGGCAAAAACGAACAGGTCAATTAACCATAAATTAACCAAACTCATTTAATTTAAATTAAATCATAATTTATTTACTAAAGTTATTATTTACATGTTATAACAAACATTTAAAACCACAAGCCTTCTTTGCAAAAATATGAAATATTGAATTATGAGCTTTATCAGTATTTCAATTATAACAATTTTTTTAATTATAGACTTTATCAATTATTCTCTTCTCTACCTTTCTAGGATTAGGGAGCATAACGACTTAAAACCCCCATTCACCAATTTGACTCTAACCAAAATAATCTTAACTCCTTTTCTATCTCTATAATACACCAAAACTGACTCGAAACCGTGGAAACTGAACAAATGAAATAATGCAAAACACTCACTCAGCTTGCTGACCTTTGTTGATTGCTGAAATTCGATTCACTGCGCAGGGGTCCGGAGGTCGAAAATCTTCCTTGGCATGGGGCGGTCACGTCTGGCTTTATGATGAGGTAAACCTCTCGACGTTTGTTTGAAACCTAATTAGTCACCACTCTATGATTCCGTCAACTCCTTGTCTTAAACGCAGGTGCGGTCTTCACTTGACTTGTCGATGACGTCTATGCGTAACCTTAGATGATGGCACCACTCGAATAGCTGTCGATTGCGTCTTCCGCTTAACTTAGATGAGGGCTCCACTCGACTAACTGCCGATTGTGTCTTCTACTTAAATTTAGATGCACGGGAAATCAATAGCTTCATCCGGCAAAAAGCTCCGATTTAAAATTCTATGAAAGACAACACAGGGGTGCGGGGACTCTACAGCTTCCCCGGCAAAAACTTAATCTCTTTTTCAAAAACTGCGTCGCGTATATATATTCTTTCATCCTCTTTCTCAATATTTGATCCCGCCTTGTCATAAAATCTCTAGCCATTCCGGACACCGAAATATTTTTATTCGCCTGGCCAAAACTCTTCGATTGAATGCCCCCTCACACCGTGCACATCCCCATCAGGCTAACCGCCAGACCTCCCACGTAACCTGCGGTTGACCCCACACTCTAACTGCCATAAATTGTCAACAAAGAAAAGTTTGTTATAACGTCATCCGTGGCTCCACCGCCGCCTATCTCGTCTGGCATCGGAAACCACAGACAAACCGCTGTCGTCAACCTCCTCTCCTGCCCAAACATAAAAGGGACCGTCTTACTCTTAATTAAATTAAAATGTCCTACTATTCCGGTGTTCTGATCCTTAACCATAAATGTAATGTTGCAGCCTTTAAATAATTTCTTCTCAATATGTTAATACAATTTTTTATCCAAGGCTCATTACAATGATTTCTAATGACATTTGGTAAATATTTTTAGATGTTAATTAAGTCTTTAAATTAATTACATTTTTCATTTTAAAACAGTCACTTTACTTTTAAAAAATTATAGTACTTTTTAAGTTACGTCGGTATGGAGGACCCCGGGTTTCCCCAATTGGTCGGCAGATCTGTACTGTTCGTCCAGCGCCCAGGCCCATACTAATCATACCGATCAGGGGTAATAAACCGTCGGCTGAGTTTGCCGGTATTGCTACACAGCGTCTGGTCTTCAGGTTTATCATGGCCGATACGCGAAATCGGAGGGGGCCGAGGTGGATTGGACGATTACGTCGGTATGGTTGTCGTTACTTTAAAAAAGGGGAAATTTTCTATTTACTGTTGGCCATGATTTGATATACATAAATTTTGTAAATACGTTTACATTTTACTAAGGGCTCGAGGAACGCGTCAGCATTCGGTTCTGATGGTGTTCGAATCGAATCCCGACACGCACCATTAAATACCTCTGTGTCTAAGACGGATACATAGACAAGAATGTCCATATATGGGGTCAAAGAGGGTGGGAGAGGGTACCATTTCCCCATATGTCGCCCCTGTGTGTCCGGGTAAAAATTGAGGTGACACCTGGCTAAATCGGACTCCGACTCTTGTGCTATTATAAATCCGAACCGCGCCCCTCATTCCGTTATCCTACATGAACCTAGTTTGGAATACTTCCCTGCCAGGGGGCATTAGAAATAAGAACAGCAAGATTTTACTAAAGATCAACTGCTACATCATAATCTGATCTTCATTTACTTTAATAGATTTTATAAAATAAATTAGTAGGTTAATTTTGCTGGATTAACATACTTGAATTCTTTTGGCTACACTCCAATTCCTTTTATGGCGACCCTGATAGGTAAAACACCTTAGTTGTTTGAAAATCGGGTGGGCACGTGCCTTTTATCTTATTGGGTGAACTGTACGTTTTAACTTAAGTTCTATTAAGCTTCTATAAATTACTGTGATATCGATCAAGGATCCTCAATCCAGGAGAGTATTGGGTTTTATATTTTACTACTTTTATCGTATTCTTATTATATGGGAAATTATCACAGTTAAATGCCTTTAAATTTTACATTTATATCCATTGACTTTAAACAATTTTTCTATATATTATTGCTTTTATCTCCATTAAATTTATCAGCTTCATACTACATTATCTTTTATCACTTTGTATTATCACTGTTCTTATCACCTTTGTATTTGATTAATTTTACCAACTTTATGTATAACTGGCTTTATAACTTTTACACTTCTTTTAACATCGTTGAATTCATCACCCTTCCTATTTATAATTTTACTGCTGTGTTTTTCTGGATTGTCCTTTCGGCGCCACTAAAATTCAACCAATGAACGAACCAAAAAATTAATGATGTTCAAAAAGGAATATTAAATTTTAAATTGACATTTTAGTTTTAATAAAAATATTACAGAAAAATGCGATGAAACTACATATGGCTTTTGGCTAAATAACTAAAAAAATTAAGTCCATAAATTATGTTGTGTGTTAAGGTCAAATAAAACTTTATTGATTTAAACAATCTTAATTAATTATACATAATATTCTCATTGTTAACGAATTGTTTTACTTATTATCATTGTTTCATTAATTCTGGCATATATCATGAGCTGCTACAAATAATCAATAGTTTAGATTTAAAAAAGATTATATGATGTTGGAAACATCTTCGTAATGATTATTACGTGAAGAGTGCCTTAAGCCTTTCATGTTGAGTAATACCTGATATAACCTTCTCTAAAAACGTTAAGTAGCAAAGAGATTAATTAAGCAATGTTATACTCATTTGTACTGTGCATTTTAAAATTACAAGGTTCGATAACAGATTATACAAACGTACCGCCAAACATCAAACCTTATTTGATAAATAAAATCAAATAATCACAAATCAAAAGCAGAAATAGAAGTAGTTATAATTACCGATGTTCATTGCAAATGATAACGATGGAAAACATTGCATAAATAGTGTAAAGGAATAACTTGGCAACAACAATCCCTCGCCTTCCTAGTAATTCACTATGGTATTAAAATTAAATATAATAGAAAGCTTGACAATTACTACTTCAATCTAATTATTACATAAGTATCGTAAACAGATTTCTGTACTTACGCTTTCCCTTGAGATTTTTATCATTTAAAAGTTCGGTCGAAATTAGTTGTGTGGATCCTGTATACTTAAAGGTTATTTATATATATATATATATATATATATATATATATATATATATATATATATAATATATATATATATATATATAATATATATATATATATATATATATACATATGTATATTATGTAATTACCTTTAATGTATTTAATACCTTTGTATGTATAGATAAATTACTATGTAATGAGAATGATATTTTATTTTTAAAATAATTTCTAACTCAATATTTAAAATTATTTGACCTTTTTACTTTTAAAACATTATTTTATTAAAATCGTTTTAATGTATTAGACATCATATATGTAGTTACAAACATTTCAATGCAAGTTTCAGAAATATTAAAACAAATAGGTTTATATTGACATTATAAAATAATCTGTACTTATAACATACTGCACTCTTAAGTGTTTATAATTTTTAAATATTACATTGTATTTGTAAATCACTAACTTTTAAATATCTTAAATTTACCTGATATATCAATTTATTTGTGGTTTTCACAATACATTTACATGCAGAATATACAGGATATAAATGTAAAACAGCAAATATAACAAAATAATAAAAATAATATAAAAGGCAAAACAGATCATGGAAAAAATATTTTATTTAAAGAATAGCAATAAAATATGTAATATTTAGAAAACTATTTATGGTAATAAACAGAGCGTGTAATACATCTAGTGATGTATATCATTAATATTCTACTATACACTTATTTAAAGTTGGTTGAAAAACAACAAATTTAAGTATACGTAATATTTTAACTTTATGAAATTAATATGACAAAATTGTGTCTAGAAAAATTTTACGTGGAAAAAAACTATAACTTTTATAACTCTTTATAGCATAAAAAACAAACTTCCTTTAATTAATTTTTTTCATGCACTTAGTTCTTTTTATACTATCAAAGAATTTTCTTAATTAATAAAAAAATACGGAAAACTTGATAGAAGTCAAAAGACAAAAAAAATTTGGTGGAAATTCTACAAAGTCTTTTTAAAACTTTAGGTCTTTTGAGTACTACAAGAATACCTTCAGAGTAAAAAAATTAAAATGCACTAAAGAGTAAATTGAATCGTCACTAAGGAAAAAACTGTGAGCAGAAAAATGTCCTTCTTGCATTTCAATTTATAATTTAAAAATCCTCCTAAATCTGAAGTTACTCATCGCTTGAATTAATGAACAGGGAAAATGAGGCTGGAATATTACGAGTGGCATAGTTTTTAATAACTTCTTTTACAATTCAAATATTTTTAAACGTGTATCATGGAGTAATAAGAAACGTGAATGAATGAGGTAGTGAACAAATTTACATTAATTTTTTATCAATACAGCCTTTGAGTATATGTTAGGAGAAAAATTGAATTTAATATAGTTTTTGAGTAATAGAGATGAAATAATTATATGGCAGTTTCAGCATTAATATTTATAAAATGTCTTTCTTTTCTACATCAGATAAACTTGAATAGCTGGCTTCTATATAACTTCTAAATAAGTTTAATAAAACAATAGGAATGCCAAAATTTCTTCCAAAAAATCTAGATAAATATAACCATATTAATTTCAGAATTGTCAGGATAAGTCATATTTAATTTTAATCACCATCTTTACATACCTGTTACATTCAGTTAGGAGACTGCAGGTTTTCATGCCACAAAAAACACGTCCAAACACTTTCTAGCGTCAAGTGCCTTCACTATGAAATTCCTTAATATTCAAGGAAGACTCTAAACTGATGTTTTGTAATTTCACATGGAATTATTAGCACATTGGTCTTTAACTTCCGTCTCTATTTAAATTATCCCTACTGTAAGTCTTTAAGTAGAAACCTATGGAAAAGCCCTTATCAAACTCACCGTTGTTGGACAGTACAAACTTTGGGATGAATTATTATCTTTGAAATATGCTAACTTAAGAGTCTGTATAAGTCAAAAACCTTGCATCATCGTGTCCACAAGATCTACTAACAGTAGTTTAAAACACTTCGACTTGAGTTTATCAATACGTCGGACAGGATCTATATCAAACAAAGTCTGTATTTGCACGTGCTTAGAGGAGTTCCAAAACTCTCATACATATTTGTGTGACGTTTCACAAAAATTGATTATACTTTGCTATCACAGTTTTGTGCAAAACTCTAATGTTGCTCTTTTTTGTAATTTTATTGATTCGTTCCTATTTCCGTATAACGTTGCGAGATTCTTTCGCAGATCAATTGAGGGATAAGATGTATTTTTCAAAACGCTTGCAAGGTTGTACTATTTTTTAGTTCTCCTTTTATCCCGACCTACTTTAATCCCATAGTTATACACAACTTTTGTTCACAAATCATTGGATCTAGGATATAAAATTTAATAATGTTAAAAACACTGCGTTATATAGACTGACTATGTTAAATAAATAATGATTAAGGTGTCGATTACGTTTAAAATATCGATTTTGATGAAAATTCCCAAATTGTTGTTATTCCCTTTTTTTAATTTATACAAAGATTTATGTTTCTAAATGTGCTTTTTTTTTCTATACGATCATTAGAAAATTAAATGAGAGCGATTTAAAGTTAGACCAACAGCTAGTGATTTCAATACAAGTTGAAAAACTTTAATCGTGTTTTCTCTGAGAACTTATTTTTTATCAAAATTGTAAATGACTCTTGTGATAACTCAAAATCTAATCATGATATGTCTATGAAATTTTTTCAATTATGTTTTCAATAATACTAAGGACTGCAGTGGACTACAGATTTGGTTCTAGGTATATTATTTGTTGATTTATAGCTGCATTTATAAAATTGTCATGGAAAATTACTATAGTTTACATGTTTGCATATAATGACCTGTATTTTTTATATATTGAGATAGTGATTAGCTTATGGGTCCATTACACTTATAAGGTAGGTACGTACATATGACAAAAAATAAATGTTATGCGTAGTATTTTTTTTAGCGTTAGTGGCGTTTTTGTAAAAATTTGCTAAATTTGGACCCAATTTCCTCAATTCGTAAAAATTTGTCTAGTTACTGTCTATTTTGTCCTTATTTTCAGTTTTGATGTTTATATTCCTTCGAAAATTAAGATAGAAAATGTTCGCTAGTACCGATTTTCCAAAACAAAAAAAAAAAAAAAAAGGACTCCGAATGTAGACGATACCTTAACATTTAAATTAGACAATATAAATAGTGCTAAAAAATTGAGACACATTAACACATATTTATTTTAATACTAGCTGCACTAAACCGCGAATTACAGTGATATTGCACTATTAATGTAAAGGATGTGTTTGGAATAGTTAACCCATTAGTGCCTAGCGTTCTTTAAAAAAGGACGCTACATAATAGCTCTAAATCACTGATTTTTTTTTTTTCGATCGATCCAAATAGCAGAATATCATGATAAAGTGTTGTATTTGTTATGTATTCAACAGTTGGTAGCACTACATTAAGTTCTATTTCAGCTTTGAGAGTCTAAAGTCAGAATTAGGTCGTTTTTTAGCTTTTCAAAAGGGCGTCACGCGAAAAGTAAGTTTATTTGTATTATCTTTCAATGTTACGAAAATATTTTATGCCTGTTATCACAGTCAATACTCTTTTCTTAAATACCGTATCTTTCAAAATTGGTTAAAATTATTTTAACACTGTTATATTTTCTTTTGCGTAGCGTTCTATATATAGGACGCTAGGCACGGATGGGTACATGTTTTTCTAACCTGTTCCGCTATACGAATTGCGTCTTTTTTTCTTCAATTTATGATATTTTATTACCATAGAGAAAAGGAAATGCGATTATTTATTTCAGAAAAATGATGTAGAAAAATTATTTTATAAATAAAGATTATTGAGTATTCCTTATTTATGAAAATAATTTAAAAATAATGTTCTGTTGATTAAGGAATTATTAAAAAATTTGCTTATTTAAGAGAAATATTACCCTCTTGATAATGTATGAAACGTATTAACAAATTAGCCTCTTAAATTCAAAATTTAATCAAGGATGTGTTCTGTATTTAGTGATTTAAAAAAAATTAAGAAAATTACGAAGTACATAAGTAATTGTCTGGATTTTTTAAAAAGAGGTGTATTTTAAATGTCTATAATTAATAAATTTTAAGAATTTTGTCTTTAAATCCAAATTATATTTGATCTAAATATGCTGAAATGAGCAATCGATAAGTTTTAAATCTCTTATTCATATTTTGTTTTTATTTTAAGTTTGACTGTGGAGAGGCATTAGCTTTAATGGCAGAGTTATCTGACAATGATACATTCCATGAAGCGGATATTTATTTGGACCCACCATCTAATGAAGTTACTGATAACTGGCACTATACGGGTTAATAGAACTACAAAATGTCCACTTGGCGATGTTAAATCTGTTAAAAAGAGAGTAGGGGGAAGTTTTGGATTTTCAGAACAGCAAATATTTTAAAATGGTTCAATGGATGACAATAGTGTCGTTACTTTGGCGTCTAACCATTATGGTATTGAACCTGCAGCTCAGGCCAAACGCTGGTCGAATATTGATAAAAGATTTGTAGAGATTGACCAACCGTATATTGTGGTCTCAATATAATAAATTTATGGGAGACACCGATCAAATGGATCAAATCTGGCACAAGTACCGATGTTTCCATACGGTCTAAAAAAATGGTGGTGGCCACTGTTTTTGTTTAGCTTAGAAGCATCAATCCAAAATGCGTGGCTACTGTACAGATTATGCCCTTCTAATGACAGTAACAGAAGGGGATCTCCTCCACTTTAGAAAGAAATCTGTCAGGCATATTTTTCTAAGTACAGTAGGAGACCAAATAACATTCTGGCTGCAGGGAAACCCAAAAAACTTCAAAAGAGTGTCTGGTGATGTCCGGTATGGCGGAAAAGATCATTTAATCGTTGTCAATTCAAAACAGATAAGATGCGCCTACTGTGGCAAAAAAAATCCACATGAAAATGCAATAAGTGTTTAGTTGGATTCCATGATAAATGTTTTGAATCTTTCGCACAAAATATCTTGTATATAATTGTGTAAAAAAAAAATTACGAATAACTTTTTTCATTATTTGTATTTTAATAAGCACTTTTATATGTAATTTAAATATAAAAGTGTGTAAAATTTATCATAAGACATAATTTATTAAATTTGTGCCTTTTAAGCTATTATTTTAGACATTTCAGCTATTTAAAATTGTTTTGATTTCTTTAAATGATTAAAATACAATTAAATTTCTTCTCTTTATTTTATTATGCATTTTTTCGCAGAGTTCCATTGGTTTCATGCCTTTATTTATCTAAAAACGACATTAAAAGGAATAGATTTAGAAAATCTGAGGGTTGAAGTGTTTGTGTAAAACCTGGACTCTCCCGTGCCTAGCGTCCTTTTATAGGACGGTAACATATTTTGAATAAAATTAAAAGTTTAATGCAGGATTTTTTATTATTTTTTCAGTTCTTTTGCACCTGTACGAACATAATTAGGTAAAGAAAATTAAAGAATTCGATGTTGGGCATTAATGGGTTAAATCAAGAACGTCTGCAAATTAATCGCCTTAGCCAAGAAGCCGAAGACTTTAACCTAACTATTCAAAGAGTTTATTTTTAATTTAATTTAATGTTTTTATTGAGTAGCGAAAGAATTTCCCCGTACGATCTCTTTTTTGTTCATAATAGAAGAGAAAACACAGGTAATTTTAATTTAATTTTGCTTTTAATAAAAGGTTGTTTGGACGTAACATATTTTTTTTTCGTTACGCGACGGCTAAACCTGAATTAAAAGGATAGAGCATAAAATTAAAAGGATTTTTCAGACAAATAAACTTGTCTTGATACGATGCTTCTCCTAATTTTAAGCACACAAAAAAAGGTGAAAAGCCTTTTTATACGTGTTTGATATTAGGATTTAAGTGTTCTATTAAGTAAAGAAATTGGGAAGATTATTGATTTTTGAGATAAATTAATTTTAGTGTAATTGTGAGTAGTAACCTTATTATCAGTCATTCTAAGGCTAATTTTGAGTGAACATTTACGGATGAACCAAAAGAGAAAAGTAATGTGCTTTTTACAAATCTAAGATAATATTAAACGTTTTATTTATTTAAATTTCACACGAATGTGTAGTTTTTAAAAAATATATGTTGAAGATTATAATATAAAAAAATAGATCCCTAACTGAATAACTAATCGTTCATTTTTTATTTTTCACAATTACATTTTTCTGGTTTTTAGCTTTAAAGAAAATCTAGATTCAATCATTGAAATTAGCATTCTATAGTTAATGAAATCCATTAAATGTATAAAGTAAAAAAACTTTTTTAATAAACTTATCGTGAAAGGATAAACAGAAATATAATCAAAATATAATCTTATTTTTTAGTTGTCTGCTTTCATTGGATCTCTGTATATCTTAAGAACATACAACTCTGTATATTATCACATTTAATCACAATAAACAGCATTTTACATAATGGAATTCTTAAAATTAAAGGTGTAATATTATTGAATTAATTCCTTGGGTATGTGTTATTCATAATCCCACAAAATTTTCGTTCTTAGCGCTGAAACAAAAACTCAGTTTAAAAATTTTGAATTTAAGACTTGAATCTACTTTTAACCCTCTTAATCTTGGTATTAGCCTTATACTTTATTGGTATAAAAATGTTTTATGGTCCTTTCGAAAAATTAGAGGAAGTAAAGTCTGACCCCCAAAATACTCTCCTGCATTAAGGTAAAAATAATTTCTTCGTTATTTATTTATCATTTTCGGCTATCATATTCTCAAGATTATATGAAAATTTATTACACCTAAAACGTTGATCTTAGTTTTTCGCCTGATCTTAATTTTTCGCCTGATGGCCTGATAAATAATTTCATAACATTTTAATGCATTAGCTGAATTGTGTATGAAAATCCCTCAGAATGATTTTGACTCGAACAGATACTACACAATATTTGAATTTTTATGTAAATGCTGTGGTAAAAGGATATGTTTAAATAAACGCAGTAACATAATTTCTTGATTTGCACATATCTTACAATCCATAGAACTTTTTTGTGTATCCTTCATACGTACAAGATTCTAGTTAAAAACATTAAGACACACACACATATAATATATATATATATATATATATATATATATATATATAATATATATATATATATATATATATTTATTTATTATTTATTTACATACACGCATAAAATAACCTATGATAAAAACTTAATACAACAACCTTACAGTAAATTATACTTTCAGTGTTATGTTCCCTGCTCTATGTATCTTTTATATAAGTAAAAAAATATTTAAATATTTACTAGCATGTTAATTAACAGCATGCGTTTTTAATGACTTATTGACATATAGTTTTCAACATACCATTGATTAATTTAAAATAAATATGTTACAAAATATATGCTTTACAAACCCATGTTATATCAATGTAATATCAATTCTACTATAATTAGAAGTCAGTGCTAAAATTTCACATCATTCCGGACTGTAATGTGAAATGGAAATGAATGTTCAATACAATGCCCCGACAGAATGGCCACGTTCATTATTCGGGATAATGCAATCTGTTAATAATTTCCTTTCATTCTCACATGTTAATTGTTATATTTATCTGTCTTTCTGTAACAGACTGGCATTTACGGAGTATTCTTTCACGTCATATTAGCGGTATCATAATTGATTGGGCTCTCTTATACCCCCACCTAATTCTAATGTAGTTCACAAGTTATTAAATTGGTGATGAAGACACATCTCGTATTACGGAAATCGTGTACGATATTATACCATTTAAAACGGAAGTCATTCATTTCAGGCTTTCAATGAAAGTTTCCTCAATTAAGAACGAAATCTTAAAATTCTGTACTTAAAATCTCTCAGCGTTAAACTCCTTGTTAAACATAAAAGCTTTTACAATTTAGAAAGTAACGAGAGAGGAAAATTACTCATTGCTTTAAATCCTGACATAATGACTAATTTTCATCATTTTTGGTATTATTTAAAAGCATTGCATTGTGATTTGGTTTATTACTTTAATACTAATTATAATTAATTATCATTATAATAATTGCCGAGTTTAAAATTGAAGTAGAATTTTAAATATTCTACAATATTTTTTAGAAATTGTATATGGCAGAGACTAAAATTTAGTATTTTCTCACTTTATTTAGTAATAAATGTCAAATATATTATTCTAGTTCTATCCAATATATTATAACTAACACATGTACTTGCCTTAATTCATGTGAGTACTTGTATTGATTCAAGTGAGAAGTATTGTTTATCAACAGTGATACTTGCTGGCAATGATTTCCTTGCATTCCCTTAAATTGTAAAAAAATAAGTTTCACAGCGTTAATTATATGTTGTTATCGAAATAATTATAAAATTAAACATTTGGAAAAAATATTAACAACCAACATCTTTGTGACCCGATACATTTTATTAGACCTAATTCCATATTTTTGCAGCCAATAATCTTAACTTCTACGTTTGTGGAAATACGTTAATTTAAAGTATTGTGCTGGCAGCAATAAAAACATTTCACCTCATCTGATATTTAGTTAATCACTGTCTGATAACCAGATGGATTATGTTAGTTATTAAAATTTTTATTAGAATGTTATAAATATTTATATTGTTGTGGAGGCGTTAGTTCTAACCATGCTTTCACGCAGTGAAGCTTCTTAAAGTTTCAATGAAAGACGTTAGATTTGTTTGCTGCATTTCCTTATCTGATAACATGATAAGTACAAAAATTCAATCAATACTTGCATTTTTCTTAGATATTCAGCATTCATTTAGAAATATTTCATCAGAAATGTTATGAAATGTCAACACAAGAAAACTGTTTGAAGGCATGATTTGAAATAAAACCATTGTAGCAATAAATCAAACACTTCTTTAGAAATTTTCATACGGTATTAATAATTTAAGGTCAACTCAGAGAGGGAAATACTAAGCTGTCTTTAAAAACTTTGTTGATAAATGAGAGCATAAATAATGCGGTTGTTCATGAAGAGAGGAAAAATACAGATATTCAGGCTAAAACCTTACTTTATTAGGAAGACACAAAGGAAATACAGTCTCAAAATAAATTGTTCTCACAAGCTTTTCCTTACACAGTGGTATATCGGTACTCGTTAATTGGTTCTAGGCACGGCGAGTACCAAGAAGGTACTGGTCGGAAGGCACGACGAGTAAAAGGCACAAGGCACGAACGACGATTGGAGGTCACGATGAGCACCAAGAAAATTTTTCCCATAAAGGAGTAATGTAAATTTAATTAATTCGTTCCTGAAAACCAGAAATTTCACATTTTACATTACACAATTTCAAAATCGATGGGGTTGATATTTCATATGGGATTATGTTCCTACATAACAGTCCACCGGAAAGCAAAATTTCAGATGTCCTCTGTCGCGAGTTATAACTTTGGGAGCGCGCTACACCCAGCTTGAATCACTTCAGCAAGCAGTAAACAGTTAAACAGAAAAACTGAGTCAAAATTTTGACATTATATATATATATATATATATATACGAAAGAGATGTGTAAATGTATGATGTATAGATGTATAGATGTATGTAATCCTATGTTAATAACTCGCTGTAGTTTCGTTAGAAGAGACAACCTGAAATTTTTTATACAAAATCTTTAAACTAGAAAGACATAATTTAAAACAATAATTAGATAAAATAAAATTTATCGTCACTCAGCCTGTACTGAAAGGAGTTGATGGTCTTGTCGGATAGTATCAAAGTAGTGGACGGGAGTCTACTTCCAATGAAACAGCAGGGACTTGCACAGGAATACTTTCTCTTTTCTGTCTCTTAACACCACCGATCCCTGTTGTAGACTCAGATTTGTGGAGTTTCACTGCAAATTTATCAAGAAAACTTGTTTCTGCCTGCGTTTCAATATGTTTCTGAAGAGAGATGTTGTTTGGTCATTAAACAAGTCCACATTTCAGCTTGATAGTACTTTGTCAGGGTGATACTTATAGATAATTCGCTACTTCCTCTCTACCTTGGGTATATATATATATATATATATATATATATATATATATATATATATATATATATATATATATACTGCTCAAAACAATTAAGGGACCACATGGTTTTAACGAAATTACGCAAATACTTACACCGATAAGTAACATAAAATAAATCATACATAATTTAAAGCCTAGCAGGAAACAGAAGAAGAAAACTTCATATGAAAATCAAAGTTCATGACGTCAAAAACCAGAAAAAGAACATAAAGGCGGAAATCGGGATGTTGCAGAAACGTCTGTTTCACTGCCTTAACTGTGAAATTCGATTGCTCAGTTATTCTTTTGAGAAAAGGTGACTTGAAAATGTCTCAACAACGTGATTTACTGGAATTCATGGCATGGCGTATTATAGGCAGACTTGAATACGGAAAACATAACGTAGTGTCGCGGACGCTGTTGGAGTCGCCAGAAGTGTCATTGCACGACTGTGGAATAGATTTCAAGAAACAGGGAATGTTAGACGTCGGCCAGAGCAAGATCGGCCACGCTCCACTACAGCAACTGATGACCGGTATATACTGTTAACAGCTCGTCGAAACAGAACAGACAATGCTACTCAGCTGCAAAGACAGTTGCTCTTGGCAACAAGACGAAGGGTGTCCAACATAAATAATGCGTACTTCTGATATGGGTTGTATACACATTTTTGCAAGGAAATACAATTCAATATACTCACTAGTATAACTACTCATGCAAGGAAAATACAATTTGAAATACTCACAGATATTTCTAAAGTCAACCAGCAATGCTACTTCGTAAACTTTGGCCTCTGACCACTAAATAACTTTCGCCTAATAAGAACTCGCGTAGGTTTGAAGCAATCTAGCTATACGCCTCGAGCCGCTGCTCGCACCACTCAACTATGCACGATCCAGACTCTAGGCCTAGCTCCAACTCGACACTTCGTTTCGTCAGCTCTACTCCTACTTTCACTTCCTTTCTGTAATTTAGTTGCTCGGTATTTATACCAACAGCCTATGATGCAATTAGCACAAATTAAGCGGCTTCTTTAAATGTATTCACTTAAAAGTTCGATTATTGTGAATCGAATCTTATGTAAACCTTACATACTTTTGAACAAAATTTTGTAATTCAACACATTTCGTAGTCTCTTTTGAAAGGATGTGGGGGCACCGTCTTGTCTCGTACATGTTTTAGAATGCGTGACGAGTATCGAGCAAATTTAGAGAGCCGTAACATTTTTTTTGCATCGAAATACGACGTGTAATGAAACAGACGAGTACTGAGTACTGACGTATGACTGTATATACTTTAGGGTGGTTCGAAAAAAACTTTTTTTTAAATTTCAGATCGCTAGAGTGCAGAAAAGTTGGTATAGACGTCAAAAAAGCACTAATTATTATTTTTTTATTAATTTGTCTTCCGGTCGCGCAATGCCATCGAAGTTAGCAAAAAATTGTGAAAAACCTTAATTTTTCATAATTTTTTTTAAGCCCGCCAGATGGTTTTAATTGCGTTCCTATACCATGAATTAACTACTAAAAGTATGTAAAATCAATATATTTGCACTTATTATACATTTGTTTCATATCTTCCGGTCGCGCAACATAGTACAAAATGAGTAAAATTAGTAGTTTTTGCAAAATTTCAAAGTTTGACTGTTTAGTACATTTTAATCATACGACTTTTAGAGATGCTATAGTTTAATTCTATTAGAATATTATATTAAAAATCCAAGCATATAAGATAAAATTTGATATTCAAGTGGAATTCGGTTTCGCAGCTTCGTCAAAAACAGCAGAGTAGCCTACCTGGACAGAGAGGCGAGGCGTACGTGACGAATGCCAGCGATGCGCTCGCAGCCGGTAGCAGCCATTATCGTTGTCTGACAATTTTGTTGTTTGACAATGGTTCCTTTCAGATAATTTAGAAATTTTCTAATAGTAAATATTTGGTAATTTTTTTGTTTCAATATTCAATTGTTGGTACAGCTCTTCGTTCATTTTGTTTACAAAACGACCCAGAACTCACCACGGGGAGGTGGCTGCACTTCGAATTCCACCCACACCCTACCCAACCAACCATCGAATGTAGGGTGTGTTATTTACAATATGTACAAATTTATTTCGCTTTCTCTCTCTTTATGTTTCCTTTCTAGTCTTTATCTATCGATAAACATCGAAATTCGGATTTGTGTAAAAAAGTTGGCATCGCTGAGCCGTAATGTGGTTCTAATATAGCCGTCTCTGGAACTGTGTCCACACACTTTACTTGAAGCTTCGGTCACTAGCTTAACGGAACTTTCAACTTCCTGTGTATGGCGTGGGAAAGCATCTATAATTATAAAAGGCTTGAAGTCATTGCTCACATACTGTTTTATCTCTTCATTAGTCAATGTTCTTAACAGTGGAGGAAGAGTCAGTGTACTGGTGTTCCATTTGATAATTTCGGTATAGTCTTTAGATTCAAAGTTTAGGTTTGGTGGTTTAAGAGATTCTTATAAAGTCACTTTCAGATATTGCTTGCTTTGCCTTCATGATACGCCTAAAGCCCATCTCTCGGATATGGTTTCTTTCATCAGTTACCATAGCCAAAAGTAAATTATCGGGATGGTCAAAGTAAGCATTCCGTTGTAAAACGGGATCAACAACTTAAAGCAGCTCTTCTGGTAAGTACCTTGTAGATTCCATAGTTTTGTAAACATGTCTAGGCCCATCTGGGAATTTGCGGTTTATTTTTATGGCAAACCACATAGGCATATAACATTTGAGAATGAATGTGACAATTTCTCTCAGATTTTCAGAAGGGCTTGACACACTGATGTAGAGGCGCAAAACTCGGTTCGCAGTAACAAGCCGTCTTGAATGTGACATTGGGCCAGGATCACGTACTACAAAGTCTTCTGAACAATGTCCTGACTTGATGAATTCTGATATCTCAAGCAAGTACAATTGGTCCTTGCTAAGAATACGCTTGTCAACTTTGGAATCTCACAATCAATAGGATTAAAATCAACAACTGGTAGTCTTTCACAATCAGGTAGGGCCTTTCCAATCGGTTCGGAATATCCTATTGGGCCTGTTGTATTTCCATCTAAGTGTTGGAAAAGGTGGCGGAATGGCAGTTCGTTGTAATGGAGAAGACAAATACTCCATTGTAGAGGTCTTACCACATGTATCTCTATTTGTCGAATTACACAATTTCTTAAGCCCGTATTAATAACAGTACCGTCACATCCAACAACTTCCAATTTGTCAAGTAAAAAGCCATTTTCTGATAAATAAGACGTGATGTTTTTGGCTATGTCGGTTGCTGAGCTTGAAGAAGGACAAGTGTGTCCTATGTAAGTGGAGCCTGGATCCTGAATTAAAGAGTAATGCTCCTCCTTATAGGTTCTGTGAAAATGTTTTCTGCCAGTTTTTTCAATTGACAATGTATTGTCTTTTCGTCCATCAAAGTAAACACCATAAATTTCTAAACTTATATCACTTTGCAAACTAGCTCTCACACAAGTTTGTATCTGATTCATTAATCAACACAACATCTTGCAATACACTTGAAGCAATAGCAGCCGTAGCGCGATCCGATACGCCAGATCGGTCACTCGTCACGGCGCGGCATACGCCACGTACGCCTCGCCTCTTGGTAGTAGGCTACTCTGCTGTTTTTGACGTAACTGCGAGACCGAATTCCACTTGAATATCAAAGTTTATCTGATATGCTTGGATTTCAAATATATTATTGTAATAGAATTAAACTATAGCATCTCTAAAAGTCGTATGATTAAAATGTACTAAACAGTCAAATTTTGAAATTTTGCAAAAACTACTAATTTTACTCATTTTGTACTATGTTGCGCGACCGGAAGATATGAAACAAATGTATAATAAGTGCATATATATTGATTTTACATACTTTTAGTAGTTAATTCATGGTATAGGAACGCAATTAAAACCATCTGACGTGCTTAAAAAAAATTATGAAAAATTAAGGTTTTTCACAATTTTTTGCTAACTTCGATTGCATTGCGCGACCGGAAGACAAATTAATAAAAAAATAATAATTAGTGCTTTTTTAACGTCTATACCAATGGCAACTTTTGTGCACTCTAGCGATCTGAAATAAAATAAAAAGTTTTTTTCGAACCACCCTAATATACTTATATATTGTCAGTGTTCTGTAAAAAGGGCGAATACCCATAGAGATTTACATACATATTCGCCCTTTTTACAGTATACCGACGATATGTATGTATGAGGAATCAGATTTATTCATTTATAACGACTGATTGACATAGAAGAAATCTCATTTTGTTTGGTGTGTTTTATTATAAAACAACATACCTGAAATTAAAAGAAAAAATATTGTTGTAAAGAAAAACAAAAAATTAAATCGTTAAAAATCAAATGCATATTTCCTCTATAAACAAAAAATTTTCTTTGCTACTGAAAAAAAAATATATTACAATCGTCTTATATATTTTACGGCATTTTATAATAAATGCTATGTTATACATTTTTCAAATATCATATCTCTTTTGTTACCGCTAAAAAGATGTTTATATTACGGCTTCTTGCAAGTGGATATTTCACACACAGATAAATATTAAATATTATTAGCGGTATTCCAAGCATTCTGAAATTTTCGAAAAGAGATGTATTTTTCATACGTGTTTGCGTGGTTGATCATTTTACTTGTATTTCTCTAAGAAGATGCATTTTTTATGCAACTTATAAACACGTAAGGTTATTTATACATGTAACCCCTAAAATACAATTTATCATTTTTGAAAATACGTTATTTTCCACCTTACATTTCAACGAAAATAAGATGAAGAGTGTTCTTTCTAGCATACCCATAAGAGGACATTTTAAAGTTCGTTTAATACAGAATATATATATTCGATTTATCCTCATAACCAATATTTTACGAAGAAATGAAAACGTAGAACGAAATTTAGAGATACTTCGTGCTAGCCAAATTCTATTTGTTTTCTTTATGATACTTTGGGGAAATAAAAGGGGTATTCAGACCTCTAGGCTATGAATTACGTTTCAGTATATCGAAGAAGGAGGAAAAACGTTATTCAATAAAATGTACGTATTAGAAAAAAAGAAGGGTTCGAAATTTTCGAAAAAAAAAGTTCTTTAGTGGTAACATCCTTTAACAAATATAAAATGCAAAAATTTCTTTGACTAAGATCTTAGAAGCAGTAATATTTAAGATTTTTCGGGTGTATTTGGTTTTATGTTTCATAGTTCGGACATATTGAGCTGTGTTTTTTATTTCTGTGCTATGATATGCACTTTGCAAGATGATGTAATATTACTTATACTTTGTTAACAATTTACAGTTCTATTTTCCTATTGCCATTTTTCTCAGAAAAAGTTCTCTCGAAAACCCTTCACTCCTCTCTGATTAATTGTCGAGATTGCTATAATTTTACCTAGATTAAAACCAAAATGGTTTACGCAGTTCTGAAAGAGCTACTTACAGCAGAATTGAAATACGCTAAGACCATCTTGGGACCTACATATATCTATTTACTTGATGGAGATTTAGCATGATTTCTGAAACTCCATTTCATTGCTCTGTTTCACTAGATGGGGCCCAATATGTTCGCGAAGGCCTCCCAGGTTGTACCCCAACCGGTGGTTGCATACTGCAGCAAACGACCACAACCACGCACAAATCCTTCCAAGCACCCGGACGTCCTCAACCTAGAAGAAATGGCGGAAAGAAGGGTGATCCAGAGGGACAAGAAGAGACCCACAACATCCTTGCAATTCTGCAAGGGCAGTCTGTCACGTGGTAGTGACATTGTATAACGAAATAGGGGCTATTAAAAGCATGTTGTAAAAAAGTATCGAAAATAGGAGGTAATTGAGAAAGACAAAAAGGAAATAAGAAGAAGTGATAGGGCACAGCGATAATAATAAAAAAACAGAAATTGGGGCAGTTAAGAAAGAACTGAAGTTTATGGTTGAAGCAAGGAGAGCACACACGTAAGAAGGCCCCGGGTCACAAGTCATAAAAATCGGGAAGTGTATGAAAAGTAAATGTGGTGTCAGAGATATAGGATACTCCCCGTAGCAAGGAGTGGACTGATATAAACATATAATTAACATCCCGAAAGAACAGTGAAGTGAGGGAGTTTCGAAAATTAGAAAAGTATACCAATGGGATTCTCAGAGGGAGGGAATTTAGAAAATCGAAGAAGGATTTATAAGAAAGAAAAGATAAGATTCGGGGATTTTTTTATGATGATGCTGCTACTGATGATTATTGAATGACTTGACGATGAATTACTTAGATGTGCTTCAGAATGGATTCGAGAATTTAGAATTAATGTTAGCCTCCGAGATCAGACTAGTCAAAGATGACTGCAGAAATCAGATAACATAAGCTGATCGTAGCCTAGATGAGAACCTATGAAAATAGCTTATAGTATAAACGATGAAGTAGATGAAATAATAATGCCTCAGAAGTAGACGAGCGATAATGACTCATGGAAATAGCAGAGTGTAATGAACGCCGGACAATATGAAAGATCGCACCATCCCCATCCGCCACCCGAGAATCCGTTTATGCCGAGCCGTACTCGCAGAGCTACCAAAGACCAACTTTTACTACCAGATACCAAGTTTCCATCAGTGCCCAGTGTCCACATCAAACAAAGTTACTGTGACATAATGTTACGCCACCTGTTCGCACAAATGCTCTTTTTGCCGAATTTTCGATAAGGTTCCAAATTAATGAATCAATTAAATATAACGAGGGTCAATGAATTATAGTGGTATTAAGTTCATGCATTAATCATTTAGTAAAGAGCTGAGTTATTGATGTATTGAACTGAATAAGGGAGTGATGAGTTAAGGGTGTTTAATTAAATATACATACATACATATATATATATATATATATATATATATATATATATATATATATATATATATATATATATATACACTGAAGTGCCACTGAATTAGGGATACCTACCTAGTAACGAGTTGGGCCTCCTCTGGCCTTGATAACAGCTGCCACACAACGAGGCATAGATTCAACAAGTTTCTGGAAACGTTCCACGGGAATGGCTTGACAAATATTGGCTAAAGCTGTCCATAATTCACGAAGGTTCTTTGGTGCTGTGTGATGGCCTTTCACGCCTTGTTCCAAAACATCCCAAAGATGCTCAATAGGATTTAAGTCTGGGCTTCTAGGTGGCCAATTCATGACAGAGAAGTCAGATGAAAGCTCATCCAACCAGCCAGTAGCCAACCGGGACTTGTGAGAGGTACAGTTGTGTTGCTGGAAAACTCCATTACCGTGCGGATAACAGAACAACATAAACGGATGGAGGTGATCACCCAGCAACTCTACGTACCGAATTGCATTGAGGGAGGTTGGTAGACGCACCAAAGATCCCAAAGTGTGTTACGAAAAAACACCCCAGACCATGATTGAGCCACCATGCCCTTGTACAATTCCAGCCAGGCATACAGGATCCGTGGCTTCATGAGCCTGACGCCATATTCTCAGCCTCCCGTCGGCGTTAAGTAGTCGGAATCGAGACTCATTACTCCATGCTACTCGTTTCCAGTACTCTACACTCCAGTCTCTGTGCTCTCTTGCCCAGGCAAGACGTGCAGCCCGATGGCGAGTATAGAGCAATGGTACTCTCGTAGGTCGACGGCTCCCAAAACCCATACGGTGAAGCGAGCGTTGCACAGTCCGTTTACTGACTGTACGACTGGCACCGTCATTAAACTGGGTGGTAATTTGAGCTAATGTTTGGCTTCGCTGGCTACGTACAATGCGCCTGAGCCGTCTCTCACCACGCACTGTCAAGGATAATTGTCCTTTGCAGTTTGCCCGATCGCTAGTTTTTTTTCCACCATCCATGTATTCTTGGTATACTGTCTTGACACTGTCGACCTTGAAAATCCTATCTGTCTGACGATCTCGGAAATTGATTAGCCCATGCGTCGCGCACCTACGATTTGTCCGCGATCGAACGCGTCTAAATCAGGCAGTTTACCCATACTGGCAATTCCAATAACTAATTCAGTAGAACCACAGTACGCGCTATATATGCAGTTACCACAGTGCCCTCACTTGCGCATACATAATGCGGAGAGCTACACAATTTGCATAGGCTTTGCTATCCCTAATTCAGTGGCACTTCAGTGCATATATAGTGTGTGTGTATGTTTCGTAGCATGGATAAATCAATATATTGTTTATCCCAGAGTAATTATTATCGTCCTGTAACATATTAAAATACCCACTCTATGACTGCTGCCACATAGTCGAAACAAAGAAAGAAACTGATGGCAGTTTAATGTTATGGGGTTTTACTATCACGTGAAGCAGCTAATCAGACGAAATATTTTATAAGGTGTTAAATTTTTCCTAACGTTTTTTCGTTTGATGATTGCAGTTCTGAGAAGAACTGCTTGGGCAAGTGCAAAGTTATATCTTTCTTAGTCCATTCATAATAGAATGTTTATATCAAGTTGGCGAAAAATTGTTAGTTATTGAATAATTTTGATCTTATTTCTTACCACAACGAAAACTTTGACCATTACAAATGTAAATAACCTTGGCAAGTCGAGATAAAGCGTTTTGAAAGGAAAAGCTTATTCTAACAAGTTTCAACGTGATAAAAAATTACATGTGTATCTAGAGAAAATATATTTATTTACATGTATATTTGTTCCTCAGTTAAAATATCTTTAACCAAACAAGAGCTTGAAATCTTCATGCATATTTAATTTTGTAAGTTTATTTAACATATTCTTCAGTCGTTTAACTGATATGTAATGAATGAATTTTACATCTGTAGTAATTTTAAGCAACTTTTAAATATGAAAGTAGATTAAATTAATGAAGTATTTTGTATCTGATATTTATTTTATTTTAAATTCTTGTGGTTAATTATGTAAGCTAAATGTATCTGCGTAAAGAGGAAAACCAAATGAAATAAAAGAAACATATAAAAAATCTGATGAAATAAAGTAAATTCACGTGAGGCGGAGTTTACGGGTGACAGTTATGTTTTCAAAGTTAATTCTGAAACATTTTACGTAAGATTAGCGCTTTAGTAATTAAACTTTTACAAAAGAGATTTTCATACTGAATAAAAGGTATATTAATTTTAAAAGCACGTGTTGCACTTATGTATAAATGTGTAAAATTTGAATTTAATAATACACACGAATTGGCATTACATTTTTTTAAGGTTTTAATCTAATCCTTTATATATTCCCATACTGTTGGCAAAGATGATTGTTTTTTTGTAATGTTCTTCTGATTATTAAAATTATTTAAAATTCAATAAGCAAGAGTTACTATAATTCTAGTTGTTCTCATTTCTTTTTCTTTTAACCATCCATGAATAATATTAAACAAATTATTCTAAAGAAAGTTTTCTTAAAAAGGTTGACTTCAGCAATTCGCTAAGAAATGAGTATTATGCTAATACTTAATCAAAGTTTGAGTCTGTGAGACGGTATATTCTTTAATCAGATACTGTAGGAAAAATTCTCTTTTGTAACAGATTTTTTAAAACTTAATCACCTTCATCTCTACGTCTTGACTTACTTAAATTGTATAAAAGTGAATAGTTTGAGTAAAAAATTATATTGGGATATATAATTAAAAAATATATTGGGATTTTGGACATATGTCATATTTTTAATTTTTAACTATGATGAATTTTGCTTCCTGTTAAGCTGTATTTGACAATTTTTCTGATTCACTTTCATGACTCGTAACATTTTTATACATTAATTTAACTAGTTATGTTGAAAATATTGGATTCTAACAACAAAATATTGTGTCAAGCTTTTATTTTATCAATATGTGAAACAGTCGTTTAACGTATTGATAAAATTGCTTTCAATTGGTAGAATATTTCTTACATTGCACTTCTCAAATTTTAATTCTGCCTATACTACCTGTCTGTAACGATTTATATCTCAGTTTTTGTGATGCGTTTCCAGGATTCATAATACTTTTATTCTTAGGTTTAACCAGTTATATTGTAAAACTTTGCTTATAACAAGAAAAACAAAGCAGCAAGTTCGAATTTTATTAATACGAAAAAAAATCACTTACCATAATGATTAAATTGCTTTAATTTATGAATAATATTTTTTTTGTTTTCATGTAAATTTGGAGTTGAAAGATAGCAAATTTATGCAAAATATACTAAAATTCGTTATTTGTCACTTACCTTACTGATAGGCCTGCAGGTTAAGGATAAAATTTTTAAAAAATTCATATAGTATCTGGGAAGTTTAAAAATACTGAATAGTATCTCTTGTTGCCACTACACCGACAGTAACATCACATCAATTCCCGAGGGCTATGGGCGATGAAAGTGCTGCTCTTGTTTTGACTGGCACCACAAGTATCGGGGTCCGACTTGGCCAAAGAACCAATCCTTAAATTTTGAACTGAGTCAAGTGACGAGACCTGATCACTTGACTCCGCACCTCCAGAGGTAATTTTGGAAATTTGGAGGCCATTGAAGCCACAATAGATTGTATGTGTACCAGACGCCATTAGTGTGCACGGCAGTGGATTATGTCAGCGACGAGCATCGAACCAGTGACTTTCAGATCACTAGCCCGCTGGCCTTGCGAATAGTATCTTGAAAATTGAAGCAGAAGTGTGTATTACAAAGATTGAAATTTACTCAAAATTGTCACAAACCGAAAAAAGTATGGGTCATTCAATAAACTGTCTTCATAGACGTTTCAATAGCTTTATAAACTATGATAAATTTTTAAGGAATTATTTCACATAATCATAACTTAAAATAATTTCAATTCGATGACTATTAAATATGTCTAATATAGTATAAAAAATTACCCCGATTCAGTGACTCAATAAAATCCATAGAATTAAAAATTTTTGCAGGTATACTCTCATATATTCCAACAATTATGTGTAGCCTCTTCCTTGAGTTATCCTTCTTAGAAAGCTGAGCATGGAATTTTACAGTATGGGATACAAAAGAATAACACTTAAAAAACAAAAACAAAATCGATATAAAATCTGAAAAAAATGCAACAGTGTTTAAATTATGTCCCTGCAAAAAGTGTACTTAATATCAAAGTTGATCGTTAACGGATATTCGAATATCCTTCATTTGGATATAAAATACCTTAAAAGTGTCTCTAGAGAGAAAACACAATTCAGTTCAACCTGCTGACGCTAAGAGTTTCATAAAGCTTACGATTTAAATTCATAAATAGTGGGGAAATCTATATATTTAAGTTTCTAAACAGACTTTTTGCGCAGTCCGTGAAAGAATACTACTGCATCAATTTACTTTATATTGGTCTTTAATGAAAGACTGAAATCTGTTGATTTGTCAAATTTGGTTTTTGTAACCGCAATTTCTATTAATTAGCGAAAATTTGCAATTAAAAATTTATTTCTGCGCATTCTCAGTGGCATGATTAAATCTGGATCAGAAACTCACTGTTTCTGCGTATGCTCAGTGACATGTTTTAATGATAAACACGTTTATTCCGAGGAGTCGCTGTAGATCTCTGTCTCCCATTTTTATTTTTATGATAATTATGTTTGTGAAATATAAGATTAAACCTGATGGAAATTGCTTATTTTGCGCTGTTAAATAAGAGATAATTTACAATTAGAAAATTGCTTTCTGCGCATGCTCATTGGCATTTTTAAATCTGGTTTTAGATACTCAAAAAGCACGAGGCCACTTAAACACATTAATTTGTTTCTGAGCATTTTTATGATTTTCAGCATTTGGCAATGATGTGTTGAGTATAATTTGTGTATTAGTGCATTTATTCAATATCTAGCCGCAATACAAGGTACCAACTAGTACATGTTTATAACAGGCTAATCAATATTTAAATACAAGCACAATTGCTCAATCCACTTCTAACGTTTTAGTAAAGTTGGTTGATGTCGCAAACTTCCACAGAGTGAGCTCAGCTTTGAACCCTGGTTAAGGCACAGCCTTTCTATTGTACAAACAAAGGGAGTAATGATGGTTCGCCAATATGGTGACGCTGCCATGAAGTAAACAACAAAAATTTTGGAGGGAATCCTTATGACAATTGGAAATGAAAATATTGTTAAATCCTTTGAAAAATTATTTCCAAAAGTTTGTAAACGACATAGTTTGAGGCATTAAAGTTAATTTTTCATTAAATGTTTATTGCTAATAACAGTTGAGTCACCATTTTAAGACTGTACCTAATTTATAAATATTCCAATGAAAATAATTCTTCAAAACTTGTTTCTTGAAATTGTACAATTTATTATTCAGGATGCTGCGCGGAATGGAGAAT